>JAJOZX010007636.1:80000-209580 GCA_023014485.1 Bathynomus jamesi | reverse complement strand
TATGGTACTAGAAAAAGAAGCCACAATGCAGCCTTTTGCAGCAGAAATTTTGAGCTACAAGATCTATAAATTTTCTAGCAAATGATTATATTGATTTGATTAACTGGAATGAGCACATAATCACTCCTCCACTTTTGCTAAGTAATTTTACCAATGAGTAATTGCTTCAGATTAGAACTAAACCTCTAAAAATACTAGATTTTTTCCATGTCACAACCAAAGCGTAACTAAATCTAGCTAGGAAAGAATTGGTTATATTAATCGGCCTAAATTTATTTTAAATACTTTAGAGTCTAGAAAAGAACTGCCTACTTTTGAGTGGAAAGGTCAATGAAAGGAATAAAAAAAAACATTAGTTTTAGGTAAAAAATTTCATTGAATTTCTCTTAATTTCTAAATTTCTACCAATAATAGCTAAAAATTTATGTATTAAATTTTTTTTTCATGCATTTTTGTATTTTTTAAATTTTTTTTCATTAAAAAATAAATATGACTTTTATAAGCAAACTTTTGTAATAATAAAAAAAATTTCGAAGGAAATCGCAAATTATCTCGAATTTTACGAATTTTCTGAAAAAAATGAAACCGGTAGGGGGGGATAGGGGTCCTCAGAATTCAAAAATATTTTACCAGGGTGTTACTATGATTGATTGAACCACCTCACACTATGTACGTAAGAAATAAAAAATTTCGACCCGGCCTACTATACATGCACACACAGGCCTACATACTGTACATTCTTCACTGAAAAAGGTCATTTTCTTCAAAATAAAACCTAAGAATAATTTTTTTTAATAGGCTTGGTTTACTTTCATCATAATGATTTAAAAGGAAGCCTATTGTCAAATTATAAGAGCAACGTGCTTGAATAGGCCCATTTCAAAGTTCAACAATCAACAGTAAAGACCAGTTAGGAAAAAACTGGGATCTTTTCCTTTATAGCACCCGCAATTTCGTTAAGTCGCGATATTTTCGTTAAAACTAACGAAAATATCACGACTTAACCTAACCAATCGTCAAGGGCGTACAGTTGACCTAACCGGGTATTCAATTAACCTAACCCTTGACGATTGGTTCCGTTAAGTCGTGATATTTTCACGTTTTAACAAACAATATCACGACTTAACGAAATTGGGGGTGCTATAAAGGAAAAGATCCAAAAACTGTTAGGCTGACTCGTAAATAAAAATCACTTAAGAGTCCATGCGCCTCGGTGGTGTAGTGGTTAGCGTCCCTAACGATGAATCCATCGGCTCCGAGATCGAGACCTGGTGACGGCAGGCGGCGCGCAGTAAAACCCAACTGTTCATCCTTTCACACAACAAAAAAAAATTGGTTGGTAGATAAATGGGTAGCCTAGTGGTTAAGATGCTGGGATGCTGGTAGGGCGCGGTTCGGATTCCACGTTAAACTGTAGGGTCTAAGGTGGAGTGAAAAGCTTGACCTTCGTCAGAATGAACAATTCGGGTGAAAGCAAAACCAAGGTTAACCAAGTCTAAACCTAAAAAAAGCCCTATCAATCAGAATCAAATGAAGGTAGAAAACCATTAACGGAGAGCAAAATGTCAACTAGCGAACAAACTTAAATATTAAATGCAGGAAAGTGATAAAGCTTAAATAAGGCCTAAGTGGATTTTGTTAAAGCAACAGCAACCAAAGTAATATGGTCATTTAAATAGCAATCTTATAATACGCCCGCACGCTACGTATAGGATTAGGCCTACCTACGTCAGCCCATAGGCCTGTTACAGACTGCTGCTTTAAAATGAATCAAATAAAGAGGAGGACAACGAAAGTAAATCAATATGACCCAAACGAAAACTAAAAATGAATTCTTGTTTTCTACAATTATAATAATGGATTCAAAGATCGGTCCTCGAGAGGCAAATTTTATTTTGACTGAAATGAGCTTTGCGAAAGGTATTCTCTTCAATTAGTCCCTCGTTAGCGAATGAAGGCTCTTGAGTTGCAGGCGAAGTAGGAGTCTCATCTCATTAAAGAATGGTTGCCATTCTTATCTAAGGTGAATATACGACGCCTTTCGCTTTATACGTAAATAATAATGATAATGATTAGGCTTTGACTGAATTTTTTTTTTAAAATTACGAGTACATTAATGTCTCGGGTCAGACCTTTTAAATTTTTAATGTCCTTCATTGGAATTAACCTACACGAGTTGCCCACATGGCGAAGGGTTATGTTGGGTTACAGGGCCTAACTATACACAAAACAGACATAGATGGCTAAGTCCCAGTGAAGCTTAACTCACCGTCACAATATTTTTATGCTGCTTATTTATTAGCTACACCACAACCGGAGTAGCCAACACTTAATAAAGGCTATAATAAATTAATAGGCATTCCATGTCAAGTGCACACACTTTTTGGCGATTTCTGCCACTCATCTCACCGATTTTAATGATTTTTGGTGTGGTAGTTGGGTATGATGAGTAATGAAGCGTCACCAAATTTTAGCCACTTGGGTCAAATAGTTTGGGAGTAATGACCCCGCCAAATTTGGGGTCAGCAGTGTAACCTCGTGATTTCGAAAGGTTATAACTCAGGATCTAATCGATGGATTTTAATGATTTTGGTGTCAAAATGCTCAGAAAAGACAGCAGAATAACTTTAATTTTATGCACAGAGTGCGTACATTCCGTTAAAAAAAGTTACATTTATATTTCACCTTAGGTCAGAGTTCAAAATTCAAGGTCATGAAAATTAGCATAAGTAAAGACTTTAGATGAAGCATATTCAAGCCAAAAATTGGAGTGGGATCTCCATGGGTTTGCTTTCCACAAGCATTTGAAATTGTGCATGTTGAAAATTTTGAGCATTTTATTTAAGATGACTTCACAAATAGTTCATATACAGTATATACATATTATAATATAGCTACATACATGATTTGATATATACCTATAGGTAAGCATCAAGATTTGTACAAACAAATTATTTGGTTCTCTAAAAGTATCAATAATTTTTATCACAAATCCTATATAATTTTTGCAGTTAAAAATAACGAAATTTAGGTGTTTGAAGTTTGAACAGTGAACAATGACTAATTTGTACAGGTATTTCTGATGAATTAATACTTCATATTGCCTTGCTGAACCTGAAAAATATAAATTTTATACCTATTAAAAATTTTAGTAAAATTATCATGATAAGGAGTTGTTTAAAAAATTAATTAGCAAGGTAGGTAGTTAAACCCCTTAGTTACCTCCCAAGGCCTAGGTGTGTACCTCGTTCCAACTTCCGAAGGACCTAGGCCTAGATACTATGCAGGGTGCCAAAACAGGTTTCTTTTCATTCCGTATTAGTTTAGAGATTTTATATATTCTACTGTATGGCAGAAACAAGCATAGGCATCGGGCACGCGCTTGTGGAGAAAATAAATTTTCTAACCTCTGAGCTACTAGGATTCTTACCCAGGACCATTTATTCACAGTCACAGGCTCTAACGACTAGAGGGTTAGAGGGATTTCCGCTATTTAATAATAATTTAATATTAGGAAGCTGTACAATTTAAGCTAGACTAATACTTAGAACTGTATTCATAAATGTAATTATTAAAATATAGTTAGTTACAGTATATAGGCATACATGTCAATATGCAATACTCACATTTTCCATGCAGTTGTAAGTTTTTGATTATATGTTTTTGACAATAAGTTTGTATCCAGTTTCTTGATTACTTTTTAAGATGACGCTTTTTCAGGATCATATTGGCTTCATTGGTTTCCTTTTTTGTGATTGTATATGTTCTTCCAGTAGCTGTCGTTGGGTTTATGATTGTGAGGATGTCGGACAAATCTACTGTAAGTATATCAGGATTTTCAGGATAAGTAAATGACTTCTTTGGGCCACAACGGTGAAGAAAGTTTACTTTCACTTCACCCTCACCAGGATATGTTTCCATCACACACCCAATCCACCAGTGGTTATCATACTCCACTGTTACATATCCTGTGACATTTTCAATTAATTGAGTGGCTTGTTGGGGGGAAGCGAATTCCTTTCGACTTTCAACTGAGGCGCTGTACATTTGTACTTCTAAACAATTTTTTGTCAGTGGTATGAATGAATGTAATTTTTTAGTTCCTGGTATGGTTCTCGCTTTTGATAAAATTGGATCTAAAAATTCTCTCTCATTTGAGTATTGTTCTTGTGTTGCAAAGCTAAAAGACATTTGATTCAATTTTAAGGAACAGAAATCAAAAAGATCTTTTGGGGACAGAATTTCATTATCATATGGCCTACGAAGACTTTCTTTTGATGCTTCCCTTTTGATGGTTCCTCCGACACCATCCGATGGTCCCTTGCCATGGCTGGTAGCAAAAAAATGCCACTCAGCCTTAACTCCAAATTCTTCATGGCGGCGGCATAAATTTAAAAAGTTTTTGCAGTTTTTGTATTGACCGCGCATCCGTCGGTAAAATAGATAATTCTGTTTAGTAGCTGAAAATTTGACTTAAGATGATTTATTAAAACTTTTATGAATAGATGCACTGCAACAGTATCATGTGTATTACACTCTGAGATAATAGTTACAGAGCTGTGATTTACTTTTTCTTGCTGTTTGTAATAATAAACCCATGGATGAAGAGTCGCTTGGCAATTATTCCAGTGAAATCCTTGAGCACAATCTTAGACTACAAAGGAATAGTTTTCGGAAAAGTCCCCAATCACCAAAAAATCGCCTCCATCCAGTTCATTTTTTCTTTTTTCTAAATACTTGGCTTGTTGTTTGGCAATGAAATCATGATGCCTTAGTCGAGTTAGTCGAGAAATAAGGGTATGTAGGAAATCTGAATTTTGAATAACACCGTCCAGCTGAGATCGATCTGTTGTCGTCCACTGTTTGTACTGGATTTCATCAATACCTTTTTCTTCGTAACATGTAAGAAGAGTTTCCTCTAGTGAATCGGTCGAGGGTGTTGATCACACTCCTAAATAGCAAGAAGGTTGACTTTTGTCACAAATAATTTTGGCTAAAGCGCAATGGTAACTACTCAACGGAGTTTCTTCATCACTGGTAATTTCTGCCATTTTAGAACCTGTCATCATTAACTTAACATTCTGATGAATTGTGCAAACGCACACACTATGCGTCCCACTTGCTACAGCCAAAACACATTCTTTGGGGCGTAGCATCGCAAATTTCGAAAATCCTATAGAGAGAGCTGGAAACTTAAACTTAAATTGTTGATATGCTTCTTTTAGATTACATAAAACTAACCTCTTTTGATATTTTTTCGTTCACCATTTTCTTTTATTGTTACGCAGTCTTTCTTGCCTGCCATTTGTCTACTTATTTCATCATTTCTAAAAAACTATAACAGTGTTAGTTACTTCCAGTGGCAATTCCTTTCCCATCTTTGGATTCGGTGACGACAATACTCCCTTTTCTTTTGCAAGAGCTGCTGAGCCTGAACAGCCATTCTTTGTGAACAGTTAAATTCTTGAATTACAGAGACGATAATAAGTAAATCAAACAGCTATGTGGAACTCCTAGCAGTGAAAATAGAAAAACTAAACGTGAGAGTAATAGTCATCTATAGACCTCCAAGCACCCCAACCGAAAAATTCTCGGAGGCCATTGATGACATCAGAAAGCTAATAAAGGCCATAAACCCCCCCTCCCCCAATATAATGATCTGCGGAGACTAACTTCCCATTTATAAAATACAAAAAGGTGGATAGGAATATATATATATATTCACCAGGTCAAGGGGGTCACAAGAGAAAACCAGGAGCAAGCAAAAATGTTGAGGGCTCTCACAAATGAGTTTATGCTGACACAGGAGATAACAGAAAATACCAGAAAAAATAACTGCCTGGATCTGGTATTCACGAATAACACGAACTTGATTGAGCTGATATAAAAATAACCCCAACCATTATCTCAGACCACAACTTAATCGAGATATCAACAAATATGACGACAGCATTAAAAGACAATACACATATTGAGGAAAGAAGTAAATTTGGGGCCTTTAACTTAAACTCCAAGACTAAATTGGGAAGCAATCAGATCGCACATGGCCCAAATAGAATGGAGAACAATTTTCGAGAATAAAACAACTGAAGAAATGCTAACAACCTTGGAAGAAAAAATGCTGAGAATTTTAGAAAAATATGCTCCGAAATCACAGCCAAAAGGAAAGAGGAGGTGGCTAGAGAGGCAAAAGAGAAGACTATTCCGCAAAAGAAAGAGAGTGGGCCCTTAAGGACGAGAAATAATGAACTAACCGACGATCCAAAAGAAATATCTGTACATTGAGAGCTCAATATGAATCAGTTTTCAGTACCCGAAAAAGTGACAAAGCGATACCTGACATAAATGCATTCTTTGAAGAGGAATTGCAAGGAGAGTATATAACAAACTGATTTTACCCCAGAAGATGTAGCGAGAGCGATAGGACAAATGAAACCACATTCAGCTGCAGGTCCGGACAATTGGAACGCATTATTGATTAAAAACTGTAAAAATGAAATAGCTACACCTTTATATTGGATATGGAGAAGATCCCTAGACAATGGGGAAATATCGAGCATCTTGAAAAGAGCAAACATTGTCCCTATACTGTATATAAAGGAGGGGACAGATCTCAAAGAACTATAGACCAGTGTCATTGACGTCCCACCTTACCAAAGTATCTGAAAGAATAATTAGAGAGAAAATTTATGATCTCCTGGAAACACGGGAAAGATTCAACGAAAATCAGCATGGATTCCGATCAGGTAGATCATGCCTATCACAACTAATAAAACACTATAACAATATCCTACATGCATTGGAAGGCAATGACAACTACGATGTTATATACACAGATTTTGCTAAAGCTTTCGACAAATGTGACCATCGTATAATAGCACATAAAATGAAATATATGGGAATAACAGGCAAAGTGGGAAAATGGATCTACAACTTCCTCAGAGAACGTCGGCAGGTCGTCAAAATTCAAGGTATATCATCATCAGAATCGGAAGTACGCAGCTCAGTACCACAAGGGACAGTACTGGCCCCACTCCTGTTCATTATCATGCTAACAGACATAGACAGCGGAGTAAACAGCAACAGTATAGTAACATCCTTTGCAGACGATACAAAGATCAGCAGAAAAATCAGCGATGTACATGACGTGGAGGCCTTGCAGAGGGACACGAACAAAATATACAAATGGTCAGAAGACAACATGTCATTTAACACAGAGAAATTTCAGCTCCTGAGATATGGTAGAAGAGAAGAACTTAAACAGACTGCATATTATGCTCCAGATAGACAGGAAATTCAGAGAAGCACGAAAGCGATCGATCTCGGGATAATAATGACCGATGATGCGAAATTCGAAACAAAATCAGGTAGCGATAAATAAAGCAAAACGAGTCGCCGGACACTTACTAAGAACGTTCAAGAGAAGGGACAGGACAGTAATGATTCCCCTGCTAAAAACACTGATTATACCAAAACTTGAATACTGCTCAGTTTTGACGTCCCCATATATAAAGGAAGAAACTAATAAACTAGAAGAAACGCAAAGGCATTTCACAGCCAAGATTGATGGCTGCAAAGAACTCAACTACTGGGAAAGATAAATGCAAAAAACTTCACTTTTTTCTACGTGAGTCAAAATATGAAAATAAAAACCCACTCTAATAGACAGAGTTTATTTCCATGACAGTTTCGACGCCCACTGGCATCCTCCTCTGTATCCACCCCAGGAGGATGCCAGTGGGCGTCGAAACTGTCGTGGAAATAAACTCTGTCTATTAGAGTGGGTTTTTATTTTCATACTGGGAAAGACTACGTAAACTAAATCTGTACTCCCTGGAAAGAAGATGTACACCATAATCTACATATGGAAAATGATCGAAAAACTGGTACCAAACCTCAAACTAAACCCAATTACCATTCAAACAACAGTGGAAAATAGGAAAGGCAGAATGTGTAGTGTTCCCAAATTAAAAGCCCGACAAGGGACCACCTTAACTCTGAAGGAAAATAGCTTGGTTGTCAGGGGGCCAAAACTTTTCAACCAGCTTCCAAAGGACCTCAGAAACGTAACGGTGGTCAAAGTTGAAGTCTTCAAGAGAAGACTGGATACCTGGCTCAAGACGGTACCAGATGAGCCGGGGGTGCCTGGCTATGTACGGTGGAGAGCGCAAGAAAGCAACTCGCTCCTCCACTAAGTCAGACCTAGAGGCGGGACCACAAGCTTGACCTCCGTGTGAAGAGAGACCAACGCACGAAATAACATAAGGTTCATAAGGTAAGGTAGTTTTCTTACACTCATTAATGGTGCGAAAACAGTTACAATCATAATTTGGTCATGTTTATCTGTGTTTTGATATTTATCTTTCAATGTTTGGACAACTACTTCTAGCTCAGACAGTTTGTCTACATTTGATGGACCTGGCTCTTGAGGAATTTCACCTACCATATCTAAGTGTCTTCTTACTGAACTTTGTATATTTTGGCCATTTTTGTTGGGAGGTATGTTTCATTTCTTTGAATCTTGCGCTTGACAATCGGACTTTCCCCAATCATGGCGATTGTCTCATTCATTGCTGACAATTCAGCCTCCTTGTCAACAAAAACATCATCTGATGACATGGTTTCCATAGTAGTATCAGACGAGCTTGATAATATTTCTGGTTCTGCTATATTTTGAACTTGTAAAATAGGTAAGGAAAATTTTTTTCTGCATGATGAACATAACTTTTGGCCTGGCTTCAAATGATTTGGAAATTTTTCTATCAGTGATTGTGAAGCAGGCCGAAGATCATATTTTAATTTATTGTGGGAATTCAATGGATCACAACAATATTTTCATGACATTTTATCAGCATATAGTCAAAACCTGCACACACAAATTTAACATGATTAAATATACAAATTATATAGGTACTGTGATGAAAATTATTGTTCTTTTAGAGCAGCAAATACCTTAGTATTTGCAAAAATCTTAATACATAGTTTATTTATCAAACCATGAATGTAGCTATATTTATACATATATACATATATGAACTATTTGTGAAGTTATCTTAAATAAAATGCTCAAAAGTTTCAACATGCACAATTTCAAATGCTTGTGGAAAGCAAACCCATGGAGATCCCACTCCAATTTTTGGCTTGAATATGCTTCATCTAAAGGTCTTTACTTATGCCAATTTTCATGACGAATTTTGAACTCTGACCTGAGGTCAAGGTCAAAGGTGAAATATAAATAACTTTTTTTTAACGGAATGTACGCACTCTGTGCATAAAATTAAAGTTATTCTGCTGTCTTTTCTGAGCATTTTGACACCAAAATCATTAAAATCCATCCATTAGATCCTGAGTTATGACCTTTCAAAATCACGAGGACGCTGCTGACCCCAAATTTGGGGGGGTCATTACTCCCAAACTATTTGACCCAAGAGGTTAAAATTTGGTCACGCTTCATTACTCATCATACCCAACTACCACACCAAAAATCATTAAAATCAGTGAGATGACCTGACATAAGGTGTGTACACTTGACATGGAATGCCTCTTTAGTGAAAATGAAACATACATTTAGGGTAGGGATTCTCAAATTTACTCGTGGGAGAAGGAAGGGACACTTCAAAGGGCAGCCCACAAACTAACAATTTCTTAAAATTTTGTATTTGAATTTTGGTGGTTTAAAAAAAAAATATCACATTTTCAACAGATTACGGCATCTTTGACCAATCCTTCAATTGTAAATAAGCTTTATTTCACTGTGTTTTTGTATAAGTTGTATTGGCCCGCAGGACACACTTTTGGAACCCCTGGTCGGTCTAGGGTACAGAAACCTTTGCCTATTTATAATGTACCGGTAACCTGCTGTGACATACAAGGTATGTTATAAACGAACATCATTGCATCAGTTAACAGCTGCTGCCACCAATTTAACATCTTTCCATCGTGTCTAGCAGAGATTTTGCAATAGGAGCAAAATTCTTTGGTAAATTGAGAGAAGGGTTCGAGTACTTGCGAAGGGACGATTTATTCTGAATAATTTTCATTCTTTATTAATTTAATATAGAGTGAATGAGGGGAGATCACACTACGAAATATGAAGACCTTCGACAGACAGACTACGTTAAAAGTTTAAATTTCTCGGAGTAGAGATTTTTTTTACAGAATAACTGTCTAACTCTGGCAAATAAAATTCTGGAATAAGATGCTAAAGCATAGCCCCTAAAGTCGAGCCAGGCACCAGATAGGTCCTATCACCCACATAAACATACAAAGAGGCCTCAGGGAACACTTTTATTTGAGAAGATTTTCTTACTTTAAAATTCTGTGCGCCAACTTTGAACAAATTTTAAATTTAAACTGCCTTAAAATTTCTAAATTTGGAAACCTTTTAT
Source organism: Bathynomus jamesi (assembly GCA_023014485.1). Classification (NCBI taxonomy): domain Eukaryota; kingdom Metazoa; phylum Arthropoda; class Malacostraca; order Isopoda; family Cirolanidae; genus Bathynomus; species Bathynomus jamesi. The sequence continues at coordinate 199,192 of JAJOZX010007636.1, read as the reverse complement.
TTGTTTATTTCTAGAAATAGGCCTACCCAAAAGTGTAATTAACATATTAATTAAAGACTTCAAAAGGTTTATATATATATTTGTTACGAGAGGACCAAAATTGTTTAATCAGCTGCCCAAAGACCAAAGGAACACGAATGATGTTGCGGTGAACAATGGACATCTTCAAAAGAAGATTAGACGCCTCGCTCAGAACAATCCCCGATGAGCCGGGCGTACCTGGCTATGTGAGGTGGAGAGTACAAGAAACCAACTCACTACTTCAGCAGGGCAACTCGAAAGGAGGGGCGACAAGCTTGACCTTCGTGAAATGAAGAATCATCGCACGGAACATTTGAAAGGTTGTATAATCAACGGTAATATAACATTATCGTTGTATATATTAAATGTGCTACAAAAATGAAACTAGTTTGTCAACGTTTCGTCATATAAGTTATTATTGATTATAACGAAACGTGAAATAACACAAGTTTTCATTTTCCACAACTGCGTCGATGCCAATTGGTAAAGGAAGTATTGGTACTCTCTTCTTTGAAATTACATTTCATTCCAACCCGTGGTTCATTTTTAAAGAAATATTTCCGAAAACTTTCTGGACACAGTTCGTACCGTATGTTTATTTCACACGAGTTAAGTCACAAATTGGGCCAGAAACGTTTATTCGAGCGTTATTCGCATTACATATTAAACAATACTGAATATTCTTATTAATAAACTTAATCAAAAACTGTTTGCCTGTAATATTTATGTTGTGCAATGTCATTCCATGTACAGTATGCTGTGCGCCATCATTTTTTACTAATTATAAAGGATTATAGTAGCAATTCCGAAGGTTTTAGTTTATTGTTTTAAAGTATAAATAGCTCACTTCCTAAAGTTTACGCTTAATTTATCTTAGTCTTTAGTGAGATCCAAGTACCCATTTAGTGGAAGTATAGTTCTTAGCCATATTAGCCTAGTTACTCCCTGATAGATCATACGAACCAGCAGATAGCCTCGGGCCTAAAATTGTAAACAGAGTTTATGTCTTTTGAATGTGACTGTAAGGTTTGTAAGGAGGAAGTTAGGAAAAGGGATAAAGCTGTATCATGAGAAAGTAAGTTGCGATGATTTGTATCACATATCCTACACCAAAATTACAGAACAAGTGCACAGGGGTATGAAGTCCACAGAATATTTGGGGACTTCATATACCTGTACACTCGTTGTGATTTTGGTGCAAGGTGTGTGATACCAATCATCACAACTCCCATGTTACAACCTTATCCCTTTTCCTAACTTTCTTCTTTCAAACCTTACAGTTTCAGTCAAAAGAAATCTTAAACTCTGTTTACGATTTCAAAATTTTAGGCCCTCGTATGATCTATTAGTGCCTAAGGATGCAGTTAAGAGGTTTAGTTCGTTTAAGGATATGTTTTGGGCAAGGCATAATAAAGCTGCGGTTAACCCCAGTGACAAGGGCGCAGGTACCAGCAAAGTTAAGTAGGTTTGATGAGTGGGAACAAAGTTAAAGTACTGGCAAGGATTAACGTTAGAGAGAAAGCAGAGCATGTACCAACACGTACAGTAAGTAATATAGAGCAAAATACTTGGTAGTTTAGATGAAAAGATAAATTGAATGAATTTACCATGGTCGGGGACTCCTAATATCATCAGGAATCACGACAAAGAGTTTTGTAATAAGGGGAAGGAAAACTCGAGGGAGAATGTTCTCCAAGTAGTAATTATTTCCAATATCAATGAGGTAGTAAAGAATTTGCTCGAACACCGAGGTAAAATTATTTTGGCTCTTAGTATAAAGGATAAAACAAAGATGGTAGGTTTAAATTAAATAGAGATTCTGAAGAAATTAAAAAAGGTATAAAGAATTAATTCATTAATTTAGAAAATAGGCACAAGTTTTGAAATAGGTATTCTGCCAAGTACTTGGGTAAGCATGATGTTTACAATAGGATTTTAGGCTTAAATGATAAAGTAAAACAGCTTTGTAATGAATGAGTCAAATTTATTGATTTATGAGATGATTTTAATGAAAAGCCGAATTTTTACAGAAAGGATGGATTGAATTTCAGTAGAAAAGGGACTACTTTATATGCCAGGTTTCTGGACCAAACGGTACAAATCATCAAGTTAGCAATACTGTTGAGGTATAAATACAAATTATTATAAGGACTTGCAGTAAAGCCAGAAGTAACAAAAGTTACAAATGATTGAAAATTTGAAAAATAGCAGTCAAGACCAGTCAAGTTGTAGCACTAACATATATGAAGAACCTTAGTAACCTTAGTTAATAAGAATTTTACACATACACACACATATATATATATATATATATATATATACGGTATATATTTTCATATAGGCTAGTAGTTCCTCACTATTCGCGGAGTCTGAAATCGAAGAAATAGATGAAATAGAAAAACCTAATTTAAATTTGGAAACACTATCGGACATTTTCAAATGTAGCAAAATATTAACTGATAAATTGTTTCAATATTACCCACTTTTGGAGTGTAGCCTAAAAATCAAGAGGGAAGTTGAGTCTGCGATAGCGCCATACAGGCACATTTATAATGACCTTAAAAAGAAGAAAAAGCAGAGGCCCATCACAATGTTCTTTCACCACAAGAAAGATGCTCCACTCAATCTTCCTGGCCCTTTGCAACCGCAAGATCTCCTTCGCACTCCCCTGCTCCCCCAAGTGATCCACGTCGCTCCCCTGCTACCTCTAAATTTAGCGCAAGAAGATTAATAAAGGTACGGTACCACATTCATTTTTTCCTGTTTCAATGGTTTTAGTTTTCCCATTGTTTTTGAAAATCATTAACAAAATCCCTATCATTCTTCCAGGAAGGATGCTCCAGCCAATCACCCTCTGCCCCCTAAGATCTCCTTCGCACTCCTCTGTTACCTCTGAAGCACAGATTAACTGTATTAATAAAGGAACATTCATTTCTTTGTTGTTGTAATGTATTTATTCCAATTTTTTTAAAGTCAGGAACCTAACCCTATTATTCCCATAGGGTTATTCCGCATATTCCGCATTCGCGGATTCTTCGGGAACCTAACCCCCGCAAATAGCGAGGGACTACTCACTGTATATGAAGTAGATGGCTGGTGAGGAAAGCTATATTTTGAGGTCTCTTTGCTACTAACCCATTACCCACATTGGGCTTCCATCAAGAAATAGAAAAACTTCAATATACTGTATATGTATATATATATATATATAATATATATATATATATATATATATAGCCAAGTGGTCAATTAACCTGCAAAACTCAAAGATTTATTCATAAACTCAAACAATTCTCGAAATTGAACTGGAATGACCGAGAGTACCGGAACCAGTTACTGATTAATCAACCGATCACACACACAGTTTGTTTTAATGGAAATCTCGGTAACAGGGCACCCAGAATGGTTGTGTAGGACATCGTTGACCTGAAGAAAAGAATTTCCGGTGAATTCAGTCAGCTTTAAAATTTTCTTCTAAATTACTGCATTCTGATGACGTCTATTTCATCTTGAACAAACTCAAAAAAAGAACTCTATTAAAGGAGTTTTTACAACGAACCTGTTCTAATGGTTTTAAACAACTATCATACGTGGCAGTGGCAATATAGTCGTTTATTTTGAGAACTGACAATACACCATGAAATATCCTCGTCTTGAACCTCGCTCATATATACAGGGTGAGTCACAACGAAATGTCATAACTTTGGGAGCTTATATTATAGCTGACGTCATTCCCAGTCAAAAAGTTCATATGAACATGGATCCGATTCTTAATGGTTATGGAGCTACGGATGTTTGAATATTTAAAAATAATAATAAGTGAACAAATAGCTGCTAAAGTTTTTATTCATGAATTTACAATAACTGTTCAAAAAGACTACCCTCGGCCTCAACACACATCGCGGCTCGTCTGTGAATCGCGCATGTAGCTCGCATTAATTCATTACGATTGTCTTTTATGAGGACTGCAGCTCATCTAAAATGCGACGGAGCAATGCATCTCGTATTTCCACTTTTCCCTGGTACACCAGCTCTTTCATGCGCCCCGACATATAAAAATCTAGAGGGGTTAGGTCCGGAGACCCGAGTGGCCAATTTTGTCCACCACCACGACCGATCCATCGACCAGGGAAGCGATCATCGAGATGCGTTCTCACTGCATGGCTAAAATGGGGGAGGAGCTCCGTATTGTTGGAAGTACAATAAACCCTCGTACAACGCGGGGGTTAGGTTCCTCGAGAACGGCGCGTTAGTAAATCCTCACTGGACAAACTTAATACCTTATGGGATATGGGGGGATACGTGAACGCGGCCGCGTAAAGTCTTCCATTAATACTTAGCTATGTAGATTTTTTATTCACACAGAAATGAATTTCCCTACCTATATTCACAAACAATTTATTAGCAGAGACGAACAGATTATGGTACGGAAAAGAATTCATAGATTGACCGAAAAGGACCTCATATAGTGTCCACGAAGGCTATACAACGAATGAGCCAAAAGGTGCTACAATAATTAGCCTATATAACATTTAGTCTAAAAGTGATGAAGATAAGGCTACCAAATGTATTTAAAGCAACTGAAGAGATCAATGTTTACCCTAAGTTCATTTAAGGGTAAACATTTTGTAAGTTACCTCGTGTTTACAAGATATTTTAAGAAAATTGCAGAAATTATGATTGTGAATAAGTGGTGACGGAGGCAGCTGTGATTAAAATAAAAATTCTCAATTAAAAATTTGAAAGAAAAATTTTATTTATGAAATAAATATCAAAATAAGGTAATTAGTCGTTTTTACACCCAGTCTGTTTTTATGATGAGAAACTTTTCTGGTCAATTTTGAGGTGTTTTGCACGAATCTGCCATCCGTTTCCTGTGAAAATGCGTAGTTTTCGAGATATCGTCATTTCGAAACCTACGCATTTGCACAGGAAACGGATGGCAGTTTCGTACAAAACACCTCAAAATTAACCAGAAAAGTCTGCTCTCATCATTTTCATTTAAACTAACGAAAATATCAGGACTTAACCTAACCGGGTATTCAATTAACCTAACCGGGCATTCAATTAACCTAACCGGGCATTCAATTAACCTAACCGGGCATTCAATTAACCTAACCGGGCATTCAATTAACCTAACCGGCATTCAATTAACCTAACCGGCATTCAATTAACCTAACCGGCATTCAATTAACCTAACAGGTTAATATTGGTTATTTCACCTAAATATCTTCTGATCTTTTCGTATTAGGCACTCACTGTCACATTTCGGGCAAGTTAAGGATAAGAGAATAACGCCGTATTCGATAAAAACATCCAATCCTTTGTCTTCATCCAGGGCACATGACGAATCAAGTTCTCAGTCAAAATCACACGAATGGCAAGTCGCAATTCTATCACAAACACCACTAAACTGAATCCAATTAGAAAAAAAAATAGCCAGAACAAAACCCAACAAACTAATTAAGTCGCAGAGTAGCGAAAAAATAGTCCAATCAGAAAAAATATTTTATGAAAAAAAGTACATTATAACCCAAACAGGAAATATATTTTATTAAAAAAAGTAACGTACATTTGAACAAATTTGCACAACATAAGATATATATTTTCTTAGTCAGTTTTGAATGGCAATTCAATATATTGTACTGTTTTAAAACGCGCGTGAGCGGGTAAAAAGACGAATATTAACCTAAAATAATTTTAACATTAAATAAATGTAGGAGAACTGATATTTATTTTAAAAATAATATGGTCCTTAAGCTTTTGGTTTTACTGGGCTCCTAAGAGTGGCGAAACTGACAATCGCTATTTCTAGATGAATGAAGAAAGTTTGTCCATTGTGGGAAGCAGCCGATCATCATTTTGGCCAAGGACTAAAAGAACAACAAACCAGTTACCGAAACCGACTCCATTAAACCTTATTTAAAATCTACAATTCATAATGCAAAAATTCCACCAAACAAAGCATCTCATGATTCGTGTGTGTGTGTGTGTGTAGGCTTAACCTGTTATGATACAATGATTGTACAGTAAACATGAAAAGCAGTTTGCTTTCAGCAAGTATGAAATCGATGAAGAATAAACATTGGTTTGTTATGCACTAACCCTTGAATCAGATCTCGTATGATTAGTTACCTTCAAAAATTAGGGTAGAGCACAAGTGGCCTAAAATTTTGAAAAAGTGAATGTGAGATTTTTAACATTAAGAGACTCGTTGAAAAGTTTTGTTACTGGAAGCAAAAATATCTGCAGAAATGGAATTTCAAATAAAATCTTTAGTTATGCAAATAAGGCAGCATCTAAACTAAAGGTAGGCCTACAATAACAGTAAGAAGTGGCCTACTTTTGGTAAAATCACAGTTTAGCGTCGGAATTTTTTTTTTCAAAATAAACGAACCAACCAAAAATAAACGGCACTCCAACACTTTCAAATTACTTGTTTATGTTAATTAGGCTAATTGAATGCCCGGTTAGGTCAACTGTACGCCCTTGACGATTGGTTAGGTGAAGTCATGATATTTTCGTTAGTTTTAACGAAAATATCACGATATAATGATATTTTCGTTAGTTTTGACGAAAATATCACGACTTAACCTAACCAATCGTCAAGGACGTACAGTTGACCTAACTGGGCATTCAATTAACATAAACAAGTAATTTGAAAGTGTTGGTGTCGCTTGTTTTTGGTTGGTTCGTTTATTTGAAAAAAAATTTAAAAATTCCCGACCCTAAACTGTGATTCTACCAAAAGTAGGCCACTTCTTACTGTTATCGTAGGCCTCCCTTTAGTTTAGATGCTGTCTTATTTGCGTAAACAAGTAATTTGAAAGTGTTGGAGTGCCGTTTGTTTTTGGTTGGTTCGTTTATTTTGAAAAAAAAAAAAATTTACGACACTAAACTGTGATTCTACCCTACTTTTATTTATTTAAACTTATGGCTAGTCTAGTGTTTTTAACACTCACCCGACAGCAGTATTGGAATAGCCTACGTTGTCAATTGTAAATTATAGAGAAGGGTAGTCCGTTCACTGGGTTAACATTATAACTGCACTTTCTAAGAACAGCCAAAGTACATATGTATTCAAATAATAATAATAATGAATCGTCAGTAATTAGTTTTAGAATGGGAGACCTATTCCTCCAACCGGATCAGTCGTAAAAGGCTGTCTACATTTACAGTCTTGTCTAGAAGCCTAAATCAATGGTGGTAGATTTGCATTCACGGTTTATGCGTACACAAAGCTTTTAGCGTAGCTTGTTTTTAAAAAATCAACAGCCCAAACAAAACCTATTCGAGACGTTTAGAGGATAGCATGGTAGGAAGTAAAAATCAAGCTATTTAAATGTAAAAAGATTAATTTTATTTTTTAATCTTTAACAGCGCTTCAATGAACTTCAAAGAAAAACTGTTATGCCTTAGGGACTAATTTACGTATAGCTACAATTATTATAATGCCGTTATTCTATGCTACAGTGACTCTAGTTAGCTTATTTTTCATTATTTTTAATTTATATTATAACAGACAAAACTATGTGACTCATAAATGAAAATGAGTTAGGCTCTAATAAAAAAATGTTATTTGTCAACCTATATAGAAGACGCTAGGTCTGGGGCCTATGTCACTTCATTCGGATGGTTCGAATATTACTACAGTACATAGGTTTTTCCGATAACATTTGGTCTTAATGACGAATATTCCTTCAAGTTGCATACACGCACATACAAAAAAAAACAGTAAAACACAGAAGCAAGTATTCTCCTTGATGACACATGTATTTGTCAATAAATATGTAATCATTAATAATCAGTACATAAGAGAGAATTTCAGAAATGCTCTCAGCAACACCTTACACCACAAGAACCAAAAGGGAACTGACTTCACTCTGGGACTGGAAGTATGGCTGATTTTAACCTGAAGTCAAGCCTCTCTCTCTCTCTCTCTCTCTCTCTCTCTCTCTCTCTCTATTTTTATTTTCTACTTTTCATCAAAGATACAGGCCTTGACGTTTAGAACCTACATTTTTTTCAAGTTTAAGGCCTATTGCCTATATTTTTAACGAGAAAGCTTCGGTGGTGTAGTGGTTAGCGTCGCTGATGACGAATCCGTCGACCCCGGATCAAGACCCGGTGACGGCAGGCGGCGCGCAGCAAAACCCAGCTGTTCATCCTTCTACACAATAAAGAAAGTGGTTGGTAGATAAATGGGTATCCTGGGTGGCCTAGTGTTTAAGACGCTGGGCTGCTGGTGGGGCGTGGTTCGGATTCCACGTTAAACTGTAGGTCTAAGGCGGAGTGACAAGCTTGACCTTCGTCAGAATGAACAATTCGGCCCGAAGCAAAACCAAAGTTCAACATTAAATTGCCGCAACAAATGAATCGTATTATTTATTCGGAGGATTTATTTGGGATTAATGAAAGAAAGCAACCCCCAAAAGTTTCTAGTAAACAATGCCACCCTAAAAAATGATCAAGTAAACAATACCAACCCCCAAAATCACTAAAGTAAAGAATGTAAGTGAAAACACCTTCATGAGGAATTGTTTATGATTTATTACTGTATGCCCTTGATGATTGGTTAGGTTAAGTCATGATATTTTCATTTAAACTAACTAAAATATCACAATTTAACTTAATATAACCTAAATAACCTACCTACCTAAATAACTTACAGATCAATGAAAGAAAGCCACCCCGAATTGTGTCAATGAAAGAAAGCCACCCCGACCCGTTTGGGGGTGGCTTTCTTTCATTGATCCTTTATTTGTTTTGCTTTATTAATTATGAAATTGTTGTAAAAAGTAAAATGTATAGAGGGATCAAAGTTTAAATAAATGCTGAGACAATATTTACAAATTAATAAAAAGAATTGAAAATAAAGTATAAAGGTTTCGTAATGTTGGTTCGACGTCTATTTTTAGACAAAGAAAGAAAGGAATTATCAGAGAGCTGTTTAGTATATTAAATGAGATAATTCGTATGAAACCACTACACTCTATTGGGATAATTATATGAAACCTATGGAAAACAATAGAGATATTTACTGAGGGAGGCGATAATTAAATAGATAGTTTAAGTATAGGAAAAGTTCAACTTTATAAACCGATTTTTTTGAGGTGAGGGATAAAGCGTACCCAGACTGGATAGACTAAAGTGAATCGAAAGTACGTTCTGTTCGTCACCAGTTTTGACCAATCCCAAAAGTGACGCAATTTTCAGGATTGGTTACAATTTCGATATAGTTCAGTTGTAAACAAAAACTAAAACAAATGAAGAGCAATATTACGCGACTGTATGTACATTAAAAGAAGACCGAATGAAAGAAACTTTATAAGTATTTAATTTTCAGTTCGTATAAGAACGCAATTTCAGATCCTTTTCTGACATTCATGATTTGGGTTGGTTGACCAACAACAACATTAAAGAAAGTTCAAGTATGCGTTCACTTCTATCGTTTTTAAATTTTTTTAGATGTAGACCTACTTGAGAGAGTGTAAAGCCAGGGCCGTTTCTAGCCATTAGGGGGCCCTAAGCAGTATACCCATTTGAGGCCCCACCCCTCCATCCACTAACTCACGCTTTACTACATTACCTCAGCACACACATACAAAAAATGGCTGTGTTAATAAAAACAATTATGAAACAATTTTAATGAAACATTTATGTCCAAAACAACAACTATGTGCTTTCAGAAGACAAACAGAAAAAATACTCTTCATGAAATTCCTGAAAATTAACTTATACATTATTTAGAATAAATGACACAGAACTATATATATATATATTTATTTATTTCTGGTACTTCACCCATTTTAACAGTTCAGATAAAAATCGACATCTGTTCTTGGTGGCTTATGTCTGGAGTGCAGTGTAAAATGAGAGTAATATTTAGCTTGTTTTATTTCTGCAACAATGGCATCCAAGATCTTCCCACTAATGGACCCAATGAGCTCATTTTGAATGATGTTTCCGAGGTAACTTGAATGACTATATTGTATATTGGCCACTTTTGACTCTGCTGATGTGTTGTTTCATCACTGGATCAAATTTGGCAAGCAGCTCAACCTCCTTCAAGAAGTTGCCATTGTTTCGATTATACAATGTGGAGGAAGACCCCCTGAAAGCAAGGTTTCTCTCTGCCAGTGATTGGATTATACTTACAAGACGTGTGAGAACATCTCGCCAGCGTCTTCGCTCTACCTCCATTAATGACACTAGCAAAAATACCGCCCTACGGGCGGTTTTTGCTATTTCCTGCGGAAGGCTTGGAGCCCTCGGCCAATTACTCCATCTGGGAAATGAATTTTCTTACCTCAAGGTATTATTTCCTGTTATAAAATATAAAAAAGACACTTCATCATAAACTTATCTTTATTTCATTACTGAAGAATCTCCTTGTAGACATAATTGTCAACAAATACTCCCTTTTCATTTCTTTCTGTCAGGACTTTCAGCAAAAGATCGGCGCTACGCCCCGATTTCGCTAGATCTGCGGTACTTGGGCATTTGGCACAAACCAAATCGAATTGTGGGCCTACGGCGTATTTTATTTTGAACATCATTCCTATCCCTCTCACCTTGGGCCTCAGTAATTGGGGTGCCTGCGGCGCCCCAATTACTGTCGGTTCAATTATTTGGTCAAAAAAATTATAGTCATAAAAATCTTAAGCTTCACAAGTCTGCTTGACACAATGTGAAGCTCAAGATTTCCATGGCTGCCTTTCCAATTACTGTCGGTTCAATTATTTGGTCAATAAAACTATAGAAAAGAACGCAGCCATGAAAATCTAAAGCTTCACAAATCTTGATACAATGAGCTCAAATGTGAAGCTTAAGATTTTCATGATTGCGTTCTTTTCTATAGTTTTTTTTTGGTTACATATATATATCGCACTTACCTCCATTATAATATAGAGTTCAGTTTGGTCAATGGTCTTCCCAGTTTTTAGCCGCAGTTCCAGATCCTTCCATGTTGTTGTTGTTGTTGTTTAGCCGATCAGCCCACCCTGATCGAGCAAGCCGGCGGCACGCAGGTAACCGATCGCCCTCTCCGGAGTGGACCAGAGGTTCAGCGCACTCGTGATGTTGTGTTGTGTTCGTTGTTGTGCTAGAGCGGTACAGTCCGTCATAATGTGTTCAATTGTTTGTGGTGTGTCTTGGCACAGGTGGCAGGTGTCGTCTATGGAGTTGTCTAGTCTGTGTTTATATGTCCATAAGTTGGGGTGATGTCCACATCGGAATCGTGCTAAGTTAACTCGATCCGATCTGCTCAGGCTGATCTCTGACCTGTTAATGGGCGGCGGCTTCGCACCTAGGACCGCATTCGGACCGAGTCGTGTCAGTGCTTTGTGGGTTAGGTGTGTGTGTATGTGTTTTCTGTACTGTGTGATGTCTGTGGGGCGTGGTATGGAATGGAGTATTTGGTTATAATGTCTCTCTGGTGTTACCTTAATGGTGCGAGGTGTTGGTGCATGATTGTACATGTAGTGGCAAGGGTGTTGTGGGTTAGTTGTCGCTGCTGCCATGAATTGTGTTCCCCTCATGTCTAAATGTTCCCTAACTTTTAGTATTTTTGTTTCTGTGTGCAGGTGTTCTATTGGTGTTGTTTGAGTGCATTGTAATGATACGAAGTGCGTTGTTTTGTATTGTTTGTAAGGTGTTTATGTGTGTGTTTGAGATAATGGGTGCCCAGCATGGGCTAGCATAGTCCATAACTGAGCGAATATATTGTTTGTAGATGAGTGATGGTGTTTCCTGCTGGTGTCCAAAGTTTGTGCCTGTTAGTACCCTAAGCGTGTTAAGTCTTGACGTACATTTGTTTTTAATGTCCTGAATGTGGTTTGCAAAAGATAATGATGTGTTGTATGTGACACCTAGTATTTTGGTTCTGTGAGTGTGTGGAATGTTGATGTTGTTTAGTGTAAGTTGTGGAATTACCTGGTGTTCTTTTGTGTTGCTTGTAAGCAAGGTGATGGTTGATTTTGTGGGCGCTACTTTGAGTCTATTGTGTGTGAGCCAGTCTTGTATACTGTTTATGTATGTTTGTAGGTTATTTGTAGCGGTGTCGATGTTGTTGTGGGTGGATGTTAGAGTGATATCATCTGCATATGATGATAAGGTAAGCTTGTTATCTATGGGTGTTGGAATGTCATGCATGTATAAGTTGAAGAGTGTTGTGAGAGAACAGAGCCTTGAGGGACCCCGTTCGGAAAAAGCTTGTTTTTGGATGACTTGCCATTAAATGTGACATGTGAGTATCTTCCTGAGAGATAGTTGCTCAGCCACCTTTTGGTGTTATTGTGCATGTTTGTGTTGAGTATTTTGTTTATGAGAGGGAAGCGTGGGATAGCATCAAATGCTTTACTAATGTCTATTGTTGCTAATAGTGTACGTTGAGCTGGTCTTCTAGAGTTGATGCCATCCATGATGTGCTGCGTCAGGTTAGTGAGTAATGTCGTGGTTGAGTGGTGAGGTCTGAATCCATGTTGAGTAGGCGATAGTGGTATGTGTGGGTTGGTGATTTGTAAGATTAGTCTTTCTGTTACTTTGGAAGGTGTGCATAGTAAAGTAATGGGTCTATAGGAAGCTGGTTCTGTTGGATTTTTGTTTGGTTTGAGTAGTGTAATAATTTTACCTTGTTTCCATATGTCAGGAATAATACAGTGTTGGTATGAATATGTGCTGATATTTGTGAGAGCTAGTATTCCTTGTGGGCCCAAGTGTTTAAGGTGTATGTTAGATATGTTGTCTGGTCCAGTAGCCTTCGAATTTTAATGTTTTTGATGATCTTGGTGGTCTGGTCTGTATTGAAGGGTGTAATGGTCGTGTCGAGTCTGTAGGTTTTCTTGTGTCTGGCTGTTTGTTTGTCTGCGTGTTTCTGGTTGTTGTCTCTGTTTAAGTGACTTATCTTTGCGTAGTGATTAACTAGAATGTTAGCTTGTTGTGTGTATGTTGGGATATTATTTTGGCTGCGACAGATAGCCGCGTGTGAGGTGTGAATGCCGCTGTTAGAGTGGGTAATGCTGTTTATAGTCTTGTATAGCCTGTATGTATCTGTGGAGTGGTTTAGTGTTGTTATGAATTCCCTGAATGTTTCTGTTTGTTTTCTTTGAGTTTGTTGTTTATTTCTGTGTTGAGCTGTTGTATCTGCTGCTTTATGGCTTCTGTGTGTGGTGTTTGTGTGTTATGTTTGAGGTTGTTACGTTGCCTTATGAGGTGGGCTATTTCTCTAGTGTAATTTGGGTTGTATTTCCTAATGTTGCCCTTGGGTATGTATTTGTTTGCATTATTGATAATCTGATTAAATGTCTTGAGTGTTGTATCGATGTTTATGATGGGTGTGCTGTTTAATGTGGTGAATTGTTCCTCAGTCTGTATTTTGAACTGTTCCCAATCAGCTTTCTTGTAATTTCTGTAAGTGTGCCTAAGGCTGTTGGGGCAGAGTGTAGAATGTGTTGTAATGATGATGGGCAGGTGGTCTGATGACAGTTGTTTTTCTGTTCTCCATTGTGTATGTGTTGCTAGTGAGGGGGAACAGAACGTTATGTCTGGGGAGGAGTTTGAGTATCCTGCTTGATGTGGTATGTGTGTATGTTCTTCTGTATTGTTAAGAATGAAGAGGCTGTTTAGTTGTGTGGCTATGTTGGCGCCTCTGGTGTTGTTTTGGTTGTGCAGGTACCAACTAGTGTCTTTGGCGTTGAAGTCTCCTCCTAAGATGACATTAGTGAGAGAGGCAAGATTGTGTAACTGTGGATTGTAATTGGCTGGCACCTGAGGTGAACTATCTGGTGGGATGTAAATGTTGATTAGTGTGGTGTTGTGTTTTGCGCGTGTTTTAATGTTAACTGCCTGTATTTCTATCGTGTTATCTGCTTGGATTGTGTTTGTAATGTTTTGGGTAGCATCAGTGTAGCTAATGCTTTTACGTATGTAAGTGATGAGTCCACCCCCGTTACCCCCAGTACGATCTTGTCGGATCGCCGTGAAGTCAGGGATGGTGGGTGTTTTGTGTGTGCGTTTTAGTTTTGTTTCTTGTATAAGTGCTATGTGAATGTTTTGTTTGTGTACGAATTCCCTGAGCTGCATGATTTTGTTTGTGAGGCCATCTACGTTGTACTGTAATATGTTAATATTATACTTCTGTATATGCCTCATGGTGCTATTGTGTCTATGTCTTTGTGTATGGTGACATGTGTAAGTTGTAGTGGGGCCTGGATTAGTCTTAATGTCGCCAGAGAGTAAGAGTAGTTCGGGGAGCACGCAATTGTTCCCTGTAATTGAAAAAATAGCACGCTGAGAATAGGTCCGGCCCCGGGAGCCGATCGGCACTCTGACCGTGCCACGCAACAGGCCGTCGACTGCCAGTCTGGCCAACCGTAGACAGCCCGCTGCACGGAGATTTGAGGAAGTTTGGCCACCAGCGCGTTGATGTTTTGGTTTGACGTCGCCTCTTCGCGTTGACGTGTCCTGCGCTGGAGGATGCAGCCACTGTTCCATGTTGCCATGTTATCTGCATGTTCTGAACTATTTTCATCGCCTTTCAGAAGCGAACTAACGTTTATCCAGTCTGAAAGTCCATCCGTAATTAGCTTGTACGACTTCCTTGAAAACAACTTGCAGCAGAAGTAATAAAGAACATCATTCCTTCTAGAGTACATCAGGCAGCTTCGCTTTATTTTTTCCCCATTAATTAATGGTCTGTACATGTAATGGTGATGAACGCTTCTACCGTCCTCTCTTTTAGGGAATGTGAAATCTGGACTGATTTGAAATGGTCCTCGAGACACCAGATCTGTCTTCAAGGCATCTTACAGGACAACTGGCCAGTCATACGGATCAAGCGGTGGAGCAGATCTTGGTTCTTGTCGCTCAGTAGAAATGCCTGTTTGTGGTGTTTGAAGCTGAACAGAAGATGGGCCACTTGTTGGTTCATCAGGCTCTACTTCTACTGGTGTTTGAGGTTGCATAGAGGATGGTCCTGCTGTTGGCTCATGATGCTCATCAGGCTTTGCTGAGGATGGCTTTTCCAAATATTTCAGTAGTGCTCCTGAGAAGAACATAACATTACATATTCTGTTAATTTTCGTTAAAATACTCTTTCTTAGCTTGTTTGATAATTAATTGATCTGTGTGAACAGAATTTGAGGTGATGTGATCCATTAAATTTCACATTTCGAAATATTATAAATATTACAGAGACTACCTTACTCTACACGATTCCTGAGCACTTGCCTAGCTTGATGGTCTACCTAACCTAGTTACCTGAACTGTAATCATAAGAATATACAAGTGGCACATCTCACCTGTGCTACTGGAAAGCTTCTCCTCCTCTATTTTCTTCTTTTTCCGTTTTTCAGCTCCTGATGGATAATGTTTCATTTTCCAAGATGCATGAAGTCACATCTAGTTAACCACAACTAATCTGCTAAATAATAATAATAATCATGAAAATAATGATGATGATGATAATAATAATAATAATGATAATAATAATTGTTATAATTGTAACGTTAATCAAATACATTCAAATAATCATACCATTTAGGTTTTAACCAACAAAATTCACATTATCTGTAAAAGATGAGAAAAGAATTAATAAACTTGAAAACATAACGAAAATAATCCTAGGTTTTAAAGTGTTACAAAATCTCTTAATAATTAGCAAATTAGTGAAATAATGTTTAACAATACTTGAAAAATTAAGCATTTAGGAAAGTATAAGCATATAGTAAGAATAAAGTGTAAAGCCAAAATGAAGAGGGTTTAACTCGCTTTCATATACTGAAAATTTGAAAGAAAAGGATATAAAATTTTTAATAGAAATCCGATTAAATATGGTAGAAGTGAAAGAAAACTAGATAAATCTTAAGGAAGCGTCCCGGGAAGTTGTTTGGATATAAAACATGTTTTCCCGATGTATTTCTATGTGATTTATTCGAATTTGACATCCGTTTCAGTCGCAAATCACTCGTTTATGACTTTCCCCCACCCCCTCAACAAATATAACCTAACCTAACCTAACCAACCTAACCTAACCTAACCAACTTAACCTAACGTGTATATAAATGTTACCTACCCATTAATATCCTGGATTATACAATTTCGCCGCCTGGAGAAGGAAGTTGTGGAAGCGGTCCTCACAGTTCGGGAAGGCCTTTAAGAAGTACGCCCGTGAGAGGTATCCCAGGAAGAAAATTTTCCGCCTTCTGTACTTAGGCGTTAAATAACACTTATCTAATTTGCACACAAAGCTGCCAGGCGCAAGAAATGCCGTCCACTTTAAAAACGTTAATTAAAATTACTTATCCTTAATAAAAATAAAAACGCGAGGGTGCATTTTATTGAGAAAAATATAATCTTTCATATTATTAATATGTTAAATCTCTGTACTACGTATTAAGAACCGGGACCTTTCCTTAAGATTATCCGAAAACCATAAAGGAAAATATAAGGACATGAGGTGTGAAGTATGCAGGGGAGAGAATGATACTGCAGAACATTTGTTTCAGTGTGAAAAACTAAGAAACAGTGGGGCGAGATGATGGGGGTAGAGAATATAAATAAACCAGAAAGTATAAAAAATTATATAGTAAAAGTAATGGAAATTAGAAGGAGATTCTGCTAAACAGTTAAGGTATAAGTACGTAATAGGAGATACAGTGTACTGTAGAGTAGGGTGTGTCAATTTTTTCAAATCAATTTTGGTAGTGAAAATGTAGTCTTTTCATGTCAAAACTTGAAATTGGCCAACCAAAATGAAATAAAATAACCCTTACCTACATCAAGTTTACCTTAAAGTTTCAGAAATTGACTCTTTTACTAAATAATAGGACATAAATTGATTAACTATTCGTCTGTCACAGAATTATCCCACTGATCGCATATGGAGTGTTTTCAAGGTCATATAGTTGTTGTACAATGTACAAGTCACAACATGAATAGAACTGTCCCTCACTCTCAGTCCTCAGTTGCCTCTTAGATGTCATAGACGGTGGTTTGCTGTTATTGCTCTTGTACCTACTTCATAGTTATTCTACTAGACGAATACTACAGTTTAACTGTAATATGGATTATTGATTATTGCAATTATTTACTATTATCATATTCTTCTGTCTAATTATGTTGTAATCCCATGAAATATTTTTTTATTGAATTTTAGAACATCGAATGACTAAACTTTGAAACATCGTAATTGATATAAAATACTTAAATGTTTTTCTTTCTTTTCAGATATTCCTAAGATGCCAAAATTGAAGACAAGAGGTCAGTCGTCATGCCACTTGAGCCTGTTAGTCGGTACAGGCAAGGAGCTTCTCGTATCAGAACTACCAACAGTGCGAGACATGCTGAGACTAGGGTTACTCCTTCGTGAACAAAATACAAAGGATAGAAGGAACTACACAGAGAAAGAGCTCATAAGGGACATGATTCTCCCTCTTCTGCATCAGTGGAAAAAAGCTAATGTGTTATTCAAACCACCTGTACTCAATCAGTATAGAACTATTGAGCTAAAATTAACAAAGCTGTGGCACAAAGCAGTTGAGACATCACTTGGTAAAGGAAAACTAGCAAAGAAAAATAAATTTCAGCACACAGACTTGATACTCTTCTTGACATTTTTAACTGCCAGTGTCCCATAGAGTTGTGTTCTGAAGCCAATTGTTCTCCCTCATGCAGAAGATAACCTCACCCTCACATTGATTGTCGCTGTCTTCGTGAGAAGAAGATCCCTGTTTTGGAGCTGGCTTTCATAAAGGTGCAGAGAACAAAGGCAGGACTCGCAGGAAGCCAAGGAAGTATGCAGATTGGTTCGGCAGATTATTCAGAAACCAAAAAACAGATTGTTATTGCTAAGAAAAAAGAGAAAATCCGAGAGAGGGAAGAAAGAAAGAAAAAGAAGAGTGAAGAAGCCACCCAAAGAGATGAAGAGCTCTATCAAGAGGTTTCTCACTTCTTTGAAAGCTCTTCAGATGAACAGAAAGAAGCAACATCAGATGATAGCTCCAAAATGCCATCTGAACCTTCGCCGAAGAGAGTGAAATACAACACTAAAGACATCTCAAACATTGCCCTTGCCGCTTAGATAGATGCAGGCCTAATCAGCCGAGAGGATACATCCTTAGTGATAGATCATAATAAGATAAGAAGAGCACAATAAAAAATAATGAAGGAAATATCTGATCAGCATGAAAACGATTTGAAGGAGGAAGGTCTCTCTTGCCTTTTGTTTGATGGAAGAAGAGATGACACAAAAGTTCTCCTAGAGGTAGAGGGAATGGACAGAAAGTTTCCCGGTCTCATCAAAGAAGAATACTACTCTGTGTGTTCCGAACCTGGTGGCCGCTATTTGTTTCACTTTGTTCCTGAAGCAGAAGTAGAAGGCAAGAAACATGCAGAGGCAATTGCTGATCAAATAATATGTTGGCTTCAAGAAAGGAGACTTGACAGTTCACTGCAGGCCGTTGGTGGAGACTCAACTGCGGTGAACACTAGATGGCAGGGCGGTGTTATGAAGCATTTAGAGAAAAAACTTGGAAGAAGGCTTGTTTGGATTGTATGTGATTTGCACACAGGGGAACTACCTCTTCGTCGTCTCATCCAGGAACTTGATGGTCCGCCAAAGAGCAACAACAAATGGTCAGGCCCCATTGGCAACATGCTAGATGAAGCAACGGAATTAGAAATAAATACAAAATTTCCAAAGGTCGAAGTAGGCCCTCCCCTTCCAGTGTTGTCTGAAGAAGTTATCAAAGACCTCAGCACGGATCAATCTTACGCTTATCGTATTGTTCAAGCAATCAGATCAAGAGAGTTGCCTCAAAATCTGGCTCTCTTGGAGATTGAATCCGTAAGTCACAGTCGTTGGTTAACTACAGCGATTCGTTTCTGCAGGATTTGGGTTTCCAAACATGCACTGAAGGGCAAAATGCTACAGAATTTGATGTTGATTGTTGAATTTATTATTGGGTTTTATCTTCCTCATTGGTTCAATGTAATACTTAATCCAATGTGGATGGAGGGGCCCAACCACATCTTGTTTCAATTACAGCTACTGAGAACCCAAAGGAAAGTAGTGGTGGACATCGTGTTACCTGTGGTGAGAAGGTCCGCTTGGTATGCTAGGCCAGAGGCAGTTTTGCAAGCAATACTCTGCAGCCAATGTACCAAAGAGCGAACTGAGGCTGTGGAAATCATTCTAAAGCTTAGAGGAACATCACTAGATGATGACCAGCTGGGAGACTGCTCTGTTCAGACAAGGAAGGTACCTCCGATAAACGTCAATGCCACGAAATTGTCAGAATTAGTTAACTTGAGTTCGGAAGTTTTGGAGCCACCACTGACAACATGTATAACAAACTAAGATTCAACACAACTTAAAGAGGCCCCAATGCAAGTGCCAAAGTGGCCTTCTCACACTCAGAGTGTGGAGAGATGTGTGAAAATGGTCACAGAAGCAGCTAGTCAAGTTTACAGTCACGAGAGGCGAGAAGGCTACATCAAAGCGCAAGTAGCAAGCCGAATGCTGATGTCAAGGAACCGCAGCAAAAAGGACATGACTGCACTGGTTACTTTCAAATAAATACTCTGAATGATATCATATTGTCATTTTAAATGTTGATAGGATGTTTGCGCACATTTGTTATTTTGTTACGAATTTACAGAAAAATGGAATTTTTGAATTAAAATTGATGTAGGTAGGAGTTATTTTTTATTGTTTTTGAAGCAAGGATATTATTTTGTGTGCCAAATGATTACATTAAATTGCTACCAAATAACATGATTTTCAATTTAGTCATTTCACCCCCAAAATTGACACACCCTACTGTAGAGGCTCTGCACCGGAAACGTGTGTTGATCCGCAGGATCAAGTGAGCAAATTCTGGAACCTGGAACCTGGAACCTTTGCCAGATTGAACGTGTCTTAACTCTAATTAATGAATGAATGAATGAAATAATAAAATAAATACAATATTTGTTCTTACAATAATTTTAACAAAATAAATGGATCACCTGAAGATCAGAGCCCTCAGCCTTATTTAGTTAGCCTTATAAGGCTAACTAACAAAAATATCACGACCTAACCTAACTAATCGTTAGGTCAACTTTACGCTCTTGACGATTGGTTAGGTTAGGTCGTGATATTTTCGTTAGTTAGCCTTATAAAGCTAACTAAAGAAGACTGGGGGCCCTGATTTCAGATAAATTATTGGGAAATTAAAATATTTATTTTATTTAGTTTTGACCTTAAACTGTAGGCTTTACTGGGCAATTAATTTCAATATAAAACCGTTTCGTAGATAGTTATGATTAATCTTGCTAATATTTGTGAAGGTCCAAGAATTTTGTTGCTTATGGCTGGCCAAACCACTGGCCAGATTTGGATGAGACTTGAGAGATAGGGGTAACTGAGGCCGGGGTAAACCATAGGTTATGTGGCGTCGGCCTCCGAGATCATCTGAGGTCGCTGGAGGCCTCTGTATTGAGGATTGGCTGAAAGATAGTGACTTCATAGGCACGTCATAAAACGGGCGGAACTCTAGCGCGTGCTTTTCACGCGATGTATTTACGATTCAGGAAACAAAGTAAAAATTTTTTTAATTAAAGAAAAATTTGAATTTTTAAAAATATCCATATATATATATATATATATATATATTTGGTAAAAGTAGCTTAAAATTAATCGAAACCTACGGGAAATTATTGAATGCCCGGTTAGTTTAACTGAATGCCCGGTTAGGTTAATTGAATGCAGGGTTAGGTCAACTGTACGTCCTTAGCGGTTGGTTAGGTTATGTAGTGATATTTTCGTTGAAACTAATGAAAATATCACGACTTAACCTAACCAATCGTCAAGGACGTACAGTTGACCTAACCGGGTATTCAATTAGTACTACCGTAAAATGGGAGAGCGCGATGCAAATGCATACAGTATTACAACATTGCATACAAGGTGACACGCAACACTGAAACTTGCAACATTGACTGCAACATGATGAGCGTGTTTTTGAACCCGTCCTCCACCCCCTTCAGGGCCCTTCACCCCCCAAAAAATTATATATATATCTGTCAACTCCAAAGGTAATCTAACCTAGATGCTCAGTCCTACAAATATATATATATATATATTATATATATATATTATATATATATATGCATGTGGGTATGTGAGTAGGCTGAACACCAGGATAGAGAGAAGATCCATCCGTTCGTAGCCATGGAGCATCGCATAATGGTATCTCCAGCATCAGTGTTAGAAGGCAGCCATTCACCTCACAGCCAGCCGTATTTGGCGTACAGTTATTTACCTACATATAAACTAGCATCGCTATGCCTCAAGCGCACACACACACACACACACACACACACACACACACACACACACACACTTTATCGTTTATGTCCTTCATTTCCATTCATGTTTGTTTAAATGGTGTAAATAAAACACAGCTACAGCGTTCTGATTATTTAGTTATATTGAAATACAAAATATGTATATACATTAGGTGCAAAAACAGAGATAATACGAATTATATATACATAAAAAATATCACAGCAGTATAGGAGAATTGCAATAAAAACAAGAATAAATAGTGTTATTTATATAAATAAAAGTTTATAAAGGTATTCACCACAATTTTGTGTTTATGTACAATACCTTAGATAAATCATGGGGTGAGGTATGGTGAGGCATTCTAAGGGCTTTTGTTTTCGCCTACATCCAACACCAATCGCTGTATGTGCAGTCCTACACTACCCTTCTAGAATTAGTTTCTTGTACTGATGTGTTGGACGAATTGAATAAATAAAATGATTATATTTGATTTATTTACTTGAATATCTTAAAAAGGGCTCAACTATATTTAAAAAAAGTAGGTTGAATTCAAAGCATCTACAAAATATGAATTGAGATAGTAAATGATACATTAATTAACTCATATAAAGTGGTGAATTATGAAAATGTACAACTGCAACTACTTTATAACAATTAGAATATGTGTACCCAAAATGGTGATGGTGGCATGTACAGGGCTAAAATACTACTACTACTACTACTACTACTACTAATAATAATAATAATAATAATAATAATACGAAATTTTAATAGTACTAAAAATTTATTTAAAATAATTATGTTGAGTGTCCACTTATTAAATTTAAAAAATTTGAGGGCTGCATAAAACAATTTCGGCGAAACCACGCCCACAGAGGCGTCACTGTCCAATAAGAAAGCCTACGAGCTGACGATTGGCCTTTTGAGTTCAGGCCTACGTCACTTGAATTGGAGCAATACCCCACATATAAAAGGTGGCACTTTCATATCAAGAACATATTAGTTGTTATTTTTCTAGTGAACATTCTCGCTTGGTCGGCTACAATGGGGTCCAACACACCAGAATTCACAAACAGTGAAATAGAAATCCATTCTTCACCACAGGTGTTTGAAGTCTGGATATTTTTTAAGTAATAAACGTGAAGTGCCTTGAATATACAGTATATATGCATATTTTGTAAGTAATGAACGTGAAGTGTTATGAATATATACATATGTTCATTTATATATATATATATATATATATATATATATATATACGGAAGAGTAATGTTTTCTGCTGTTCTACAGGGCGGAGACTACTGTACAAATTTTTACGGCTGTTGACAGGGGAAAATTATTTTCATCATAAGATGTGGCCAACATTTGTGGAACTACACACGCCGGGGCAATGGAGTGTCACACGCACGAGATGTAAGTAGATAAAATTATATCTTTGTAATTCATTTAATTTTATGTTAAAGTATTTAATTTCAGGCCCTTTTCTATATGTTTTAAGTCGACTTTTCTATATAAACTTGAATGTGGCAGTAAAATATTGTAAAAATTTCCTGATTTAAAAGAAAAATATATGAACTTAAATGTACCCATAAAATAAATTAAATTTTTTTTGTTTACAATCGCCCTTTTTCTCTCTCTTAAAGGAGCTGGGCGGAGCTGGATCGTGTTGCAGAAACGTTTCGTAATAGCGTTGAAGAAATTAAATTCAACTCAACGACGATGAATTGAATAGGGGATTAGAAGTTTTACATGACACTTGGTCCTACGATTGCGAGACAGAGCGAATGGATTATCATCGATGAAATGATGTAAGTTTTTCCTTTTTCAACATTTTATTAAATGCTAAAACTATGAGGGACATTTTAAGTAATACATAATTTCGTTTATTGTTTTTGCATATATACACATAGGAGTGGCAATAATCTCGTTTTATATTACATATATATATATATATATATATATATATTATATATATATATATCCGATTTTATTTAATTACAGATTTAACAGCCAATACATTTTAAATAAGTTACAGAACATAATCACATAATCTCCGTCCTTATATGTTACACAAATTATTATTATTAGGAATACATTTTATAAATTAGTTACAGAATTAACATCCATCACATTTGAAAATAGTTACAGAACATGATCCCCGTCCTTAAGCATTACACAAATTATTAGTATTAGGGATACATTTTTTATTTATTCAATATAATAATAAAAGCTATACTGCGCATATTGTTACAAATTAAAATAATTAATTGATTAAGTTACAATTATATATACACATAAAACATCACACAATACATCGAGTGCCGACAAATGGGAACCGTTTTTTCATCTGGCTGCATACCAGTTCGTCATTCCGTTCATTGTCACACAAGTCGAATAATTTAAAAAAAATTGTAAATTCGTTCCCGCGGGCCAAATGCATGAGAAACAGTACATACCACAGACATTGCTGTAGTAGCTCTGGAATCGGTAAGGATTCCACACTATCTGTCGAATTTGTAGTTGCTCGAGAAATCTTACAATAACACCATCATTCCTTGGATGTTCGCCCAGTGAATTAAAATAGTACATTCGCTCCCTATTTTTTAAATAAACGGGTATCCAATGAATCCCTTCTCCACCACTAACATCCGTATTTAGAATAAGTGCGTCGTAGTCTCTCGTAGTTGGTAATTTCAACGTTTCATTTTTCGCAAACACGCCGTTAAATTTGGTGCGTGTGAATCGATCACACTTCATCACTCTCTGGAGTGTATTCTTATTCATTTTTAAAAGTCTGTGACTACACCCCTAAACATGTCAACTTTGATTATGGCTTGCGGCTCGAGGAAAACTACTACACTAATAGGGGTGTCTAGCGGCTTGGCGAATTCCAATCTGACTGAGATGTTCTTACTCTGCTGTGGGCTTATGTGTGTGTGTTTATACTAGCAGATAAGTCGAGGGAGGGGTTAAAGATTGACCCTCTCAACGAATTCCTTGTGTAACGCCGATTCCTAATTCGTTGCAAGTACCGACAATATGTTAAGGTTGCTATACGCTCTCGTGCAAAGTGGAAACTCGTCATCTGTAGAATAATTTGTTTCCAATGTCCCACCTAAGGCCACCCCATTGACGTACAGGGTTATATTTTTAAAGCTGAAATTTTCGAAATTAAATGCGGTCTTTTTGTATTTTTCATTCACAGAAGCGCGTTCCTGCATTCCAATTAATAACCTTTTAGGTAGAACTCTAAGAGCAACATTTTCTCTTTGCTTCGATGTTAGCCCTGAGGGCACTGTATACAACTTGGGTTGGACTCTATTAATTGGATAATTTACTGTGGCGTGTATTAAATTTGTTTTCAATTTCTAGTTGCTTAACAGAGCTTAATTTCACAGACGCACGCGGAGATATGTCTCCATAATATGAATCACCACAGGCTTTGAGTTCTCTTCTTGGTCAGCACCCAGATTTAAGCAAATCTCAGGGCTCGTACTGGCGAGTTTATTTTCATATCGACCCCATTCACAAGCAGCTTCTCCTGGAATGTGAAATCTGCGTGTAGGCACCCGAAGCATTCATATATCTCCTTTTTAGAATTTTTAAATTTGACCTTTATATTACTTTCATCTTTAGCTTGATAATAACCTTCTGCAGTTAAAAGTCGGTCTCTGGGTAGAAAAGTCTCTGGGTAGAAAGTCAGTCTCTGGGTAGAAAAGTCTCTGGGTAGAAAGTTGGTCTCTGTGTATACAAAGTAATCGTTTTCGCAATCCGTTCCATCTGTATGGGTTATCCGTAGTTTAGCGAACATATGCACACAACTTGGGTAAAAAAAGTAAGGACCTGAGCTTGGGATCACGAATTCTATCGGAGCACTCGGCGAGCTAATGGTGTTTAGCGGATTAACTGTAATAAAGTCACTGTGCTCTATAGATACATGTGTTGGGGGAATGTCAAAGAGGGCCAGCTCCGATTTACAACATTGTGAACTAAACGAATAGATGACACGTGCTATGGTGCGTCAGAAATAGGGGCACCTCTCTCTCGACAAGTAGTAATCAGTCTATGATTCGTGAGAGCAACGTCATTAGCCTATATCAGTTAAAAAAGTGGTCAACCATAGGTTTCATGAGCTTAGAACACTTTTTTATATCCTTTTACGTTTAACGCCACGTGCCTGTAACCCCTTCTTCCGTACAGGGCGCTTCTCCTTCTTCCCGCCACCACGCATTTTTCTATTTACATCTTTGATGATTTCGTGACGTGTACGCTTTAACTGCTTCTTTAGAGCTTCTTTCGGCTGAGCCCCGGCCATTATGTCTTCTACAGTCTTAAGACCTGATTGTAACGCTTTCCTGCACCACTCTTCAGCAAGGGGACAGCCGTACGCAATATGGTTGAAAAAATGGAACCAATCCCACTCCCGCGCTGGTATCTCACCCCTCGATAGACTGTGAACGGCCTTCAGGTCATTCTATTACAGTGCGACAGAAGTGCAGCTTCACTGTTAAGCCCCCGTCACCGAATGGAAACTTTTCCCCTCAATCGTTTTTATATATATTGAGATACTGGTTAGTAGGTTAACTGCTACTTTGACATAATGAGGCTTGTCGGATGTGATGCTTAAGCTCCTTCCTCTATGATTGGGAATGTGGGTGATGCGCAGCAGCCGTGCCTGGGTATCCCCAAGAAACTGATGTTCCACAATATTGCTGTAAATATAGCACATGACCAGGGGAGGGTCTCCATCGTTCAATTTTTCCAATTTCAGCTGATACAATAAGCTGCACGTCATGTTGTAATTCGTGAGAAGTATCTTTTTGGATGACTGCCCCATATCTGCCCTCGGTTATAATTTTGAACAGCCCTTTGTCTTTAATATTTCTGTTAGCCTTTGATTTTAGAGTCAAGGTATGTGCCGGGGTATGTTTGTTTACGATTTCGTAGACTAAATCAGACGTAAGACAAACTTTTCAAACTACCATTTAAGTCTCTCACAACATCCTCGGCTATATCATACTGACCCGGTCCTAGTGTTACTTCTGCAGTGTAGTACTGCATCTTTCCACTCCGGGCAGCGCGCATTGTATCGTCCCGAGTTACTCCGGCCTTTTTACACTCATCACGGTTTCTTAGAACCGTAAAAACGGGTTCTTTATTGTCCATATTTAAAAATTTAGTAGCCAAATGAAATTCAAATATTCCTACCTCATATGATTCACGGCCCAATTAAATGGGCCCATGGAATTTTGTTACAAAGTTGGCCAGGGTGTTGTTAGGATGTTCAGACAGAGAAGAATAGGACGGGAGTGTGATGGAGAAGTGGTTGGGCTCCATTTTGTATACTATTTAAGCTTCATTATTGCATCAGCTTTTATATAGGTGTTGAAGCTTTCTGGGTACCCTAGCCATTTCATCAGGTACATTTTTCTCTTTCCTGAACCTTTACTGCCTAAAATTTGTTCAATTTTAAACACTTTTTCCCTAAATTAAATGTCACTCTGCAGCTCCTCGCTGTAAAAGCCCCCTGCAATTTCTTTCCCATTCAAGTCTTCAACGTAATAAAGCATTATTTCGTCTTTAGGTCTCATAGCCCTAACTTTAAAAAATCTCACGTGTCCAACCTTGCTCAAATTCCTTCGCGAATTTATTCCCCGAACGCGACAGTCTTACATAATCATTGATTTTGAAACGCCATGAGCGTGGTGGCACTCTACGAATATCTTTTCTCACCTCACGCTCTGTGTGCGTACCTCTTTCTAAACTCTCGTTAAGTGTTATTCCAATCACTCGGTGGTGTGAACGGTTGTAGGATAAGGCTAGCGAATCCAGAATGTCTCTATAACTGTGTGTGTTTTTATGTGTGAAAAAGTGATGCATGCATTCCTTTACGGTACGTTGAACTCTTTCAGCTAAAGATGCCTTATATATAGAATTGCTAGTGTAGTAGCTGATATTAAACTCTGTCAACATGTTCTGAAAAGCTCGGCCTATAAATTCTTTCCCCATGTCCGTCGTACAAAAATAGCCAGGAATCCTGTTTTCTTTCAACATCAACGTTTTGATGGCTTTAGCAACTGTTTCAGGCGATTTATTTTTCAGGGGAATTAGCCACAAATATCTAGGGAATACATTTATTACGAATAGGATGTAGCGGTAGCCTCCATTATACAATGAATATCTCTGCATGTCTGCTAAATCCGCCTGCCAAATGGAATCAATCGAGGCTGCTGTTGTCTTGGCTGTTTTAAACCTTTTCCTCACCGGCTTATGAAGTATATAAGCATCCTACTCCCGCAAAAACCTCTCAACATCTTTTTTCCCTACTCCCTCTTTATAAACGCCTCTGTACAGTCTATTAACGCCACCATAGGAGGCTGGGCTAGAAATATCATAATAACGTTTTCTTAATATGTTAGCCATTGGCGTATTTTAGAGGCGCGCGGAGAGGGTTGGCCGTTGTTGTTTGGTCTCTTCTTTCTCCTCTTCAGAGATGTTACCGCTGGGGGGGAAGACGTGTTCAGCTGTGGTACATGCGAGGCTTGTCCCAAGTCTTTCAACCTGTTCAGATTATCTATCAGTGTTTTTGGGATGTTTATTTGCTTTAGTCTTACTTTAATATGTTCCCATCCTGCTGGTGAGGGCCTATCCCACTTTCGCACCAAGTCGTGTACGATGTCAATGATGTTCGAACCATGTGCCTTTGTTCCTTCAACAACAACCTCACCTGTATCGGTCCACTGTATAATGGGATCCTCACTCAATAGATTATAAAGACTTAAACCTTTATTCCTCAATGTATGCGGGAGACTGCCTTTTAATACATGCTCGATATGTTGCGGGGTCGCTCCGTTGTTCTTTGACTGTTCGTCTCTAGCCTCGGCCACAGGTCCTATACCTCCACGATCAAGGTCGTCCGCGTTGTGCCTAATAACTAGGGGACCTCTGTCGAATTCTTATAATTTTCGTACTCAAAGAAATTTCTGTAGAGCTTCTTGGTATAAGATTCGTTTTTCATCAGGAGACTTTTCACTGTTTAATAGGTCTAACAATTAGCTTTCCATTCTTTTAAGCCTGCTTTTACGGGGTTCTTGAACCGTATCTGGTCTCTTTGAGCTTTGTAGTGAAGCATACACCTCGTGTGGAATCACGACTACTTTCTTCATTATATTAAACTATTCAGTAAAGGTCTTAAAACTGAAAATAAGATGGGCAGGAATGAACCCCCTCTTTGTACAATAATTCGCTTTTTCTTCCCCACAGTTTGACTTTTACGAGCGAGTGCATGTATTATGTTCTTGTAACGACGTAGGCGAGCCTTCTGAGGGGGTTTCATTGGTACATTACATTTTGTAGCGTTAAAACAGATTTCACATACATTTTAAAAAGTCCGAACCGATACTTTCATTAATTCATGGTATTTCTTTAACCTCTCTCTTATTCTGGGATACACACCGTTTTAGCCTCTTTTGAGAATATATTCGTTTTTAGAAGCACCCTAAACGTGTTTCGCGGGTGAAGATCACAAACTAAATATCCGTAACGGTGGCTTGTAACTTCTTTATAAACTTCCAAAAACTTCTTACGCTGATTCGGGAACATTTGTTTGGCTAATACCCTAATTTGTGACATCTCTACGTTGTGCGAATAAGACTAGATATTGTGTATTTAACGACACATCGCGCATGTATCTATTTTTGAAAAATAGATTCTGATTGGTGAAGAATACGCTTATGTTAAGATGGTGGGAGAACACTGTAAATGTCTCGACAAACGTTTTATCCATTTCTATCATGAGATCGTCAATTACAATGACCGTGTGCTCATTACCCTTTAACGAACTAACATCATATACACCTTTGTGGAACAAAATATCATCTTGGTAGTCGTTGAATACTGACTGGTATGTCGAATAGCACCATATTACTGTATGCACAAATTTTGAGAACATTTCCACCTTATCTTTAATGATTTTAAGCATAAACACAGTTTGACCACATCCTGTATGGCCAGATATACAGTAATGCATATGGACGGGCTCGTGTACCTTAATTTTTCTCCAGAATCCATCTCTAAGACGTCACATTCC
The DNA here is from genome assembly GCA_023014485.1 of Bathynomus jamesi. Taxonomy (NCBI): domain Eukaryota; kingdom Metazoa; phylum Arthropoda; class Malacostraca; order Isopoda; family Cirolanidae; genus Bathynomus; species Bathynomus jamesi. The sequence continues at coordinate 169,754 of JAJOZX010007636.1, read as the reverse complement.
TAAATGGAACATTTACAAAATATAATAAAATTTTAAGTGATGCTCCTTATATTCTACAGTCTTGTTTTTCTTTTACCCCAGAACCGTGAGTGATGATGAGGATGAAGTACTGTGCCAGCAACATATCCCCATCATAGATATTACAGATGAGGCTGATAATACCGATGACAGTGTAGTTGTTGAGGCAACAGAGTACCCCATTATCCCTGCTAGCGAACCCCCAGCAACGCCAACTGTAGCACCCCCAGGCTACAATTCGAGGAGAAATCGGGGGCATGACGAAGTTGCTGAATCGCCTTCCACGTCAGGTGTAAAGCGTGCAAGGAGTGAGACGGATGTTAGACTCACAGTAATAGAACCCCAACCCTCTACGTCTTACGACACAGCCCCCACATTAGTTCCTTCTAAAAATAAAACTGTGCCCCCTTATTCCTGTTCAATACCGTCCGTACACTCCAGAGCAGCATCATCTCATTCTGTAGACAGTAGCATTACATTCGAACTGGCGCGCACCGTCACCCCCACCCCAGCCCTGACTAGAAACCGGTACGTAGTTAGGGTCGCCCCGCGAACCATGTATAGCAACGGTGTTGAACACGGACTGTGACGTGTAGTTGAATGTATTGTGGAGCTTGCCCTTCAGAACAGTGAGGGACGTGAAGCCAGGACGTGACTATCCTTCGGGTTCGGGTCAGAAGACGGCGATGTAGATGATTTTTTGGATAGTAATACCTTACGGACGCTTGGCTGCTGTGGATATAGACTATATTCTGGGTCGTATAATGCAAACCTCTCAAAGTAGCATCGCATTCAACATAGACAACTTCACGATAGATATTGACCTCGTATTCTGTGTTGCGGGGCATACGGCCACACCTTATACGCTTAACTTCAATTCTCAGGCTATTTACAGACGGCATATAAACATCGAGCGTGGTTGCGGCTTTATAGCAGTAGTCTTGGCTCATATGTTTACTGTACTAAATGCATGGGCCAGAAAAATTTGGTTGCCGACGGTTGTGCAGCGTGCCCGTAAACTGGCCGCAGACTGCAAGATCGAGTTTGACTGTAATATAGGGCCTGAAGAGCTGAGAAGGGTGGAGCAGGAAATGAATGTTCGTATAGTTGTATTTGGAATGGATGATCGCCGTAGGACTGTGTATGTTTTTAAAAGCAGTGTGAGAGAACGTACAAGACATCTACTTATTTTAGGGCTGTCAGGGACACCGTATCTCCCCATCCGCAATATAAGGAATCTTCCCGTGAGTTATGATGAAAGTCGAAAATATGGAAGGCATCATGATTTGTGTAAGGGATGTCTCGAGTTTGCGGATGATACAGTGAAACAATGTAAGGGGTACCACATGGAATATGAGCAGTGTAAAAGCTCCAAATGTGAAAGTCGTGTAGTTGAAGCTGAGAAGAGGGACTGTAATGTGTGTAGACGCACATTTTTCAATAATTAATAACTGTTTTGAATTCCATAAATCAAATGGCACGTGCAGGTAAATGAGAATCTGCGAATGCGGCATATTTCATATGATGGACAATTGGGGAAAATTCATGCATAAATGAGATCAAGTAAAGATAAGCACCCCGAGCCTTCTTTAATTAGCCTTATAAGGCTAACTAACGAAAATATCACGACCTAACCTAACCAATCGTCAAGGGCGTACAGTTGACTTAACGAGTGGTTAGGTTAGGCCGTGATATTTTCGTTAGTTAGCCTTATAAGGCTAATGAGATAGTGTATATAAGATAGTGCCATGAGATAGTGTATATAAGGCTGATGGTGTAAAGCATGTATGCTATATGAAAGAAGCCAAACCTAAAAATAAGCCTTGTATAACTGTATACTACGAGATAGAGACATACATGGATGCTGAAACCAAAGAAGTTATCCCACATCTACTTGTAAGCTAGACTCTCTGCAACGAGTGCATGAACGTCGAGTGTGATGAGTGTCGCAATTGTGGTAAATGGACAAACGTTTTTAAAACGAGCGCACTCGACAACCCCGTGAAACTCTTTGTGTCCTATATTGTCAAGTTAGCGGACAAGTTTTAAAAAATTACTATATATTCTTCCCCATAACGGCGCAAAATTTGACACAATTTCTTTATAAGGAACTGCTGGAACACGAATCATCGGAGATATTTACAGGCGATCCCTTGAAAAGAGGAAACAAGCTTATACAGATGCAAACAAGAGGCAATGTTCAGTTTAAAGACACTTTGTTATTCCCACCTTGTAAATTAGCAAAGCTACCCAAGGTGATGGGCGTAGCTGCCGAAGTTTCAAGGGTAATTCCCTTACAGTTTCCTTACTAGCGAAACTTTAAATTACGTAGGACTGCCACCCCACCCAAACATTACTTTAACTATGCCAACATGAGTGATAGTGAGCGTGAAGATTTTGAGAGGTACTACAATAGTTTTAATGAAAATAATCCTTATAATATAGCGGATGAATGTGAGCGTTATTGTGTGAATGACGTAAGCGTATTTAGAGTATGTTTCCAGGCCTTTAGAAGGATGTATCATATATTGTTCGATTCAACTGCGACCCGCTACAAGCCGCAACCACGATCGCCTCATTGTATTTTATTGTGTTCAAAAACAACTTCATACCTAAGGATATACTGGCCATCATTCAAAGAAATAACCCATGCTGTTATGGGCATAAGGCTATTTACTGGCTCATATATTTGCAGCAACAGACTGGTGTATACATAAAACATGCCCGCAACACGGGAGAAATGGCCATAAAGGTCAACGGCCGTGTTTTTTGGGTGGATTGTCTAAGCGAAGACCGTGCCACTGGTGAGAAGACTGCATACTCCTTTAACGGTTGCTGGTGGCATGGTTGCCAGCGTCTTGAGTGTGGAATCGTAGGAGATACCCATGGTAGATCTCCTGCCGATAGTCTCGCATGGACCCGCAGCCGCGACTAACTTATAAGCTCCCAGTTCACTCACAAGGTCTTGTGGGAGCACGAATATAATAAGCGGATAGAGACAGATGGACAGCACAGCGAAGAAATAACACCATCAGGCGTTCAATGGTGCTTGATCCTCTCAAATGCGGCGATAGTTTTTTGGCGGGCGCACAAACCCATTCAAACTATACTTTCCACCTACAGAGGGCGTGAAACTCCATTACTACGACTTCTGTTTTTTATACCCCTACGTGATGAAGAACAATCCGTACCCCGTAGGAGCACCTGAAAAACTGGAGAGCCCCGCCCTTCCTACCATCGAAGAGTTCTCAGCTAATTTGAACGATAATTATTTCGGCCTTTCTTTCGTAGATGTGCTCCCCACTCGCGATTTATGGATGCCAATTTTACCCGGCGTTATAGATCACAAGCTCATGTTTCCCTTGTGCGTGAAGTGCGCAGGGAAGAACAATGGTTCATGTAATCAACAACCAACCAGAGGTAGATCAGAGGCGTGTTTACAAGTCCTGAGCTATCCCTAGCCGTTCATCACGGTTACAGAATATTGAAGATATATGAGGTGTGGAGGTTTTAGAAGCTCCCCAACCTTTTCACACCATATATAAACACTTTTTTGAAGGATAAGGTAGAAGCATCAGGGTACCCTAGAAGAGTCGAGACCGAAAATGAAAAATCGGCGTATATTCAACACTACCGTGATCGTGAAGGGGTACAGCTTGAACGGAACCAAATTGCGAAGAACCTTGGCAAGCGCTTTAGTGCAAAGTTGTGCCTAAATAGTCTTTGGGGGAAATTTTCCCAGAGTACAGACAAGGGGAACGTCCACCTAGCCCAAAGTTATAACAAGGTGTGGGATTACGCCAACGCTCCCGATAAAGAGGTCATGGAGATCGTGAGTGTGGGTAATACGTACATAATAAAGTACAACAGAACCGAATTGGCTACAGATACATCACGTGTTACAAACATTCCTGTAGCCAGTTTCACAACAGCATACGTCCGCATCAAACTTTGGAGTCTACTACATTCTCTTGGACGGAGGGTTCTGTACGCAGATTCACGGAGAGGGAAGGTGAATTCTTGCCATCTGTTGGGGAATTCCTCGAAGAGTTGAATGACGAGATCAAGGATGAGTATGGAGGTAACGCCTACGCTGATTCTTTTGTCTCAATAGGTCCAAAAACTTACGGGGTACGGGTGAGGGTGGGGGAGGAAATTAAATATATCGTGAAGGCGAAAGGCATCACGCTTAACTAGGCGAACCGTTGATCATCAACTTTGATTCGCTGAAGGGGCTAGTGAGCTTAGAAGATGAGGGTAACCAGCCACCCCAACTGACTGTAGGCAGAGGCGGGTTAAGACACCTCGGGGCCCCGGGGCAATGGAGAATATGGGGGCTCTTTTCTATAGCTTTTTAGTAACAATACACGTACATGTACAATTCATAGTACCTTTACACGAATTATATGTACGGTGCTCAGGCTTATTGAGAAAAACACTTAAAAGAACCTTAATACAGTGTATTTTGCCGTTTGCCAAAACCAAACAGTATTAAACAAATTTTACTTTAGGGCCTATAAAACATAAAATAAAACAGGGAATTTGTCAGTTTGTGTACAGTGTCACATTTAATCAAAGAAGTTTGCGAAATCTCGAATTAAATCATCGAAACTCAGTTGATTGGGGGGCCCCTCAAGCATGGGAGCCTGAGGCTTCAGCCTCAATAGCCTCAGTGATAATCCGCCACTGACTGTAGGGACTTACAGTTTTAGGGCACAGAAGCTGGGGGCGTGAAGGAACTTAGGGGCAGGAAAGTGTGTCGTAACACATATAGTTAACTCTACCAGGTGCCTGGCACCTACGATACTGTTCCCTTTGGATAACGCGAGGAGTGAATATTGCTGTCATGTTAGCGTATATTTACTTGTTGACGAAATTTTGCAGTTTATATATTTTTCTAATTATTACATGTATTTGTCTCAGTTATGGTGCATGAATATTTGTTATTTATATATATTATAAATTAGAGACTATTTACTTGTTGACGATGTTTTACATTTTATTTATTTTTCTATTTAAAATAAATCACATTTCAGTTAGCGTTTCCTTTTCACCTGTGTGTGTGTGTGTGTGTGTGTGTGTGTGTGTGTGTGTGTACATGAAAAAATCTAAGCACCACCCACTGCATGTTGCTGCCCAATAAAATGAGTCGCGTGACTCATGCTACTAATCGGGGCATATCTCCTTCCTGCGTACTCAGTTGACCTCAGCATGCATTGGCTTTCAGACGTGTCATTTTAACTGTTAAAGATTTCTCGTGTAGAAGAAAAAGCGATGGCTTCCATTGATGTTGCATGCAGGGCCGTTTCCTGGCATAAGCAGACTAAGGGGCCGCTTAGGGCCCCGCTGCTGCTAGGGAGCCCCTAGACAGGCTCCCAGGTCATAGCTCAGTGGGCAAGAATAGGAATATAGCTGAAGTTATTATTAATATTATTGTTGGTGTTATTATTATTATCCTTATTATTATTATTATTATTATTATTATTATTGTCATTAATTAAAGTTTTTGTATGAGACAAATGTGATAAAACGGAGACAAACGAAACGTTTTGGTCGTTATGTGTAAATAACTATTGTGAGATCTTATTTCTATATTATTTAACTTTATTCTTACTATATGCTTATACTTTCCTAAATGCTTAATTTTTCTAGTATTGTAAAACATTATTTCACTAATTTACTAATTATTAAAAGATTTTGTAACACTTTAAAATCTAGGATTATTTTCGATGTTTTCAAGTTTATTAATTCTTTTCTCATCTTTTTCAGATAATGTGAATTTTGTTGGTTAAAACCTAAATGGTCTGATTATTTGAATGTATTTGATTAACGTTACAATTATAACAATTATTATTATTATTATTATTATTATTATTATCATCATCATCATTATTATCATGATTATTATTATTTAGCAGATTAGTTGTCGTTACCGACTGTAGATGTGACTTCGTGCATCTTGAAAAATGAAACGACATTATCCATCAGGAGCTGAAAAACGGAAAAAGAAGAAAATAGAGGAGGAGAAGCTTTCCAGTAGCACAGGTGAGATGTGCCACTTGTATATTCTTATGATTACAGTTCAGGCAACTAGGTTAGGTAGACCATCAAGCCAGGCAAGTGCTCAGGAATCGTGTAGAGTAAGCTAGTCTCTAATATTTATAATATTTCGAAATGTGAAATTTAATGGATCACATCACCTCAAATTCTGTTCACACAGATCAATTAATTATCAAACAAGCTAAGAAAGAGTATTTTAGCAAAAATTAACTGAATATGTAATGTTATGTTCTTCTCAGGAGCACTACTGAAATATTTGGAAAAGCCATCCTCAGCAAAGCCTGATGAGCATCATGAGCCAACAGCAGGACCATCCTCTATGCAACCTCAAACACCAGTAGAAGTAGAGCCTGATGAACCAACAAGTGGCCCATCTTCTGTTCAGCTTCAAACACCACACACAGTCATTTCTACTGAGCAACAAGAACCAAGATCTGCTCTACCGCTTGATCCGTATGACTGGCCAGTTGTCCTGTAAGATGCCTTGAAGACAGATCTGGTGTCTCGAGGACCATTTCAAATCAGTCCAGATTTCACATTCCCTAAAAGAGAGGACGGTAGAAGCGTTCATCACCATTACATGTACAGACCATTAATTAATGGGGAAAAAATAAAGCGAAGCTGCCTGATGTACTCTAAAAGGAATGATGCTCTTTTTTGCTTCTGCTGCAAGTTGTTTTCAAGGAAGTCGTACAAGCTAATTACGGATGGATCTTCAGAATGGATAAATGTTGGTTCGCTTCTGAAAGGCCATGAAAATAGTTCAGAACATGCAGATAACATGGCAACATGGACGGATCTGGAACTGCGGCTAAAAACTGGGAGGACCACTGACCAAACTGAAATGTCATTAATGGAGGTAGAGCGAAGACGCTGGCAAGATGTTCTCACACGTCTTGTAAGTATAATCCAATCACTGGCAGAGAGAAACCTTGCTTTCAGGGGGTCTTCTTCTACATTGTACAATCGAGACAATGGCAACTTCTTGAAGGAGGTTGAGCTGTTTGCCAAATTTGATCCAGTGATGAAACAACACATCAGCAGAGTCGAAAGTGGCCAATATAATCATTTAAGTTACCTAGGAAACATCATTCAAAATGAGCTCATTGGGTCCATTAGTGGGAAGATCTTGGATGCCATTGTTGCAGAAATAAAACAAGCTAAATATTACTTTCATTTTACACTGCACTCCAGAGTAGCCCAGACATAAGCCACCAAGAACAGATGTCGATTATTATCAGAACTGTTAAAATGGGTGAAGTACCAGAAATAAAAAAATACTTCTTGGGCTTTCTTGAGGCTTCAGAAAGTACATGCCTGGGTTTATCAGTTCTAATTCTGAAGATACTAGATGAACTTAATATTCACTTTGATGACTGCAGAGGACAGTCATATGACAACGGAGCGAACATGAAGGGCACGAACAAAGGTGTTCAGGCAAGGTTATTAGAGAAGAACTGTCGTGCACTCTGTGTTCCATGTGGGGCTCACACTCTGAATCTTGTAGTAGCTGATGCAGCTAAAGCTTCCACAGATGCCATCAGCTTCTTTGGCAACGTACAAAAACTGTACAACCTTTTTGCAGCAGCTACACAGAGATGGACAATCCTAAAGAAGCATGTGAACATAACACTCAAGTCTTGGAGTGAAACCAGGTGAGAGAGCCGGCTTAAGAGCATTGAGGCTGTGCGATACCAGACCCACAACATCAGAGAGGCCCTGTTGGAAGTCAGAAACAATGCCACAGATGCCATAGCCGCCAGGACTGAAGCACAAGCACTTGCAGAGGAGGTAGGGTATTATCGCTTTCAGATTTGCGATTTGCACAGTAGTATGGTATGACATTCTTCATGCAGTTAACCATGTGAGGAAACTTCTGCAGTCTCCTACAATGCAGTTTGATGTGGCAGTCAACCTCCTCACAAAAACAAAAGACTCACTCACTAGTTACAGACACACAGGTTTTGTTGCAGCACAAGTTGTAGCTAGGGACATATGTGAAGAAATGAATGTGGAGGCTGTGCTGAAGGAGAAGAGGCTCAGATCCACAAAAAAGCACTTTGCTTACGAAGCTCCTGAAGAACCATTTACAGAAGCCTTAAAGAGGCTGGAAGTCAAATTTTTCAATGTGGTGGTGGATTGTGCCATCGGGTCAATAAATGAGAGATTCAAAACATTAGATGATATGAGAGACATATTTGGGGTTCTCCTAAACTTCACCACAATGAACAAGGGAGACTTGTCCTGCAAGTGTGAAAAGCTCTCTAAGATACTGAGCTCTGGAGCTGACTCTGACATTGATGGAAGAGAACTGGCCCTCGAAATTAAGAACTTGCCGACTTTACCTTCACACAACATGACTGCATTGGAGCTTCTCTCCTTCATTCATCAGAAGCAACTGGAGGAACTGTACCCCCAATCTCTGGGTTGCACTAAGAATTGCCTGCACTCTACCTGTGACAGTAGCGTCAGCCGAGAGGAGCTTCTCTAAGATGAAGCTAATCAAGAACTTCCTCAGATCATCAATGGGGCAGGATCGCCTCAGTGGCCTTGGCATCATAAGCATCAACCAGGACGTTGGCAGGGAGATTTCATATGATGATGTTATTGATGATTTCTCCCAGAAAAAATCTAGGAGAAATTTTTTTTGAAAAAATAAACTGTTCTGTATAACTGTTGGCTATTACACGATTGTATCGTAGTTAGTAATTGTTTGGTAGTTGATAATTGCATTATTTTTTTATACATAGTTCTGTGTCATTTATTCTAAATAATGTATAAGCTAATTTTCAGGAATTTCATGAAGAGTATTTTTTCTGTTTGTCTTCTGAAAGTACATATTTGTTGTTTTGGACATAAATGTTTCATTAAAATTGTTTCATAATTGTTTTTTATTAACACAGCCATTTTTTGTGATGTAGTAAGGTGTGAATTGGTGGATGGAGGGGTGGGGCCTCAAATGGGTATACTGCTTAGGGCCCCCTAATGGCTAGAAACGTCCCTGGTTGTCTGCTCTACATTCCTGAAGTCTACAGATGTGGTGAACACCCATAGAATTTTTAGTCATCCCTCCTTCGATCCCTTTAAGACTACATTAAATTGTGCGAAGCATGAGGAGCATAACGTCCAAATACTCTATGGTCATTCCGGAGAGAGCACTGCTGGGTTTCGCCGTACAAACGATGTAATGGATTATGCTGCAGGATTAAACTGCACTAGAGCGTTCATATATCGTGAAGTGAAAGAAGCCACGCTTGCAGAAGAGAAACAAAGGATCTGGGTTGTGAACCTTGTTGATGATTGGTGTGACAGGAGATATTACGCCATGTTGCATCACACCGACCACGCGTACACTGGGGCTGTGAATGTGAATCTTATAATTATGGACAGTCTGAAATATTTCTACCACTACATCCATGTATATTATGACGAGATGTGCAGTGAAGTTGTAGCTAAAGGCTTGTGCGAGTTGTTAGTAGAATTTAGGGACGAGTATAGTTTGTCCAGTAAAAAAGACACATGTCTCTCTCAAATAGATCGCCGGAGTGTGAATAAAATGTGCATAGTTCGAGAAAGTACAATGGTGAATACCCCTGAACCCCTGAACGTAGATGTACGGTACGCGTTCCGGGAAGTATGTGTGATAAAACATTAAAACCGATATTACTTCATGTATCGCAGATGGAAAAATTCTCTAAACACCTACCCAGTATAATGGGATACAAGTATTCGGATGATTCGCGCAGCGAATCTTTCATGTTGGTACAATCTCGTACGCGAATCACTAACAACTGGAATCGACGCAACCCCGTGTGACTCATACCCGCCCCACCCCTCCCCACCCACCCGCACGGCCCCTTCGACTCCAAAAACAACGCGCCGGCTGCTCATAGTCACCTTAGAGCTTGATCCGTCTGGTCGTTCTCACCTCGCAGGATCAGTAGAAAACTATTAAAAGAGCAGCATCCTCAACGCAGTATACGACTTGTCCGTGCTGAAGTCTGTGCATGTATTCAAGGGTAATACCGGTGCTGTTAATTATGTACTTGAAACGAAATGTAGACATTCAAACTCTGGTAGATGCATTATTATTTATTTAAGTGTTGAAGAGATGGCTAGAATCTTCGTCTTGGTTGAGAAGTGAGGCGAGGACAGTTACAAAATACCTGCAGGTGAAGGCTCAAAAAGAGAGCAGATTAGCGATGCACACTCATACGCCATTATTTGTACGTTATCCATAAATCGTGATACAAAACATCCCTGCGTTGATATACGGTTGATATGGAAGAATGCTCTTCCAATAACACCCTAATCCCCACACGAAGCCGTTTCATTCTCGACAGAATGTTTGAAGTCGTCGGGTTCCGTAAACTGAAACCTATATTAGACGTCCGTGCTGCTGATATACATTATTTTGACACGGTGCTTGAATATCCGTACACCATACTGCTCGATGATTTTACCAAGTGTAGGGCCGAACAAGGCGAGAATGGTTTGGAACTGGCTGCGGATTTAGAAGGTGCAGACTCCTCAAAATATCATGAAATTTGGTACAAAGGGCTAGAACGGTACAGGGCTGAACTCACCTTCACTGTTCACCCTGAGGAATTACTTCTTTATATAAGACACAGTTGTCGGCACGATTTAGAAACATACTTCAATTGCCGATACGAGTTGTGAAGAAGAATTTACAGTTGAAAAGGTCAGCGTTGAAAGAATAAACAATCTTTCGGAAAGGAGTGTTTTCAACTTAAATTTAATGGTGATGTAGCAAATGATGTCGTCTTTGTGCATGCTTTTGACTGTATTCTCTCCGCGTTTAAAGAGGGCGACAGTTTGCCCCCAATTGTAAAGTGGGTACAAAAATAATACTAAACGAGTTGAAAGCCCTTTATATTGAATATACAGTGCAGGGTGGGCGGAAAGTAGCTCCCTAATTTAAATTACATATAAATTATGTATAAATTGTGATTGTATTGTTATATTGTTATGGTGTGTTCTCTAAAGTGGTACAATTGTAACGGTAATCTTTTTTTCTCTAAAGTGTTCTCTGTGTTCTCTAAAGTGGTACAATTGTAACGTTCATTTTTTTTTTCATTTCAGATTGAAGGGTAACATGGCTGAGCGTTTAACACTGCAGGAGCGTGCCCAGTTGGCGGCACGGTACGAAGTTTGGCAATCTGTCGTTCGAGTTCAAAGATGGTGGCGGGCCATTCACGGACCACGTGCCCAAGTGGACCCGAAAACAATCAAGAACTGCCACTCGAAGCTCATGACCACGGGGTCTGTGGCAGATGTTCGAAGATGTGGTCGCCCTTCGACATCCAGGGCCCAGGAGACGGTGCAGGCAGTTCAGGAAATGTTCGCACGGAGTCCACGAAAGTCAACTCGCCAGGCAGCTCGGGAAAGTGGACTCTCCCGCTACTCAGTGCGAACTGTGCTGAAGAAGGAGCTGAACTGGCGTGCGTGGAAGCCGCATTACTGCCAATCTCTCTCGGACGAGGACTGCGACATTCGCATGGAGTTCGGGGAAATCATGCTGGCTTGGCATGAAGACTGGCCCCATCTCTTCCGCAACATCCTCTGGAGAGACGAGGCGGTGTTCCACGTCGGAGGCTTTGTCAACCGCCACAATTGCCACTACTGGGCAGGAGAGGATCCCATGGTTACCGCTGAAAAACGGCAGAATCGGTTCAGTGTAACGGTGTGGTGTGGTATGACCTCAGATCAGGTTGTGGGCCCGTTCCTTCTGCGCAACACCATGAATGCTGAGCGGTACCTTGCTATGTTGCGAAACGAGGTCTGGCCGGTTGTCAGCACATGGGAGAACATCGACGATCTGATATTTATGCAAGATGGCGCCCCTCCGCACTTCGCTCTTGTTGTCCGTGAGTGGCTGGATGCCCACTTCCCTGGGCGTTGGATGGGTCGTCGTGGTCCACATCAATGGCCAGCCAGGAGCCCCGACTTGACACCGTGCGACTTCTTTCTTTGGGGGTGGGTAAAGGAAGAAGTCTACCGCACCAAACCGAGGACATTGGAAGAACTGGAGGACCGAATTCGGGAAGTCATGTCCTCCATCCCGCCGGAGTTCCTGCTAAAGTCAGTGGACGCCATTCCTGGGCGGCTCCAGAAGCTGGTGGAAAGAGTTGGAGCCCACATTGAATTTTAGAGAAAACCTACCATGTATGCCTACCTTTTCATATTATTTCTTCTGAAATAAATGGATAATATACGTATTTTTTTACCAATCCAAAATAGGGAGTTACTTTCCGCCCACCCTGTAGATACCCGCATACTTTGAGCGGTGAATTAATGTTAAATCGCATTTATTGTGTAGTCCAGAGCAGTGAGGGTGTAAGTGTGGACTCGATCACGTGCGAGTTTACTATTTTATTTAAGCATGGTATAACGTAAAGCATGTATTTCCATTTTTGACGTGTATATATATTAAACGTGTATTTTGATATATATATAAATCTTATGTACTAACTGCATTATTTTTGATATATATATATATATAATAATATATATATTATATATATATATATTATATTATATATATATATATATATATATATATATATATATATTATATATATATACACACACACACATATATATATATATATATATATATATATATACACACACACTTACTTTAGGTGCATACTTTAGGTGAGTTCGAACGATGGTTCAGGATCGATCTACGGTTGGCCCCTCTGCAGCATTCCGCCTCATTTGCGGGATTTGGTGAAGGAGGGAATTGCTGTCTGATCTTCTCCTGCCCTCATAGCCAGCCACGCATTGCTGCTCAGCGACTTTGCACAGGAATCTGTTCAGCTGGTTCTTGAAGTTATTCAGGTCAGTGTGCTGCAGATTCCTCACTTCTTTTGGTAGGACATAGAAAAGCTTTGAGCCTCTTATTCTGAGGGTATTTTCCATCCTCGTTTTCATAGCCACTTGTCCCACCGCAGCTGGGACCGTACAAAATCTACCTCTTCCCTCATTCCAGTTTGTTTCTATTTCATTTCTAAGTTAGGGACAGAGCCCTCAAGTATTTTCCATATGTATATTATTGTGTACCGCTCTCGTCTTCTTTCGAGAGAGTTTCAGTGATTGTAGTCGAGACCAGTAGTCTTCATCTTCCGTTTCCTCTATCTTAGATGTAAAAGTCCTTTGTATAGCTTCAATGTTCGCAATGTCTCGTTTTCTGTATGAGCTTGTGAGTACTGAGCAATACTCAATTATTAGTAGGACTAGACTCTTCCATAATTTGAGCATGATGTTTGCTTTTCTGCTGCGGAAGCTTCTCCAGATGATTCCCATTATTTTTCTAGCAGTTGTAATCTTGATGTTATAGTGCTCTCTGAATTCTGCATCCGACAATATTATTACTCAAAGATCCCTGACTTGTGGATTTGGTGTTATCTGTTTGGCTTGCAGAGTTTTGTACCCTTTTTTCTGTAGCTCCTTGTTATTACCATATCTTAGAAGTTGGAATTTTTCTTCGTTGAACTTCATATTGTTGTCTTCTGCCCACTGGAATAGTGTTTCAATGTCGTTTTGTAATCTTTCTATGTCGCCTTCGTTCAATATTTCCTCGCATATCTTTGTGTCATTTGCGAAACATGATACAATACTGTCATTGTTTGATTGTTATCTGCATCAACATCTGCAACCATTATTATGAACAGCAAGGGAGCTAGTACTGTCCCTTGTGGGACAGAGCTCTCTACTTCCGATTTAACTCCATTTATCACTACTCTTTGTGTTCTTTGCGTCAAGAAATTAAATATCCATCTTCCCAGTAATTCATGTATTCTTAGGTTTATGTGCTATAATTCCATGGTCACATTTATCGAAGGCTTTAGCAAAGTCAGTATAGATTACATCTATGTTTTGTCCTCGACACAGGGTTTCCAATATTTTCTTTGGTGGTCTAATAGCTGTGATAGGCATGATCTTCCAGCCCTGAAACCATGTTGATTTGGGTTGTACAAGTTCTTTTCTTGTTGGTAGTAGGTAGTTTCGCTTCTAATTATACGTTCAAAGCACCTTATAAGGTGTGAGGTGAGAGCTACCGGCTGATAATTCTTGGGCATTGCTCTGTTACCACCTTTGATTAAAGGGGCAATGTTCGCGTTCTTTAATGGCAATGGAATTTGCCCTGTGTCGAATGATTTCCTCCATAGTAAGTATAGCGGTTTGACAATACTCTCTCTACATTTCTGAAGAAATGTGGCACTCCATGTGTCTGGCCCTGGTGCTGAATTGTCTCGCATCTGTGATAAAGGCTTAATTACATCTCCTTCCGAGAACTCTAAGTTCATTAATAGGTTTGTGTCAGAATTTGTCCTTGGCTGATTTGTGTCAATGTCGAAAAATTCATCTGCGTTTTCTACTTTCATCTCGGACTTAGGGGTGCTAAACACAGAGTTAAATTGTTCCTTAAGCAGTTCGATCATTTTTTGGGGTCATTTGTGTGTTTGGCCTCCCCGTCTAAAAACGGACCAATACTCTCTTTGCACTGCATTTTCCTTTTCGCAAATTTGTAGAAGTATTTTGGGTTATCTTCCATGTTTTCTGCTACCTTGTTTTCCTCCTCGTTTGTCTTATGTATGAATGTTTGCTTTAGGTCCATTTCTATTTCGCCTAGTTTTCTCTCTAGTTTGAGTCTCCTTGCATCAGTTTTGCGTCTGTGGAGATGTTAGCACCCAGAGATCCGAAAACGCATCCCAGAGAGGCAGAAGGACTATTTGAAGGCTTAAACATCAATTCAAAGAAAGTAGATTGGGAAAGTGTAAATAAAGAGGATCACCTGAAGATCCGTCACCCGAGCCTTTTTTAGTTAGCTTTATAAGGCTAACTAACGAAAATATCAGACTTAACCTAACCAATCGTTAGGTCAACTGTACGCCCTTCACGATTGGTTAGGCTGTGATATTTTCGTTAGTTAGCCTTAGTAAAGCTAACTAAAAAGGCTCGGGTGACTGATCTTCAGATGATCCTCTTTATTAACACTTTCCCAATCTACTTTCTTTGAAATGATGTTTAAGCCTTCAAATATTCTTTCTGCCTCTCTGGGATGCGTTTTCGGACCTCTGGGTGCTAATTTCAACTGTATATCGATTAGGTTATGGTCGGAGAAATTTGTGTGCGTTACCTTTTTATTTATTATTTCCTGAGTAGGGGCGTAATGTTCCATCATATCTCATAGCATTATTGCTTGGGTTTTATCATCTTTTGTAATGTTGCCATGAAACTTCTCAAAATATATGACCGTCATTTTTCTTCCATGTTATGAATGGAAAATTAAAATCTCCGCAAATTAGAATAATTGTTGCTGAAGTTTTAATTAATTGTAATATGTTTTGTATTTCATTACTGGCAAATTGTAATTCACTTTTTGTGGTGTTTGGTGGTCGATAGACGTCCATAATGTTAGATTCAGTTCTTTTACTTCAAATATAATAACTTCGACTGTGCTGTTTGATTTGTTTACTTTCATCTCACATGTGTAAGTGTTTTTCACGTACATACAACACCCTCCCCCTCGTCTATCCACTCTATCTGCTCTGTATATGTTGTAGTCTAGCAATGCTATTTCAGTATTCTTGATGCAGTTTTCACAGCCTTTCACACTTACGCAAGTGTGTTTCCGTTAGACATATATCTATGCTGGTTTCCGTAGCTAAATTTTGCAAGTATTGCAATTTGCAGTCTGCATGGTCCGTATAGAGGACCTGTATATTTGTGTATAATACATTTACCGGGTTTCTAATCTTCGTGTTTGATTTTCCTCAGTGATAGTCGTTTCCTGGTCGATGTCGGTTCCTGTTTGGTGTTATTGGTTGGGCCGCTGCATTTGAGAGTATATACAGTATGTATATATTTTATTTAAGCGTGGTAGAAACCGTCCTGAATCCATGTATTTTCATTATTGATGCGTATATGTACATATTAAACAGGTGCTGTGTATTTTGTTGTATATAGAATTCTTCTGTGCTATCTGTATTATTTTGCTACGCGTATATACACATGTTAAATGGCACCATTTACTCGTTTTATTGCAATTCTCCTACACTGCTGTGATATTTTTGATGTAAATATATATAATTCGTATTATCTCTGTTTTTGCACCTAATGTATATACATATTTTGTATTTTAATATATATTAAATAGTCAGAACGCTGTAGCTGTGTTTTATTTACACTATTTAAACAAACATGAATGGAAATGGAGGACATATATATATAAACAATACAGTGTGTGTGTGTGTGGGGGGGGGAATGCTAGTTTATATGTATGTAAAAACTGTGTGTGTGTGTGGGGGGGGGGAATGCTAGTTTATATGTATGTAAAAACTGTGTGTGAGGCATAGCGATGCTAGTTTATATGTACATAAGTAACTGTGTACGCCAAATATGGCTGGCTGTGAGGTGAATGGCTGCCTTCTAACTCTGATACTGAAGACACCATTATGCAATGCTCCATGGCTACGAACGGATGGATCTTCTCTCTCTATCCTTGTGTTTAGGCTACCCACACACCCACATGCATAATATATTTTTGTGGACCTGAGCAGCCTTAGGTTAGGATACCCTTTGCAGCTCACACATATATATATAAAAAGCTTTCCTATATATGCATACACACCCACATATATATATATATACATATATATTTGGTTGGCCTGAGCATCCCTGTTAGGTTACCCTTGGAGTTTACAGATATATATATATATTTGGGGGGGGAGGTGAAATGGCCCTGAAGGGGTGGAGGGGGGTTCAAAAAACACTCATGTTGCAAGCAGTTGCATTGCACTCTCGTATTTTGCAGTAGTACTGCTCATTCAATTAACCTAACAGGGCATATATATATATATATATTAGTAAGGAATAAGAGGACGAGAAGGTGGTACATGTTTATTAGTCAAACGTTTCGGAAATTCAATTTCTATCATCAGTGCTAAAAATGAAAGTAAAAAGTGAACATATATAGTGAATAAAAGATTTTCTACAATATACGTATGCAGTCCTATGACAATTTTTAAAAAGTTACATGAAATGTAGAGAGGCAAGATAATGGTTAAAATATACAAAAATTGAAACGCATGAGAGGGGAGGAAGGGGTTGAATCTAATTGTGTAAAGGTTGGAAACGGTTGAATTTTGAAGTATCCATGTTAGAAGCCGGAGAATGATGGCGGATTTCTTTGCAGTGATGGTTCAGAGGAAATTATTTAGCCATGTTTAAGTTGAAGTCATATATATCTCAAAACCTAGGGTAAAATTATTGAATGCCCAGTTAGGTCACCTGCACGCCCTTGACGATTTGTTACGTTGTCGTGATATTTTCGCTAACCGGGCATTCAATTAAGCTAACCAGTTAATTTTTACATTCGCGTCTCATTCTAAAGTTGCTTAAAATTAATCGAAACCTACGGCAAAATTATTGAATGCCCGGTTAATTGAATAGTACGGCGGGATATTTTTGCTACCCGCACAAAGGGCGGGTTCTCCGCAAGCATTTAACTTTCACCTGGACAACGCCCGGTCGCTCCGCTACTAACATATAAATCATGAATAAGAAATATTAATTAATTTAAAATAGGCAAAAATGAACCAATACTTGAAGATTAGACAATGAATTTAAATCACTGAGAAGTCATTAAGTCATTGTGAAGATATTTACGTTTTATTTATTTATAAATTTATTTATGAAAAAAGAAATATATTACCATTTCTGTTATGTTACAATAATACAGATAACGGTGTCAATTGGACTATTTTATATAATTTGACCCTTAATACACGATATAATTTATAAGTCACGTTTAAATTACGATTAATACACAAAGGAAATAATAGTGGAAATGCAGCATATATTAATCTTAAGTTATTATTATAGATATAAAATAAATACAGACAGTCATTATTGTTGAAGATATGATCCCAATACATTACGAAGAAAATGTTAAACACGAGAAATGAACGAGTAATAGAGTAATGTATCATACATTTAATCGTAGATTTTTATTAGTAGTCCATTATTAATCGAGATTTCAACTTTTTTTTAAACGAATTTACGTTCGAAATATATATTTTTTTAAATCATTCCATAGTTTCAGCAAAATATACCTTGGTTGATTCGGTCTAGTGAAAATGAATCACTTTTGAGATGAGGACAATCGAAATTTCTAATTTGATATGAATGAATTTCTTGATAAGTTGCGAAATATTTGTGTATCCAGTGTAAGTTAATGGTTTTGCTCTTACCTTTGTAAATAAAAATAAAATATTGCAGTTTAATTATATCTTTGATCTTCAGTAGTTTAGCTCTTTAAAGAGTCAGTGAATGATCATGGAACTCAGCATCAGATAATAAATAACCTTAGTGTTCGTTTTTGGATGAAAAAAGATGCTGTTTAAAGGTTGCAATACGTTATATAAGGAAAAACAATAGTATGATACAGAGTTAATAAAACCTGTTTAAGGAGTACATGTTGAAGCTTAAACATAATTGCAATGCTCCTTGAAATCCTTTTTAAGATATAATTTGCATGATCATTCCATGACAAATGCTTGTCTAGCATTACACCAAAATTTTTGTTGTAATGCATTCCTTTACAGTGATTTCATCAACATTTAGTTATCAAGAAACCCATTTCGTTCATCAGTAAAAATCATGAAGTTCGTTTTATTGGCATTGAGAAAGTGTTTGTTGGAAGTTAACGATTTCATAACTTCGATAAATTTTGTTTTAAATATGTCTTTACCTGAATTAACATCTTCGGAAGAAAAAGACAGTTGTTCCATCTGCAAACGTTATGAAGTAAGTATCAGGAAAACGTGGAAGGTCATGTATAATAAAAATAATAATAGACCTAAAACTGAGCCCTGAGGTACACCATGTTTAACAATGTTTTAGTTGAGCAGACCTTATTTACCGGTACAAATTGATATCCATTGAACAAATAACATTTAAACCAATCACTGATGGGTTCTCTAAAGCCAAAACAATATAGTTTGTTAAGTAGAATATTATGATCTTTAACATCAAAGGCCTTACTCAAATTCAGAAATATAAAAACCATTACTTCTTTGTTCTTTTTAGTGACATTTTCACTTTCCATAAAATTCCAAAAACCATTTCCATTGTTTTATTTTTATGAAAACTATTTTGATTTGGAGATAAATTGTATGATTCTAAATATGGCTGCATTCTACTTGTTACAGTTTCCTAAAAAATTTTACTGAATACAGATGAACACACCGGCATGTAATTAGTTGCTAGTGCAGGATCACCCACCTTAAACGGTGGTGTTATACAATCAATTTTCAGCATTGATGAGACTATTACTGTGGAAATACTTTCGTTGGTTGTTTCAATGGCGGCAGTCAAACGGAAAAGATCCGTAATTTTCGCTAAAGTTAAGGATATCCTAGCTTTAACAAGCTTCAGTATAGGTACAGTGTTACCGGAACTCCTTTCTTTCTCACTTATGGGTTCAAAAAGCAATGTGGTGTTCACAGAACAATTTATCCAATCGGCCCATTAAAGGTCCATCAAAAGAAAACATTCAAATACTGTAAGTTAAATTATGAAATATATTTACAAAAACCAATAATCTATACTTAAATTAACACGGAAACCATGCACTTAAAGTAAACTATCACTTCACTTGTCTCAGTCGCAGTGGTGTCCCAAACTGTTAATCTTGACTTCCGCTGTTGTAAGTGATTTAGATGGATAGGCAAGGCTTTGTTTCCAATTCTGCCTTAACTTCCCAATTGATGACGCTTAACCTCGGAACTGGGACCGCAAAAACGTTCTGATCGTCACGTTCAGCTCCTGTAGACGGCCGTTCCAATTACCAGGAATTCAGTTTCCCAACCGAACCTAAGCGCAGTTCCACATTCCAGATTTGAAGCCTATCGGAACAATCATAGACAAATTCCAAAAATACATGCACAATTAGATATTTCAAGTTCTTTTAGTAAATAATTACAACAGACCTTACCTCGTATAGAGGCTTCAATACATGCACTATAGGCAATGTTCAGACACCACTGTACCCTATACCCTGAAGTGACCACAGATTTAATGCCGACAACTCAAACTTTTAAATATCAAACTTTCTTGAAATTTCCATAACTTGAATTTCCCGCTTCCAACCTTTATTTTTCAGATCACAAGCACGAATCGTCCCCCACACTTCCATTACTATCTTTCACCTCGCTCACTTTCAAATCATTCGCACCAAGCTCGTCTCACACTCCACTTAATGCTCACATTCAACTTTCACAATGACCCTACCATACCAATCACATTTTTACAACAGGAATGTTATGAATGTTATTTTTTGTATTTTTTATTTTCCCTACAATATTCCGGACCCTAGTAGAGGTAGCATGAACAAAAGAAAATGAATTTAGTGGGCTAGGTGGCATATAGTCCAACGGTGAGTGATTATTATTTAGAAAATGTAAGTGAAGCTTATCAGCTGTTGAAGTAAACTGGTTATTTTAAGAATCTGCAATAGAAGTATCATCAGTAATTTCTTTATTTCAAACATTCAGTTTCTCGATTGAATTTTTCTTAATTTGGTTTCCGAGAAGACTGTTTATGGTTGTCCAAGTGTTTTTCATGTCTCCTTTTTTGTGTTTGGAAAATTGGTCATTATAATGGTTATATTTCACAGTTTTGATTAATTTAGTTAATTTGGTTCAGTACCTAACTATACTGTAGTTTAGGAATACTGCTTTGTAATTGCAATTTGAATAATTTATCTCTGTTCTTTATTGAAGTGATAATTCATGGAGTGATCGATGGATTTGCAACACTTTCGGGCGAAACTGTTTTCCTCCTTAAAAGGAAAGCAAGTATTAAAAATATGAAATAAGGTGTCGTAGAGGAAATTAAACATATGATCTCGATCATTCGAAGGTTCGTCGCAGTCAAATCGCGTATTTTCGACAGCCCAAATAAATTTTTTTCTTAACCTTTGAAAATATTCTGTGATCAATAATTTTCTTTATCTGCAACTTGAACAGTGTTATCGTGTATGTGTAAGTAGGATAATGATCACTGATGCTTGTAGTTATAATTACAGAATTTAGGAGGGCATTGCTATTTACAAGTATATTATTAATTGCAGATTCTGTTATTCGATTACCATAGTTGCAGACTCGAGTGAGTTTAGTAGTAGTAGTAGTAGTAGTAGTATGACTGAGATAGATAGACTACATTAAGTTTAAAAATTTATGAGAGATTGCTTCAGATTACAAATTGATGTTGAAATCACTCGCAACTATGGCATTCAATTCATGGATGTTGCGCAATATGTTATCTAAGTGAATTAAGAAGCTATTGAAATTAGTATTAGGTGGTTTATATATTGCATTAAGAGAATACACATTACTCTTGTCTTTTATATGAGTATTAAAACTATTAACAGTTAGGTTTTCAGCATCACTATTACATCCAAAAACAATTGTACATACACAGAGATATCTCCTCCCAATCAGACCATTTCTTACGGTATGATAAATATTTTAATTATAGTATCTATATTATAGGTTTTAGTAAGAATTATAACACTAAAATTGACCGTAGAAGTTTGCAAAAGGGTCAGTAAGTAGTTATAGCTCCTAGATAAGCTCCGGATATTTACATTTAAAACTGAACAATTTTTATATCTTTTTGTAATACAAAGGCATTAAACTCACCAACCGATGAAACTATGCAGCTGCCAACTGGATTCCTATTCGAAATATTCTGTGGTGGATATAGCACTGTTTGTTAATGAACTGAAATGACTGATATCGAGACATTTTCTCACCACATTCGGGAGCCTAGTTATGATCGGGGACCGACTGATTTACAGAAGTAACCAAAAGTACTCCAAGACAAGCTAAATAACCAGGTACGTACGAGTACCCGCGAATTGTTGAGCGAATCAGAATCGTAATTCTCTTAAATTGAGGCAAATTTTAATGAGAGTTATATGCATGAAAAGTTCCTATTCTGAAATAGGACTAAAAGTGGTACTTTCATAATGTCTTTCAATTTTCATTTTTTAATTTTAAAATTTGTTTGCGTCATTTTGTAAAATTAATTTCTTACCACGTTTAAATTTGTACAATATTAGATTCAGTCTGTGAAAATGTGTACATTCATCACAGTTCTAGAATGCAAGTATTGCATTGTTGGGGTTGTTTAACCCTCTTTGTAAAAACACCTAAGTCATATGACGAAGGGGACCTACAGCTTTACGTGGGATCAGAACCATGCATCGATAGTAGTGTTTCAACAACGGCTACAACGTAGCCCTGAAAGAATGCAAACATCGTGAATCGACAACAGCAGTCCCCCCCCACACACACCCACACCCACACCCACACACACATACACACATATATATATATATATATACATATATATATATATATATATGGGATGAATTTCACAATAAAACACGTGAAATGAATGAATGCTGCAAACCCACAAGGAAAAGAAAAACGATTCCAAGTCCTTTCGTGTATTCAAAGCTACACCTCGTCAGGGAATGAAGTTAAAAGGCGAGAAGCCCATATATATATACAACGTACAGGAAAAACAAAACAATTAGCACATACTTAACAAGGGTTAATGAGAGGCAAAAGAAATTTTAACATGATATCGTCAATTTTATAAGTCCCCGAGCTGTTATTGAAATTGTTTTTAAAATGAATAAATGCACATTCTAGAATATTTCGTTCTATTATATCTCTGTTTTTAACAAGCGCTTTAGAACTATCCCACTTGATGCTATGGTTACATCTATACATATGGTTAAATAAAGCATTGGAAGTACTAGCTGTTCTACAAGCATATTTATGCTGTTTTACCCTAATATCTAACGTTTTACCGGTTTGGCCTATATATACTGAGTTACATTGTGTACATCCGATCGAATACACACAACCAACAACATTATCAGGGCTATTCTTTATTAGGCGTGATTTAACAGTATTATTATACTTAAAGATTACATTAATGCCAATTGCTTTAAGTACAGTTGGAAGGTATTGAAAATTAACATGGTAAGGTAGGCTAAGGATATTTTTACGCTGAAATTCCTTTACAATTACATTATTATAATACCTATTCTTGGCTTTCTTAAGACAGTTATCTAAAAATGAAATAGGATAACTTAATTTAGTACCAATATTCATGATATTGCATAACTCGGAATCTAAAAATTCAGGACTGACAACTCTCAATGCTCGAAGAAACATAGCAGAGAAAATAAAGGATTTAATCGAAGGATGATGGTCAGAATAAAAATGCACGTAAGAGTTATTATTAGTAGGCTTACGGTAGACTTCATATTTGAACTGATTAGAGCATCTCCAAATTTTTAGATCAAGAAAAGATAGGCTTCCCTCATTTTCTTTTTCAACTGTAAACTTAATAGATGGGGCTAAATTGTTGAGCCTACCAAGAAATAAGTCCACATCCAAATTATTAGGCCAAAGGCATAAAATATCATCTATATACCTGTACCAAACCAGGTTAAAATTAACAATCGTAGGCAAAATTCTACTTTCAAAAAATTCCATATATAAATTAGCTAGTACAGGTGAAAGGGGATTTCCCATAGCCAATCCAAACGACATAACATAAAACTTATTTTCAAACTGAAATTTACAATCTTTGACACACAGCTTAATTAACTCAATAAGAGTGTTGTGTTGAACAGGGAAAGAATATTCAGAAATCTTATCTTTTAAGAAATCAAGTAGGTCATCAACAGGGACTTTTGTGAATAGCGAGCATACATCGAAGCTTACCAATTTGAAATTAGGGTCATTAGGGAACTTCAGTTTGTCAATAAGATTCATGCTATTTACAATATGTGACTCAGAAATAGAGCCCTAATTCCTCTACATACGCGCATTGGTTTCTGCGCGTATGTAGAGGAATTACGGCATTTGATTGAGTGAGGCCCGTGGTGTAATGGTTATCATATCTGACCGGCAATCGGAAGATCCCGGGTTCGATTCCCGGGTGGTTACCTCATTTTTTCATTTGTTTCGTTCTCTCGCTCTCATCTTGCGCGGAATATTCTCCTATACAAGCGTCGTTCTTTACTTAATTATACTGCGTGTTTGCAGTTTTTATATATACTGTATATATATATATATATATATATATATATATATATATATATTGAAAAAACACGAAAAATAGGAAATATATTTTAATAAAAAAACACATTTTATACAAATCTGCACAAGATAAGATATATATTTTCTTAGTCAGTTTTGAATGGCAATTCAATATATTGTACTGTTTTAACCGCGCGTGAGGGGTTCAAAGACGAATATTAACCAATTATTCTTCCATCATTATCACATGGTGAAGTTACAATGAACGATTGATATGTTTATTACATTTTACATAATACACTTTAATCATTGAATAATCATTGATTATAACATTCATAATTTTGATTATGATTTGATTATGATTATATATATTTTCTAATTTTGATTATGAATTGTTTATGATTACATAATCACCATCATAGATTATGATTAATAATTAATCAACCCCATGTCTGCTAGGTAATACTAGTTTTAGCGAACGACCTTTGTGGCTTTTAGTGTTCACGGATTTCTGGTTCTTACTGCAACATACATATAAAATGTAAACAGTTAAAGCAGGAATTTTGACCAGAAAACAGGCTCTAATGCCCCACATTTTATAAAACAATAATTTCACGTCATGAAATTAACATAGTTCATCCAATATAAATAAACTTTTTATCATACGGCGTTTTCTTTGATTGTGAAATAATGGATAACTTGTGTAAATAATTTTTAATTCTCCTCGTATCCTCTTTGGGTTTAGAAATCCTGAATATATTTGTTGGGAAATAATTCCTGCCAAGTTTAAGATATAAAAAGCAGTAATGATTACTGATTAGGTGACATAATTTAATACCATCGATGTATATATAGTGACCAAGTCATTATTTAGAATCACTACACACACACACACACACACACACACACAGATATACTGTACTGTTTAAATATTATTCACAGAGATAATTATGAATTTTGTATATATATCATTTCTTTTAATAAAAATATACATACGGTGCTATAATTATTGTTTTACTGAAATTCTTCTTTTTGCACGATATTGAAAGTTCTAAATGCACAAAAACTTAATTACATAAATTACATAAAAACACTGTATTTCTACTTCACAGCATTATTCACGCAGATAATTATGAATTATGTATATAACATTAATTTTCAAACCGTTTGCCGCAGCTTATTCAAATAATGTTTATGTTGTACTCTTATGGAAAAACTATACGCGCTTACAACATGTATCGTATGTGATACCTTTATTTCATAATTAAATATAAATTATTAATTAATTGAATTAAATATCTATACAAAATTGGCTCGGGATTGCGACATAGCCTAATGGGAATGAATGATTGCCATACATACATAGAAACCGTATGTAGGCGTCGGGTCTGCATAACCACGAGAAAACATTTATTTCACGTGAACAAATTTTCCATTTGCTAACTCATGTAAAATACAAGAGAGAAAGAGTCAACAACCTTTGCCAAATCAGCAATTTATACTAAAATATGAAGATATATTAAAGGAGTAGCCTCGGGGCTGTTTATGTGCAGCGAACGCTTTAAACAGGGAAGATGTGCTTTTGTCTTCCCTCAAGTTCTGAGTGAATTCCTTATAATAAACTTAATAAATATAAAGAAAAAGGGTAGGCCTACACCTTAAAGTGTTTATATTGTGACTGCCTATATTAATTACCTCAAGTTAATTCGTCGCGTAACTCCATCGTGGCGGCCCTACACCGAAAATGATCGTAACGCCCTACATCGAAGCAAACTAAGACCCAGCAAAAATAAGGTGAGGCAATTTATTTTCATTCTAATATAGGCATCTAAAATCCCGACGCTAAAATTACCGTAATCAATTAAATATAAAAGGTCCTTTATAGACCTACATATTCATAACTCTCTAACGAAAAAACATAGGGCTTTTGTCGTTTAACTCTCCACTGAAATCTGCTGGAAATTTCCAACGGATGAGGGTATCAGGCAATCAACCCATAGCCCTATATAGTTTTTTCAATGGTGGCCCTGTGTATGGGGAACTAACCCCTCTAAAATTTACACTGACACGCAGTGGCTAGGCTTAGCTCATTAGGCCTAACCCCAATTTCAACCGTAACCCCACTATAGTTTTTTCATATGGTGGCCTATGCAACTGGGAACCGATCCCTTTACCTTTACACTAACCGAAAACAAAGGCTTGTTCATTTAACAGGCATAACTTATTTTAGGTCCTAAAAAAATAGGCCCACAACATTAAGCCTATTTAATAGGTCCTACTCTTCAAACTCAAAACAAAGCCTTGTTAATTTAACAGGCTTAATTAACTCATTTGAGGTCCTATAAAATAATAGGCCCAAACATAAGCCTACTTGGTAGGCCCAAAATAGGCCTATTTAGTAGGCCCACCTAACTTTACCTTACATAATAGGCCTACCTCTTAAAGTAGGCCTTACTCTTTACACTCAAGGCCTATCCTAACTAAAAACATTGTAAATTTTTAATTTAACCTGTGGCGCAGGTTATATAAAAAACTTATTACAATAATTTAACTCGCTCAACATCATAAAATTAAACTCAGAACTTTAACACTAACAACAATTATGGAAGACTTGGAAAAAAGGGCAGAAAACCCAGACCAAGAAAACAAAACCACAGACCTTAGTGCTATGGCACCATCTCAAAACTACAAAAAATTAATAAGGAAAAAATCGGCACGTAAAGGTGTCATCACCAAACTGTACAATGATTACAAACAAAAGAACCTACAAGATATGATCTTGAAACAACATTAAATTCTATTACTCGTTACAAACAAGAAATTCTCACACTAGATGAGGACATAATTACAGAAATTGATGACACAATTGAACTAACAGATGATGAGTATACTACCATCCTACTTGACAATGAAAATTACATTACAAAAATTAACAACTATATTTCTGAAATTCAAAACCAACTTGATGAGTGCAAAAAACAAGACACAAATGAAAGCTTCTTAGAAGCTATTAGAAATGCTTCATTTAGCCCTCCCAATATGGCTGAGGGCAATGAACTAAAATCAAAATTGCCTACACTTGCAGTACCCACTTTTGAGGGTGACAGAGCCAAATTTCAATCTTTTATTGAAAAATTTCATAGCCTTATAGGTAATAAAAACTACATTACAGATGTTGATAAATTTAGTTATTTAGTGAACTATCTGAAAGGCCCAGCCTTAAGATTAGTGGAATCACTACCAGCCATAGGTACTTCTTATTCTGTAGCAATAGAATTACTTAACAGAAATTACATGAATAAGGATGAAATTATACATGATTTGGCTCTTAAAGTAATGAACATGCGAACCCCAAAAGACAACTATGGTGACCTCTTTGACTTTTACTGTGAGTTTGAATGTCTCATGGGACAACTTAAAAACAATGATTTAAACATTGCAGAAACAGCTTGGATCATTCAAGCTGTTGTTTTGAAAAGCTCCCTTCTAAAGTCAAAGAGATATTTCATCAGAGGACAACTGACATATACCCTAGCCTTAATAAGCTAAGAGAAGATTTCCCAACTGTACTTGCACTTTACAAATCAAGTTACACACTCCCAAAATTTAACACAGCACAAAAAAAACCAACAATGCAGAAAACCAAAAACCTAACAAAAGATTTCAACACTTACCAGTTACATCAAAACACAACCGCAAAACTCAATTTGCAGAAAATAAAGTGACAGAAAAAGACTCAAAGACTCCTACTCTGCAAAACTTTAATGTAGCTACTTTTGAGTATAATCCCACACCATGCAAATTTTGTTTTAGCAGTGAACATTATTCTACAAATTGTCCCAAATACAAAGACTTTACAGCAAGGTCAAAACGTTGTGAACAACTAAACTTATGCAAAAAATGCACTGGATCAGGGCACCAAAAGCAAAACTGCAAATTAAATTTGAAATACAATTGTAAGTTTTGCAACAGTTTTGACCATGTTACCCCTATGTGTAATACACACACAGACATTGGAAAAACTGACAAACATTATGAACAAACACCCAAATCAAACCAAAACAAACAGAAACAAACTCAGAATGCTATGAATGGGCATATCAGTTCATCTAGCATTAACCACAATTCAAAAATTCTTTTACCAACCACAACCTTGGAAATCCAAAACAAAAGGGGACAAATAGTACGGGTTAGGTGTCTTTTAGATACCTGCTCACAACAAACATTTGTAACCAAACAACTGATAGAAAAATTGGGACTTCAGAACCAACAAGGAAATGAAGATCTCTCTATTTCATCATTTATCAATAAAAACCCAGTACAAGCCAGTTTTAAAACTGCAAATATAACTTTAACTCTTGATGGAACATTTGAAACCCTTAAGGTTGTTGTTGTGGACAAAGTAGAACAAGAAAAAATACAAATAGCTGGGTTAAAACAAGCTTTGCTACAACTTCAAAACAAATACACGATAGCTGATAAAACCCTTAATGCAGATGTAGTTGATGATATACATATGCTCATGGGGGCTGACTATCTTCATCTGGTCCATAGAGGCATCATTAAAATTGGAGATGGAATAGCCATACAAACTCCCACAGGTATTGCTCCTTTGGGTGACATAACTAAATACCATCTTACTACTGACACAGAAAACACAGAACATGAACAAAATTCATGCAAAACAAAATCACCACAGTCACAAATTTCTGACTATGTGACAAACTCGAACTACAAAAACACTGTCATAATCCCACATCATTTGAATGAAAATGATTCCACATTGGATGAAGGGTTACAGCAGTTGTGACTATTAGAATCAGTTGGCATAAAGGACAGTACAATTACACATGAAGACCAATTGATGACAGAACAATTTAAGGATACATTACAACACAGAGACAATCAATACTATGTAGAGCTGCCTTGGAAAACACCTTGTCCAGAAATAATGGACAATTTGAAAGTAGCTAAGGCACATCTGTATAAAAATTACAGAAAACTAAAAAATGACAATCTTTTAGAACAATACAACAACGTATTCAAGGAACAAATAGAAAGGGGCTTCATTGAAGAAGTTACTGATGAACCCTTTAAAAAACGAGGTTGTCATTATTTAACACACAGGGGAGTTTACAGAGAAGACTCATCCACAACTAAACTAAGAGTAGTATACAACTGTAGTTTAAAAGACACAAATTCTGTTAGTTTAAATGATTGTCTCATGGAAGGCCCAAACCTTGTCTCAGATCTTGTAAAAATTCTCCTTTGCTTCCGTTTAGACAATTATGCAGTACAAAGTGACATAGAAAAAGCATTCCTCTGTATAAATTTGAAGCTTGAGTATGATAAAAATCATCTCAGGTTTTTGTGGTTGAATGATCCACATGACCTTAACAAAGGTTTCAAAACCTACAGATTTAAAGTAATTATTTTTGGAGCAAATTGCTCTCCAAGTATTCTTGAAAACCACCTAAACTTATTTCAGGAGGACTTAACAGTTCAGTTTTTAAAACAAAACTTTTATGTGGATAACCTCATTGGTTCCACTGTAACTGAAGAGGAATTGCTTGAAATTTACCAAATGTCACAACCCATAATGAAGCAAGGAAATTTTGGATTGAGAGAATGGGTTTCTAATTCTCCCAAATTAAATGAACAAATAACAAAAGACAACAATGGGAACATTGAACCAAACAATTACACGAAAACACTTGGAATGCTTTGGTTTTTAAAACAGAATTCCGAACACGATGACACTCTTTGCACAAAGAGTTATAACTTAAATCCAAATGCCAATACAAAAGACAAGTGCTTTCAGAATCATCCAAAATTTTTGACCCCATTGGATTATATTTACCAGCAACCATAAGATCCAAAATCCTTTTGCAAGACTTATGGAAAAAGAAAATTGATTGGGATGAACCACTTTCAGTGGAAGACCAACTTCATTGGAAAAAATTAGCCACAGACTTGAACAAAGTTCAAGACATCTACGTACCAAGATGTGCTGGCTACAGATTGAAATCGCAAACACTACACATTTTTACAGATGCCAGCACACAAGCTTACGGGTGTTGTGCCTATTTAACAAGTGAAAATGAAAGTAACTTGGTTTATTCAAAGCAAAAGTGGCACCCTTAAACCAAAAGAAAACTGTACCACAACTTGAATTATTAGCTGTCTCATTGGGAGTTAAAACAGCAGACTTTCTTTCACAAGTGTATAAAGAAGTTGACATAACAAACATTTACTTATGGACAGACAGTCAAATTTGTCTAACATGGGTGACCAACACAGATACAACTTCTTGCAAAAACATATTTGTGAAAAACAGACTAACAGAAATCAAAACTGCAAACACAAACCTTGGTATCAAATTTAGGTACA
This sequence comes from Bathynomus jamesi, assembly GCA_023014485.1. Lineage (NCBI taxonomy): Eukaryota > Metazoa > Arthropoda > Malacostraca > Isopoda > Cirolanidae > Bathynomus > Bathynomus jamesi. The sequence continues at coordinate 139,128 of JAJOZX010007636.1, read as the reverse complement.
TAAAAACAAAAGAGAATCCTGCAGACTTTTTGACAAGAGGGCTCTCTTACAAACTGTTGAAAACAAATAAAATCTGGTATGAAGGGCCCGAATGGCTAACATGTGAGGATCTTTGGCCAGCCAAAGTAGTTAACCTCACACTCAACTCTACGACAACTGAAAAGATCACTGAGGACAAACCTATATTTGACTATAAACATTATTCAGACCTCAACAAACTCTTGAGAATTACAGTCTATTGCTGCAAGTTTGTCAATAGCTACCTTCTCAAACACTGTCCTCAGAAGGCCTTTTCTAACTTAACAGAAACTGCAAAAAATACTGGCTCAAACAGATACAAGCTTCAGAATTTGACAAGGAGTTGAAGTATCTTAGGTCCAGTAACACATTAAACAAAGGAATTCCTTCACTTGTCATGGATCTAAATCTGTACCTGGATACAGAGGGTCTGATAAGGTGTAAAGGAAGGCTTAACAAGTCAACTTTGACTTACAACTCTAAGCACCCAATTCTTCTTCCAAGGAAATCACTTCACAAATCTCATCATCAGGGATACCCACAACAAAATACACCACATGGGGGTCCCACAAACCCTGACGGAGCTGAGAAAAACTTACTGGCTACCAAAGGGTAGAACTGAAACAAAGAAAATTTTAAACACATGCATTCCTTGTAAACGTATCCATTCACGACCCTTTAAGACCCCAAGCCCTCCAGACCTACCCGTGGAACGAGTAACATTTACTCGGCCATTTGAAACCACGGGTATTGACTACACTGGAGCGGTAAATGTGAGTTTTGGAGATAAAATGGATTCAAAGGAATACAAAGTGTACATTGTACTCTTCACCTGTGCTGCCACACGTGCCATATGTCTAGACATAGTAGAAGATCTGACAGCAGAAGCTTTTATTGCTGCTTTCAGACGATTTTGTGCACACAATTCTGTACCCAAAACTATATGGTCAGACAATGCCACATACTTCAAATCTGGTGAAAGAATTATTCATCAGATTTGTGACAGTGAAACAGTACAAACTCATTTAATCAAACACAATATAACCTGGAAGTACATTCCTGTTAATACACCATGGTATGGTTCCATTTGGGAAAGAAACATACAGACTGTAAAGAACTGCCTTAAAAAGACTATTGGGACCAAACATCTACAACTTTTTGAACTCATGACTATTCTGTCAGAAATTGAAAATGTTGTCAACAACAGACCATTAACTTATGTGGGAGATGGTATTAATGAGCCAGAACCTCTCACACCAAACCACCTAATTAAGGGAGAAACAGTAAACATGTTACCAGAATCTGAACATAACAGTACAGAGGATCCAGATTGGGAAATAGGACACAAAGAACTCAACACAAAATACCAACATTTGACACAAATCAAAACTCAATTTATAACAAAATGGAGAGAAGAATACTTAACAAGTCTTAGAGAAAGACATAAACAATTAACAAAACAAAATTGGAATGATTCAGTCAAAATTGGGGACATTGTGTTGATACATGACAAGACACCAAGACAACATTGGTCAATGGGAAAAGTCTTGGAACTCAAAACTGGTGAAGACGAAGTTACCAGGGTTGTAAAACTGAAAACAGCAACTGGTGAAACCACCAGAGATATCACATTACTATATCCTTTGGAGTGTGGGGCTAAATTAGAACCATTACCCCAAAGGATGGATCAGGATACTATTGGGGAGGAATCTCTCAATGTACCTGATGTAACTCAGATTAAACCAGACAGGCCTCAAAGAAAGACTGCTTTGAAAGCCAGAAAACTTTTACAAGAAAAAATTAAGACTGGTGACTTATAAACCTTACACAAATTGAGCAAAGTTAAAATATTTAATAACTTTACTTTAATTCCATAAATTTCCTATACCTAAAGGGAGTCAAACTGATTGACATAACTTTAACTAAACTTGAGAAGTTGGCCTCTTGAACTTTCATATTTAAATAGGTCTTGAGTAACCTCTCTCTTCCTAAATTTCTACTTCATTCTTTTGATCCATTTTTTACATGTTTTACACAGTTTGTCAAAAAATTTGATCTATAACATACAAATTTTTCTCCGGCCCCCCCCCAGTATATGGAAAAACTATACGCGCTTACAACATGGTATCGTATGTGATACCTTTATTTCATAATTAAATATAAATTATTAATTAATTGAATTAAATATCTATACAAAATTGGCTCGGGATTGCGACATAGCCTAATGGGAATGAATGATTGCCATACATACATAGAACCGTATGTAGGCGTCGGGTCTGCATAACCACGAGAAACATTTATTTCACGTGAACAAATTTTCCATTTGCTAACTCATGTAAAATACAAGAGAGAAAGAGTCAACAACCTTTGCCAAATCAGCAATTTATACTAAAATATGAAGATATATTAAAGGAGTAGCCTCAGGGCTGTTTATGTGCAGCGAACGCTTTAAACAGGGAAGATGTGCTTTTGTCTTCCCTCAAGTTCTGAGTGAATTCCTTATAATAAACTTAATAAATATAAAGAAAAAGGGTAGGCCTACACCTTAGTGTTTATATTGTGACTGCCTATATTAATTACCTCAAGTTAATTCGTCGCGCAACTCCATCGTGGCGGCCCTACACCGAAAATGATCGTAACGCCCTACATCGAAGCAAACTAAGACCCAGCAAAAATAAGGTGAGGCAATTTATTTTCATTCTAATATAGGCATCTAAAATCCCGACGCTAAAATTACCGTAATCAATTAAATATAAAAAGGTCCTTTATAGACCTACATATTCATAACTCTCTAACGAAAAAACATAGGGCTTTTGTCGTTTAACTCTCCACTGAAATCTGCTGGAAATTTCCAACGGATGAGGGTATCAGGCAATCAACCCATAGCCCTATATAGTTTTTTTCACAACTCTCATATTAAATAAAACGGTTGTAAAAGTTGTCATGTGTGTAAGCAGGCCTCCAATTATTTAATATAACCGTGATAAAAAAGTTTCACCGTTATTGTCATAACGGTGTACTGTATAACAAATATAAGGGACCTAGTATGTTTCATGGACTGCTCTCGATTTTCCTACGAAATTGCAAACAAGGGCAGTCGATGACCCTGATTTTGTTTCTGCAATCGGTTTTCTTGAGAAACCTGACCTAACCTAACCTAACCTAACCTGACCTAATCGAGTTTCATATACTATTATTTTTTGCAAGATATCGCACTAATTCTTGTCATTTTTTTTGCAGAACAATGAGTGATGTTTGTATTAATTTGAAGTGTATTGCGTCGTTTCAGTAAATAAATTTATTCAATATCCAATAACATGTTTCTTCATTTCTCAAGAAAACCGATTGCATAAACAAAATCAGGGTAATCGACTGCCCTTGTTTGCAATTTCGTAGGAAAATCAAGAGCAGTCCATGAAACATACTAGTCCCAATATAAGTTTGATCATAACTTGAATATGTTTCTGTCCAAACTTCGTTATTATTGTTTGTAGCATTTCCACACCACCCAGGAGGTAACTACACTCGGCGCATTTTTTTTACAGTTGACAGTTGACAGTTTTGCCACAGGCACATAACTGTTGAAGTTCTGAGTCAAAGCTACATCCCTCTCAGCATTGTCTTTTACCACACTCATTGATTTTACTTACCGTATTTGTCGGCTTATAAGACGCACTTTTTTTCCTTATAAATACTTTAAAAAATCGCCCTGCGTCTTAGAAGCCGAAAGGAAGGATGAAACGTCCATCAATAGCACAAGTGTGTGAATGGGTGCTGAAGTCATGGCATGATGTTAAGACTGAAATTGTGGTCAAGTCCTTTAAAAAATGTGGTATAAGTAATGCAATGGATGGCACTGAAGATCATTTATTGTATGAGAGTGACAGTGATACAAGTGAAGATGATGATCTACAGATCTACAGAAGCTAAGGCTAACAAAGACCCTAAGATCCACTCTAAGGCTAGCCCGAGAGAAAGGAAAGAGTAGGGGGTTAAGAGAAGAGAAGAGAATAAAGGGTTAAGTAAGGAGCAACACCTATCATTCGTGGGTTAACATTCATTCAGAAAAAGAGGAAAAAAGTCTCACCATCATCATCCGCCGGCCACTGCCGACAAGTCAGAAAAATAGTCGGAGAAAATAGGAGAGGGGTGAAAGATGAAAAGAAGTAAAATAAGAACGCTTACAAACCATGCAAACACAGTCTTAACTCACTGTCATACCATGCAAGCAAACTACAAACATTCAAGGAGAGAGAGTTACAGACATGCAAAGAAAGGAGATAAGGGGAAAAAAAAAACAAAAAAAAAGTAGGTACAGTTAAACAAAAAGTGGGTTAGTTTACGCTACGAGCTACATCTACGTTTGTGTTAGTCTAAATTTTTTTTTTTTTTTTTTTTTTTTGCTGGCATCACACGCTGATGATGATTATGATGATGGGGATAATGATGATCTACAGAAGCTAAGGCTAACAAAGACCCTAAGATCCACTCTAAGAGTAACAATCATATTATCTTTCTTTATTGGCTTTTGGGTTTTCTTTTTATTAACTTTTACATATCCATTGTATTAACAATAAAGTGCATCAAAAACTTTTTTTCTTGAATTTACCTTTCCAAAATTAAGGTGCGTCTTTCACGGCGCAGCGTCTTGTAAGCCGTCAAATACGGTAATTACGAACATTCTGGTAGTTGGCTCTGCCCTTCCGCTCTTTCGGATCTATTCCGAGAGAAGCCGATGGAAGTGATAATTTCTCAAAGAACTTGCGGGCAGAGCTCATGACGAAGCTGGCTAGCGTTTTTTCCTGCAAACGGGTCGTTAAGGTTCCAGGTTTATCCGATTGAGTGGGTTCTCAGAGCCTTCTACATCCAACACCTGTACCATATCCTGTTTTAATTCTAGTGACGTGTCCTCGTCAAAGACTGAGAGGGCAATAAGCTCCTCACTGAGATACCACAGATGGCGGGAGAGCACTGTAGATGCCGCCGCTGATATTTCATTGTCCTCATATGCCGGTAGCTGCTGGAGAAGTGAGAAGTCGTTTGTAGGAGCGGATGCGGATAGCAGCCACAAACCATGCAGGTACGTAATGGCGTACGTTGTATCCCAGTTCGTTCTCGCGCTGTCATTCGAAATTGTGAGTGAAAAAGACAGATCTTGATAGTGTACAATAGTGCCAATAGTGTCAATAGCGCTATCCATCTAGCACGGTGTAGAGCTCCGGGTTGGCGAAATCTGACTCCACGAGGAGGAACATCGCCCAGGTAGATGATTGTTAAATGAAGGAGCTCTCTATAGTTGCCACGAGGTTGAATGACGGGGAGGTTCCGCTTGCAGGTAGCGATAATTTCATCCTTCCCTGGGATCTCGGCTTCTACAGTTTCAAAGCGCTCCTTGTTTATCAACTTCCAGTTCTTCTTAAATTGATTGAAGAGTGATGTCGGACCCAGAGATAGTATCGTGACACTTGTCGAAGACACATGATACGACAATTTCATTGATGTGATGGCGGCACGCGATTCCAAGGAGCGGCCTTTTAAGCTTGTTTTCGACGAGTGCAAGCCCCAAGTTTGGGACCAGTATTGCTTGCATTGGTGTCAAAGCACATCGCTAAAGCAGTCTACTACAGCCGTTGCAACATCTTCTCCTTTACCTGAGGCAAGCTTGGGCACTGCCAGAAGTTTCGATGTCCCTCCCCTAGACACAAGAACAGATAGTCGCTCTACATTGTTATACCCGGTCAGGTCTGGAAGTAATTTCCCGTCCCAATGGACGGCGTGGGGAATATCTGGCTCAAAAGACTGCTTGATGTCGTTAGCGATCTTCTTGCGTGAGTCCATTCTCTTTCTCTGTAATGTTCTTCTACTGATGGAGAGCTCGCCCAAATCATGCCCCAGCGAAGTAACAGCAGCTGTCAGCACGAAGACGGCTTGGCGATCAGTCATCTTGGTTCGGTCCAGTGGCATTGTTAGCTCCGGCGATAAGAGGTCCTTACCCCTGCTTTTCCTGGACCGTTTCTTTTTCATCAGTACTGCTGATACTCGAAGCAGATAGTTCGGACACAGTTGCAACTATTTTCTTCTGTTCTGCTTTTTTTTCTACCAACCGCACACTCGCTTCTCCTCTGGCGTTTCCGGGGTTCCCGCTGTGTCAACTTTGTGTCCACTTTGCCCAGGTAGCCTCTCCTCCCCTTTCCTCGCTGAGCCTCTAGAAATGCTTTGTTTTCATCGATGAAGATCATCTGCAAAGCACTGGCATGGCCAATGTCGAAAAGTTCGTCCAAACCTTCTTGGAAGGAACTTTCTTTTTCACTTGGAGCTTTGAACGCCGGGATTTTGATTTTTGAAGTGTTCTGTAATAGTGTTCTCGCTTTTTTATTTTTACCTCGCTAAAGTGGGTATTCTGGCCGTCTCCCAAAATTTCACCACTTCACAATAAACAGTTTTAGATGCCTCCATGAGAGTTTTTCTTGTGCTAAAGGAGGTGAAAAAGACGACGTAGTATATCTCATTTAGCAGGAAGTTTTCTTCCACCAAATACCGCAGTTGGCTGTCCGAGGTGCTACACTTCTGTCCCTTTCCGTGTAACTGCTGAGTTCGCCATTCTCAAGCACTTTATCTGAAGCACTACCTACCCACGCGCTGTCTCAAACAGAAGTGAGTGGTGATGAGAGACAGCCGTCAGTATTGGTCGCTGCTCGCTCACATACCCATCCCGCCCTTTCCAACCGTCATCCGCCTCAACAGGAGCAGCACCACATTGAAGAGCACAGCCGCGGTATAACTCCCAGGAAACCAACATACAATACAAACAACTTTAAATCACATTCCTACTTACCTCTGGTTTTAAACTGACATAATCATCAATTGTGAAAAGTATTCCGAGTAAGGTGAAACTTCGAGTGCAGTGCAGCACCCCTAACATATCTCGGATTAGCTGAAATTTTATATTTGGGGTTTTCTCAACAAAGGTAACAATTTCCTGGGCAAGACTCGACTTTTGGGCCAGTCTAATATATATATATATATATATATAATATATATATATATATATATATATATATATATATATATATATATATATATATACAGTACCGTGCAAAAGTCAGAGACTACTGTCGATCTGATGACTATCAGATAATTAATCTGTCGTATGAAAATTGGTTTTGATACTAAAATACATATTAACTAGAACCTTTGGTTCATATTAACGTATAACTAAGTTATTACTTAAGTGTATAAAGTTGTATAAGCTGGATGACCCTCTTGTCTGCATAAATTGGACTTGAGGGTTGATTCATTATATCACTTATAACGCATGTGTTAAAATCTTGGCTCGTCACGGATCAAATGGGACCCCAGCTGATGGTCCTAGATCAGGGAGGCCCTCTAAGCTTTCTCCATCTGATGTACAAAATCTAAAGATTACTTCCCTTCGAGACAGACGCAAACCCAGCACTTCACTTGCAGCAGATCTCGTAAAAACAACAGGTGTCTCAGTTGATCCCTCTACTGTACGAAGGAAGCTTAACTCAATAGGTCTTAAAGGACGTGTTGCAGCAAAAAATCCACTTTTAAGGAATGAAAATAAAGGGAAGAGAAGAAAATATGCTTTGGAACACAAGTATAAGTTATTATCTGATGCTGATTTCCTTGATCACTCTAGTGCATTATTTAAAGAGCTAAACCTACGAAAGCTCAACGATATAACCAAACTGGAACATTTTATTTTTATTTACAAGTTTAAGAACAAAATCATTAATTTGCAATGGGTAAATAGATATTTTGTAACTCATCAAGAAATCCACTCGTATCAGACCAGAAATAGATCAAAGCTTGTAATACTTCAATTTAGATTGTCTTCATCTCAAATACTACCCATTTTCATTGGATTGAAACTATGGAATGACTTGCGTGCCGATATAAAAAATATTGTGAATATACATTTGTTTAAAACCAAGTTGAAATCCCGATTAATAATGGCATACTAACAAAAATCTAGGATTAATGTCCACTAATATTGTTTAATAGTGTCCATTAATATTGTTTAATATTGTAATACATTTTTTAATTATTAATAATACTTATTTACTTGTTTATTTATTTATTATTATTAATTTATAACAACTAGCTGCTTATTTTTAGTAAAAGCCCAGTAAAGCCTAAAGCTTAAGAGCCAAATTAAATAGATAGAAATTAAATAGATAGAAAAGCTTCCTTCGTACAGGAGAGGGATCAACTGAGACACCTGTTGTTTTTTCGAGATCTGCTGCAAGTGAAGTGCTGGATTTACGTCTATCTCGAAGGGAAGTAATCTTTAGATATTGAGATCAGATGGAGAAAGTTTAGAGGGCCTCCCTGATCTAGGACGATCAGCTGGGGTCCCATTTGATCCGTGACGAGCCAAGATTTTTTTACACCAGTTTTGGAAACACCTGTAGATTCACTTATTTTTTTTTTTACTCAGTCCCTCACCATGCAAATGTATTATTTTATATCTAATCTCATCAGAAATTGTACTTTTCGTCATTTCTTAAGCCTGTGAAAGGAAAAAAACAGCATGAATTAGGATTATAATGAGAAACGTTTTGGATAAATTTGTTTTTCAGAATTTAAGTGAATATGTCAATACTTTTAATTGTAAATACTGATATAACAATAGCTTAGGAGCATTTACTGCAGATCCATCATTAATAGTTCGCTAGATCTTTAAATACATGCGCTATAAGTAATATAATGAATCAACCCTCAAGTCCAATTTATGCAGACTAGAGGATCATCCAGCTTATACAACTTTATACACTTAAGTAATAACTTAGTAATACGTTAATATGAACCAGAGGTTCTAGTTAATATGTATTTTATCATAGTATGAAAACCAATTTTCATACGACAGATTGTCTAATAGTTATCAGATCGACAGTGGTCTGTGACTTTTGCACGGTATATATATATATATATATATATATATATATATATATATATATATATATATATATATATATATATATATATATATATTCTTTTAATAAAATTGCACACACGGTGCTATAATTATTATTTTAATAAAATTATTCTCCGTTTTCCAAGCTATTGAAAGTTTTAAATGCATAAAAACTTAGTTACGATTATATAATAATTATGTATTGTTTAACGATTGTGTGTGAGTAGTATGACCGCAAAACGGGAGAGTGCAATTGCAATTGTAATGTTGCAAGACCATCCCTCCCCTTTTTGCAAAACTCCCTCCCCTTTTTGCAAAACTCCCTCTCATTGCTGCAAGACCCCCTCCCTTGTTGCAAGACGCTCCTCCCCTTGTTGCAAGATCCCCCTTTCCCCTTGTTACACCCCACCCCCTTGTTGTAAGACCCCTCTTTTGTTGCTAACCCCACCCCAAGCTGCAAGAAGGGGGGAGCTTTGGGGAGAAGGTGGGACGGCCTCACCCCGTAAATGGGTATTCTAACCTAAGAAGGTAAGACTTAACCTAAGGAGAGAGAGAGAGAGAGAGAGAGAGAGAGAGACCATCCTTCGCCTGGCTCCGCCAGACGCATAATGCGAGCCCAGGGTGCCAACATCTGTTATATAGAAGGTCGGGAGTTGCCAGTTATTTATTTTAATTATTTATATATGGAGGTGTTGTCAGATACCACTATTTATTTATTTATATATGGAGGGTTAACAGAGAGCACTATTTATTTTAATTATATATTTATTTATTAAAGGTAAGAGAGAGATGCTTTCAATGCTGTGAGGAGGTTGTTAGAGAGTACTATATAATTAATTATTTATTATAGGCAAAAGAGAGGGAGATGCTCTCCTCAATTGGTTTAGAAAAAGTATTAAATAAAACACCAACACATTAATTTTGTTTATTTAGACGCAATACGAACCCCATTTATTTAATAAAAAATTAATAATATAAGAAATACACAGGACTCTTTACACTGTACATTAATATTTAAAAGAAAACCTGCAAGTCCGTACATTGCTTAAATCAGCCTGATTGAAGACGTGAAGCAAAGACTTTATAATATATTTGACGTAAAACAAATAATTTTTCAATAATAATAAGTAAAATTACATTCATTAATTAACCTTCATACTCTTATTAAATTAATTTAAATTATATATTTATGATGGAAACGTGAATACAAAAAAGAAAAAAGATAAGAATCATACTGAATAATTATTTACAAATTAAATTTTTTTATTCATACAGCATTTTAAATCTCTAAACTTGACATCTTCGTAAAAAGATTAGAAAATAATGAAAAAAGACGCCACAGGCAACTAATCTCGATGTGTGCAATTTAGTGATTGCAGCTACCAAGATAAGCAATGCGAATATTGAATTGCTTACAACACAAACAGTTTGCTGATAAAAAAAAGGAAAAAATATTCTATTCTAAATACCTCATCCGATGTTTTAAGCAATGCAATTAAACCTATTGCCATGCTTTCGGTCTCATTGTGTCACGGTATTTTATTTTTATACTTTGCCTTTCTTATGTTTTCCTCTGTTCCTTATCCCCACTTTCCTCTAGAAAATAAATATACATTCCAAATAGTCCATCCTATACACACTTTAAACGCTATATTATATATATATATATATATATATATATATATGATACACACAGACCGTGCATGGAACAAGGAACTCTTCTAGGAAAATTAAATCCACTATAGTCCGAATAAGTAATGGTAAATGATAAATACTATAGTTTTTTCTTTTTCATGATGCTAGCCGGACGTGGGCAATGTGTCACTCGCAAAGAGGTCCCAAAAATATAGCTTCCCTCACCAGCTATCTGCAAAGCAGATAGGATCCAGCTTTGGGACAGGATCTAGGGTTTAAAGCAGCGTAGCCCAGCTACATTTAGAACCTCAATATAAGCAAAAGACTCGCTGCCTTCACGTCAGATTGAATACATCAAAGAAAAAGGGGTAACTATTATATTGTTAGCCAAAAACCAAAACTTAAACCTCAACTGCCAGAATTGAGCGTCCACTTTTCAAGGCACATAACATGTCCGTTTCATGATGGGAATGAACTCAGAATGGCTCCCTGAGGTTTTTATGATACACAGACCGTGCATGGAACAAGGAACTCTTCTAGGAAAATTAAACCCACTATAGTCCGAATAAGTAATGATAAATGACAAATACTATAGTTTTTTCTGTTTCATGATGCTAGCCAGACGTGGGCAACGGGTCACGGGTCTCATCATGAAACGGACATGTTATGTGCCTTGAAAAGTGGACGCTCAATTCTGCCAGTTGAGGTTTAAGTTTTGGTTTTTGGCTAAAAATATAATAGTTACCCTCTTTTTCTTTGATGTATTCAATCTGACGTGAAGGCAGCGAGTCTTTTGCTTATATTGAGGTTCTAAATGTAGCTGGGCTAGGCTGCTTTAAACCCTAGATCCTGTCCCAAAGCTGGATCCTATCTGCTTTGCAGATAGCTGGTGAGGGAAGCTATATTTTTGGGACCTCTTTGCGAGTGACCCGTTGCCCACGTCGGGCTTGCATCATGAAAAAGGAAAAACTATAGTATTTGTCATTTACCATTACTTATTCGGACTATAGTGGATTTAATTTTCCTAGAAGAGTTCCTTGTTCCATGTACGGTCTGTGTGTATCATAAAAACCTCAGGGAACCATTCTGAGTTCATTCCCATATATATATATATATATATGCAATAAAATCACAGAACACGTGATCTTTTTAATAAGCAAAGAACCACAGGGAAAAGGAAAAGGAAACACGAAGTCCGAGCGTTTTTGTGTTTAATTCACATCTTCAGTCCCTGAAGATGTGAATATATCACGAAAGTGCTTGGACTTCGTGTTTCCTTTTCCTTTTCCTTGTGGTTCTTTGCTTATATATATATACATACGTATACATATATATATATATATATATATATATACACACACACATATATATATATATATATATGTTCTTAAATAATTGTACAGGAGAAATCTACCATAAACAATATAATTTTAACAAACTTCCCGTCTCTTTGAAACGAGTGAACAGTTTTCCAAATTTTAGCCAACTCCCCATATGAAAATATGCTTAATAATATGCAGTAGATATACTAGGGCGAATTATTTAATGCAGAGGAAGCACGAAAGCAAGCAAGCAAGCAAACCAACAATCAGAAAGAGAAACTTTTTACTTACGCAGTTCACTTCCCAAAGAATTTCACTCTTATTGTACCCACGTTAATTATCCATATTAAAATTTCTCTCATCACTAATTAGTAACTTTTTAAGCTTTTATAAATTTTGGATTGTTAATCACTTCAGCTTACTACATTATTCCCTCCCTGGCCCATCCTTCATGCATAAAAAAGTTTTGTTCATTAATTTTTAAATTATAGATTAGCTTCAAATAGTAATATCTAAATAATAATAATTAATATTATGGTTCACATTACGTGAGTCTGCTTTCTGTGATTTTGCTATGTGTACAATTATAATGTAATTAAAAACTTGTTATTATTATTACTATTATTATTTAAAACACCATACAAAATAAAATTCTTATATAATAATGGGAAAACTGTTAGTCGCATGAATGTAAATAGACTAACAATATAATTCGAAGGGTTAGTACACACACACACACACACACTGATCAAATTCCAGGATCAGAAAGTAGAAACAGGTGAGTTGCCGGAGGTTGCTCCAATATCTTTCGTTCGTAGCGTTGAAATGCGGTCAGTTAGAAAGTGGAAACAATCAGAATTGACCGCATGTTTTCTGTGACAAAATTCTCTCTCTCTCTCTCTCCACCCTCATATCCCCCCTCTTTCTCTCTCCTCCCCGCTCTCTTTTTCTCTCCTACGGAGCTGTTCCATTTTAAAAGAACTTATTCATTCAATACCTTGCGAGTTTTAATAATAAAAAAAGACTCAAATTATTTTTAAGACACTTGAAAAACAAAAGATAAGTATTCATAGAGTAATTCATTTGGTCCATAGACTCTCCTTGTAACTGGAACCTAACCTAACCTATGGTTCAGACCATAGATTATCCTTGTAACTGGAACCTAACGTAACCTAATCTAACCTATGGTTCAGACCATAGATTCTCCTTGTAACTGGAACCTAACCTATCTCATCTTGATGATGATGTAGCGACCCATGGTTCCATAACCAATGTAACTTAACCTAACCTAACCCATGTCCAAAATGGGAAAGTGGAGGATCAAGCTGTGAGTAGTATGTGTGCAAAGAGACCGACAATATAAACCTCTTTATTTATTTTAAATTCACGAATGCTTTCAATTTGTTACACTTCACTTAGAAATTAAATTTCTAAAATGTATAAAAAATCACTAATTAACTGCATAATGGACAATATTTAGTATATGTATTTCGCATGCTTTGTGGCCTCGTTCTAACACAGCTCCCGATTGGATCAGCGATGTTAAGCGACGTTAGGTCTGGGTAGTAGTTGGACGGGAGACTGTGTCCAGATGATGTAGCGACCCATGGTTCGGATTCCATAACCAATATAACTTAACCTAACCTAACCCATGTCCTAAAAGGGAAACTGAGGATGAAGCTGTGAGTCGATGAGTGCAGAGACCGACGTTTGTTTTTATTTATTAATACAAACAAATTACATAAATTAGAAATATAGAGAGTATTAAATAGTACAAATGCAATTAAATAAGCACAAATAAAGTATTCACACTCACCCTCTGAACAAAAAAATCGTGCTAGGGTTGTAGGAATATTAGCATTGCGGAAATATTTCAAATCTTGTATAATAATGGAAAATAAAAATCTTATATAATAATGCAAAAAATCTTGAGAGCACCGTGACAAAGCGTGCGAGTGGGCAATTCACTAATTCACCCTGAGCATTGAAAATAAATCTGCGGAGAGAATAAGTCAAATTTCATAAAGACACCTTCATTATTCGTGAAGGTGACCAATCAGGACTTCATTGTCAAAAGCGTGGGTCCGTTATATCGGTGTTACGATAGATGATTGGCACACACATTTAACATATCCCGCCCAGTTACACTGACAACCAATCAACAAACTTACGAACCATCTGTTAGTCTTCTGGGGGTGGTGTTTACAATTGGGAATCATGCATATTAAAGGAAGTAATTTCAGCTGGAACTCACAGCAGTTATTTTACCAGTGAATAAACACATGCATCATGAGTCAGTCACAACAACTTTACAGTTTACCTGCTTTATATGAAGATGGAGACTGCCGCGGTGTCTACAATTAGTCTTTTTAACGCAACCGATCGGGACGGTTTATTTCCAACACAAAGAGTTGATGTTATTTGCAATGACGCTCCTTACGATCCGGCGCAAGGGAATGCAGTTGAAATGTGAGTATAAAAATTTATGTACCTGTATTTCTATGTTATTATTTTTTGTGGTCTATATTTAGTCGCGAACTTGTTATTTATTTTAGTGTTCCTGAGGATGTCATTAGGCGAATGCTCTTGAGCACCGTTCTGTGTTTCCTTCATGATTATTTCATCACATATAAATATATATGGAGGGGCTGTAGTAATTTATTTTCATCTCATTACATTTTATTGTAAAATGTTTCATTAAAATAGCAGGTATCCTCAATTTTTAATTATAGATTAGTTTACATTAGTAATTAATAATTAATATTATGGTAAAGTCCTGTTCTGATATTTGTATTCATCAAAACTCGTTGAATTTTTTTTAACATATAAGAGTCAAGACTCCTTTACAAGTTTTAAGTAATTTTATAAAATTCCCTAATAAATTCATTTAAAATGTGAAGTTACTCGATATTTTCTCCTAAAGGAGTCACAAACATCACTGAGCGGTTCGAAGATATTTGATACTTCACATTGTAACTCTCTCTCTCTCTCTATATATATATATATATATATATATATATATATACACACACCGGACAAACAATTTGTCACCCCTAATAGCACCGATAGTAGGAAGTTCAAGGTCACACAGAGGGCGCTGATGTAGCATTGGTAAGTGACAAGTAGCGGTGACGTAGCACACAGAATCAGATCTGTTTAGTGAGGTGGTGAAGAACAAAGTGTGTGTTGGATATAGTCTGCAAAATGGGTCGTGAGGCAGACGTTACTCAGTGGCAAAAAGGAGCCATCGTGTTTGGCAGAGCCCACGGACACCAAATGTCTGAAGTAGCCCAATTTGTTGGTGTGTCAACGCGTACTGTCCAGCGAGTTTACAAAGAGTGGTGTAGTTCGCAATCAACTGACAATCGACGGCGTAACTGTGGCCGGAAAACAATTCTCGACAATAGGGGCCGCCGCCATGTTTCTCGTCTAGTAACTGCAAATCGTTTTAAAACCAGAGAACAATTGCTCCAAGAAACCAATGAGGTTCTTCAGCGACCAATTTCCGAACGGACATTGCGACGAGAACTGCATGCGATGGACATCTGGAGCAGGGTACCACGGAAGAGGCCGCTGTTAACAGCAAGTCACAAATTGGCACGTTATAAATGGGCTCAGAGGCACAAAAACCGGACTGCGGCAGATTGGAAACGTGTAATTTGGTCCGATGAGTCCCGTTTTTGTTTGTTCTCCAATGATGGGAGGCGACGAGTACATCGCAGGTCCAATGAAGCCTTTAATCCTGAATACGTCGAAGGTGTTGTTCAGGCTGGAAACAGAAAGTGAAGCGCAGGAATAGACACCCACGGACTCTGGCGGAACTTCGGGACCGGCTGATGAACGAGTGGCAGCAAATCGATGTTCAGTACATGCACAACCTCGTAGAGTCTCTGCCTCGCCGGATTCGTGCGGTTATCAAGGCCAGAGGCGCCGTCACACGTTATTAGGTACATTCTGAGAGGGGTGACTAATTTTTTGTCCGGTGTGCTTATATACACACCGTATATACCTGAGTATAGGTCGATCTCGTGTATAGGTCGACCCTTGATTTTTGGCCAAGAAATCATTAATTTATCATATGCCTCGTGTGTAGGTCGACCCCAGTTGTTGAGGGTAGTGGAACAACAAATTAGGGTAATAAAGCACCATATTTTATGGCATATAAAACTCATTTCCACAAACTAGAAACTGGCAACTGGGTCTAGGTGACCTTAAACACGTCATCATATATAGACAGGTTACTGATTTTCTGAGCCATTTCCAATTGTGTCTTGGTAATTTTAATAATTGGTACATATTTTATGTTTTCATTGTTTACTGGTACTAAATGGTAAATATTTTTCACGTCTGAAGCTAACAGTAGCTCCTAGCCCTCCCCATCGTGCACGGATTTCAACCCCCCCGAAAATGTTACCCTTATATAGGTCGACCCCCTAATTTTTGCCTGAGAATTCAGTCTTAAAAACTCGACCTATACACGAGTATATACGGTATATATACACACACACACACACACATATATATATATATATATATATATATATACTCTGTATGTGTTTTTTATGTAAAGTAAATGGGTTTTTCTTAAAAAAGATTCAGAAAAATATGTATGAAGTAATGAAATTAATTTAAAATTATCCTTTCTCTTTAAAGGTCCGATGAGGAGCTGACTCGTGTTATAAAATCTTTTCGTGATAGCATTGAAGAAACGCATGGCGTGAATCTGAATACGGAGTTAGAAGTTGTATTCAACCCAGTGATTGCACATCATCAACGAAATAATGTAAGCTTTTTTCTTTTTCTTATGTTTCGGGTAAGAGTTTTTTTCTTTTACATGTGTTTCGGGTAAGAAGAAGAGTCAATGTATTTTCATCAATTTATTAAATGATAGAAATCATGTTTTATAAAATAGTACATTTTTTTATATCCAGCTTAAATTAGCTACAGAATTAGTTTCCATTACATTTTAAATAAGCTACAGAATACAAACACTAACATTATTGGAGACAACATTGATGCAAATACTCATTTTATATATATGAGCAAAACATCATACAGCACATCGAGTACGCACAATCGGGAACCTTTTTTTATCTGTCTGCATACCATTTTATCATTCCGCTCAGTGTGACACGGGTCGAATAATTTTAAAAAAATTATAAGTTCCTTACCACGTGAATGTGCATGAGAAATGAGAGACAATACATACAACATACGTTACTAATGTATCTCCGAAATCGATAGGGATTCCAGACAATTTCGGGAATGTGTAGCTGTTCGAAAAATTTTACAATAATAACGTCACTCCATGGATGAGTCCCGAGGGAATTAAAATAGTACAGGCGGTCTCTGTTTTTAAAGTAGGTCGCTATCCAATGCAATGAATCCCTTCACCACCTATAACATATTCACAATAAGACCACCGCATTCTCTCGTAGTTGGCAATTTCAATGTTTCATACTTCGCAAACACACCGACAAATTTGGGACGTGTGATTCGTTCACTATTTATTAATCTGAAGTGTATTCGCATCCATTTTAAAAGTCAGTGACAACGCCCCTAAATCTTTCAACTTCTATTAGGGCTTGTGACTTTCGGCTTGGTGAGTTCCAATCTGACCGAGATGTTTCCACTCTGTTGTGGACTTAAGTGTGTATTTACACTAGCAGATAAGTCAGGTGTAATGTCAAACGGATAAAGGTTAAATTGATCGATGAATTCTTTCTGCGTTACCCCAATCCTGGACTCATCACAAGCACCTGCAATATGGGCAATATGGGCAAAGCGGGAACACAGCGTCTGATGAATAATCCGTATAGAGTTATATTTTTAAGGCCGAAGTTCTCGAATTTAAAGCCATTCTTTTTATAATTTCCATTCACCGAAGCGTGTTCCTGAATTCCAATTAATATCCTCTTAGGTAGAACTCCCAGGGCGATGTTTTCTATCTGTTTCGAGGCCAGCCCTACTGGTACCGTGTATAGTTTGATCTGTACTCTGTTAATTTGGTATTTTACTGTGGCATGTAGCAAATTTTTCTCAATTTCTAATTGTTGAGGCGAACTTAATTTCACACGGCGTATGCGAAGGTATGTTTCCATAATATGAATCACAACGAACTTTGCACTCTCTTGATCAAACCTCAAATTTAAATAAATCTCAGGATTCGTGCGGGTGAGATTTATATTCATATCTACCCCATCCACAAGCAACTTCTCCTGGAATGTGAAGTCTGTATGCAGGCGTCCAAAACACTCATGTATCTTTTTAGAATTTTTAAATTTGTACTTTATACTACTTTCGTCTTTAGTCTGATAATAGCCATCGGCAGTTAGAAAGGTATCCTTCGCTTCTTTGGAAAAGTTCAGCACATTCTCCAGATAGGCTCGTAGGTGATAGTACCCCGTTCCTGCCGATATGTTGACCTGATTTAAATATACATCAAACTGGTTGAATATGGAGTGCAGAAAGTTGGTTTCAGGGTATACAGCATATTTGTCATCGCAGTCCGTTCCATCAGAATGGGCTATACGTAGTTTAGCGTACATGTGCACGCAGCTTGGATCAAAAAAGTAAGGCCCTGAGCTGGGTATCACGAATTCTATTGGAGCGCTCGGGGAACTAACTGTGTTTAACGGATTAATTGTAATAAAGTCACTGTGCTCAATAGGAACTTAAGTTGGGGCATGTCAAAGAGGGACAGTTCCGATTTACAACATTGTGAACTACACGGATGGACGAAGCGTGCCATGATGAGTCAGAAATAGTACCACCTGTCTCGACAAGTAGTAAATCTATGATTCATGAGAGCAATGCCCTTAGTTTATACCAGTCAAAAAATGGTCAACCAGAGGTTTCAGGCGCTTAGAACACTTCTTATTTTTTGAGATCCTTTTACGTTTAATGCAACGTGCTGGTAATCCCTTCTTCCGGACAGGCCTCCTCTTCTTCTTCCCACCACCACATATTTTTCTCTTTGCATCTTCAATGATTTCGTCCCGTGTACGCTTTAAGTGTTTTTTTAGTGCTTCTTTAGGTTTAGCCCAAGCCATTATGTCTCCTGCCGTGTTAAGACCTGATTATAGTGCTTTCCCCCCGAGATATCTGGCATCCCTCTTCAGCAAGGGGAGAACCGTACGTTGTACGGTTGAAAAAATGGACCCAATTCCACTCCCATGCTGGTATCTCACGACTCGATAGACTGTGAAAGGCTTTTTGTCCATTATAATTCAGTGCGTCGAAAATGCAGCTTCACTGTTAAGCTCCCCCTACCGAATGGGAATTTTTCCCTCAATCGTTCTTACTGTATATATATTGAGATATTGGTGATTAGATTAGCTGCAACATTCACATAATGGGGCCTGTCATATGTAATACTCTTGCTCTTCCTTCTATGGATGGGAATGTGTGCAATGCGCAGAAAGCGTGTCTGGGTATCCCCAACAAACTGGTGCTCCACTATATTGCTGTAAATATAGCACATATCTGGAGGTGAATAGCTGTCACCCAATTTCTCCAATTTCATCTGATACATTTGGCTGGACAAGTCATGTTGTACCTCGTGAAACGTATCTCTTTGGAAGGCTGATCGATATCGCCCCTAGGTTATAATTTTGAACAGCCCTTTGTCTTTAATATTTCTGTTAGCCTGTGATTTTAGGATTAGAGTATGTGCAGAGTTTTTTTTTACGATTTCGTATACTAAATCAGCCGTAAGATTTGAGTTTTTTAAACTAACGTTTAAGTCTCTCACAACATCCTCAGCCGCACCATAACGGCCAGGACTTAGTGTTGCTACTGTACTGTAATATCGTGCATCCCCAATCCGGGCGATACGTATGGTTTCATCCCGAGTTACCCCGGCTTTTTCACACTCATCAAGGTCTCTAAGAATCGTAAAAACGGGATCTTTATAATCAGTATTTAAAAAGAGGGTGTTAAACTGAATTTCGCATATCCCCACATACGAATCACGACTCAGTTCAATGGGTCCATGGAGTTCTGTTACAAAGTTGGCCAGGGTGTTGTTAGGATGTACAGACAGGGACGAAGAGAACGGTAGTGTGACGTAGAAATGGTTAGGCGCCATGTTGCATACTATTTAAGCTTCATTATTGCATCAGGTTTTATATAGGTGTTCAAGCTTTCTGTGTATCCTAGCCATTTCACCAGGTACATTTTTCTCTTTCCTGAGCCTTTGCTTCCTAAAATTTTTCAATTTGAAACATATTTTTTTCCTAAATTAAATGTCACTTTCTGCAACTCCTCGCGGTAGAAGCCTCTTGCGATTTCTTCCCCATTCAAATCTTCAACGTAATACAGCATTATCTCGTCTTTAGGTTGCATAGCACTAACTTTAAAAATCTCAAATCCCTTCGCGAATTTATTTCCCGAACGCGACAGCCTTACATAATCATTGATTTTGAAACGTGCAGAGTATGGTGGTGGTGTTCCATCTCTTCTCACATCAGGCTCTGTGCGCGTACCTCTTTCTAAAATCTCGTTAGGTGTTGTCCCAATCGTGCGATGGTGTGAACGGTTGTAGGATGAGGCCAATGATTCCAGAATTTCTATAAATCTGAATGTGTTTTTATGTGTAAAATAGCGGTGCATGCGTTCCTTTATGGTACGTTGAACTCCTTCAGCGAAAGATGCCTTATGTATAGAATTGGTAGTGGAGTAGCTGATATTAAACTCTGTCAGCGTGTTCTGAAAAGTTCAGACTATAAATTCTTCCCCCATATCCGTACAAAAATAGCCAGGAACCCTGTTTTCTTTCAACATCAGCGTTTTGGTATCTTTAGCAACTGTTTCAGGCGATTTATTTTTCAGAGGAATTAGCCACAGTTATCTAGAGAATACATGTATTATGAATAGGATGTAACGGTAACCATCGTTATACATTGAGTATCTTTGCATGTCTGTTAAATCTGCTGGTCAAATAGAGTAAATCGATGCCGCTGTTGTCTTGGCTGTTTTAAACCTTTTTCTCACAGGCTTATGAAGTGTATAAGCGTCCTGCTCACGCAAAAACCTCTCAACATCTTTTTTCCCTACTCCATCATTGTAAACACTTCTGTACAGTCTATCAACGCCTCTGTAGGAGGCTGGGCTAGAAATGTCATAATAACGTCTTCTTAATATGTTATCCATTTGCTTATTTTAGAGGCATGTGGATAGGGTTGACCGTTGTTGTTGTTGTTTGGCCACTTCTTTCTCCTCTTCAGAGGTGCTACCGCTAGGGGTGATGGCGTTCTCAGTTGTGGCACATGCGATGCATGTTCCAAGTCTTTTAACCTGTTCAGATTTCCTATCAATGTTTTGGGGACATTATTTGTTGTCTTGCTTTAATACGCTTCCATCCTGATGGTGAGGGCCTATCCCACTTTCTCACCAGATCATGGACGATATCTAGGATATTCAAGCCCTGTAACTTTGCTCCTTCCACAATGATCTCACCTGTATCGGTCCACTTTATGTTGGGTTCCTCATTCAATAGATTATAAAGATTTGTATGTATGTGGGAGGGTGCTTTTTAATACATGTTCGATATGTTGTGGGGCCGACCCGTTATTCTTTGGTTGGTCAGCTCTATCGTCGGACACAAGTCCTATGTCGCCATGCTCATCGTTGGCCGTGCTGTGCCTAATAACCACGGGATCTCTGTAGAATTCTTATAATTTTCGTACTCGTGAAGAAATTTCTGCAGGGCTTCTTGGTATAAGATACTTTTCTCATCAGGTGTTTTTTCACTGTTTAATAGGGCTAACTATTCGCTCTCCATTCTTTTAAGCCTGCTTTTACGAGGTTGTAGAACCGTGTCTGGACTCGTTGAGCTTTGCAGAGAAGCATACACCTCGTGAGGAATAACTACCACTTTCTTCATTATATTAATCTACTCATTAAAGGTCCCAAAACTGAAAATAAGATGGGGAGAAATGACCCCCCTCTTTGTACATGCCATGAGAAATATAAGGCGGTTGAAGTAAATCGTGTATGTTATATGAAAGACGCTAAGCCTAAACATAGACCTTGTATAACTGTGTATTACGATATAAAAACATATACGGTTGCTCAAACCAAAGAGGTTATTCCACACATACTTGTAAGCCAGACTATCTGCGATGAGTGCATGGAGGTCGAGTGTGATGAGTGTCACAAATGTGGTAAACGGACAAACGTTTTTAATACGATTGCACACGACAGTCTCGTGAAATCTTTGTGTCCTATATTGTTAAGTTAGTGGACAACTTCAAAAAAATGATTGTGTATATTTTTGCCCATAACGGGCCAAAATTTAGCACACAGTTCCTTTATAAGGAGCTGCTTGAACACGAGTCATCGGAGATATTTGCAGGTGATCCCTTGAAAAGAGGAAACAAACTTATACAGATGCAGATAAGAGGTAATGTACAGTTTAAAGACATTTTATTATTCACACCTTGTAAATTAGTTAAGCTACCTAAGGCAATGGGTGTAGCCGCTGAAATTTCAAAAGGATATTTCCCTTACACATTCGTCACTAGCTAGCGAAACTTTAAATTACGTAGGACTCCCTCCACCCAAACATTACTTTAATTATGAATGTATGAGTACAGGTGAAGGTGAAGATTTTGGATTTTGACCGCTACTACGGGGCTCCAATAAACCTTAGCCCCCCCCCCCCCCCGCCCATGGCCTAAACCATTAGAGGTACAGTAAAACTAAACATACCTTACAAAAGAGAATTTAATCCTACATTTAATGAGAAACAATTAAAACTTGGTGTTCCCGCAATTGGCTTCCAAGACAGCCTGAATTCGCTTTGGGTAGCTTGCCAAAAGTGACGTGAATAGATCTTGATCGTTACGCAAATTTTCTAAAACAGTTTGAATGTGTTGCCTCATTGTATCCTTCGAAAATCGATTTGCTGCAGGTTCTTGAAACAAGAGACATTCAACCTTGTCCTTTATAACTGATCCAATGTGTTTACAGACGTTCAGGTCAGGAGAATTTTATGGCCATTCTTCATTTCCAAAGAAATCGATCTCATGGTTCCGCAACAACTGTTGCGTGGCTAATGCCTTAAAGCAGGGGGCCTTATCGAGCAGAAGTGTGACCTGATCGACATCCATAACATTGTTTGGGTTTCTTAGAAAAGGAATGACATGCTGGGATAGAATAATATCACGAAAATACTGTCCATCCCAACTCTGACCATTTGGCTTCAGCACCCACATGAGCTTCTTTGCAGTGAACAAAACAAACACACCAACACAGTCTGGACTTTTTAATAATTCGCGATAATGTTCATTGTCATCGATTTCATCTGGTGTTGTGGCCCACACTCGATCATTTTGGTAGTTAGACCGTGTTACGTAAACAAAAAATTCATCGGAGACAGCTAAATGCATGAAATCATCCACATCCCAATCTTCAAGATAATGGGCACACCACATTCTGTCATCGATGTTAAGTTGAGTTTTTCTTGGCTTTGGAAGTTCATGCCAAGGCTTTAAACCTTGCCTATAACGGTACAGTCGAATGATCTCACCACTAACGATCTTTCCTCTCAACACTTCGATCTCTCTAGAAAGTTTAGCACAGCTGTTTTTCCGCTTACGCGTACCGCATTCAATGATGTCCTTTATTTCCTGAGAGAGTGGCAAATTTGGGCGCCAGATTTGGTTGTATCCATTTCACATTCATTCAAAGTTTTATTCCAATTTCTTTTGACGAAGTCCTCACTTCTTCGCAACTTTTTGGCAACCCATGAACGTATTATATAGGTGGCTCCAGCATCACGAGCTTCCCGAAATGTTATTGTTCGGATGTGATCTATCACACGTTGCCTCTCCGAATCACCAATTAATTGAGAAGCCATTATACTGGGTGATCCAGATAAATGGGACCAATAAAAAAAAGCCAAATATTCTTAATATTTAATTCCTTTCATAAAAACTATATATCATTCGAAAGAGTAGAGTTACAAGTTTATTATGAAATATTTATTTTTTAAAAATGACTCATTTCAAATGTGCTCCATTAGTTGCCAAGCATTCCAGTGTTCTCGCTTGTAAGTTCTGCATCACTTTTGCAAGAGTGTGCGGTGGTATGGCCTGTATCTCATTTGTGATGGCGGCCTTCAATTCTTGCAAGGTCGTTGGGTTATTTCTGTAGACCCTACTCTTTAAATATCCCGAGAGATAATAATCTAAGGGAGAAAAATCCGGAGACCTTGCGGGCAATTCAACGTCTCCAAATCTTGAGATTACCTCGCCTGGAAACGTTTGACGCAAAACTGCCATGCAGTTCTTCGTGGTATGGCAGGTAGCTCCGTCTTGTTGGAACCAGTGGTTTTCTAGACAAAGATCTCTTAATTTAGGAATAAGGAAATCGGTCAACATTTTTTCGTAGCGATCACCATTTACAGTGACCGTGTTTCCGGTGGAATCCTCGAAAAAGTACGGCCCTATGATCTGAGATGCAGTAAGACCACACCAAACAGTTACACGCTGACTATGCAACGGGACTTCGGTAACATTCAATGGATTTTCTGTTGCCCAGAAACGACAATTTTGTTTGTTTACAGTTCCATTCAAGTGAAAATGGGCTTCGTCTGACATAATCAAAATTGCTAGAAAATTGGTGGTGTCATTTACCTTCTGTTGGATCCATTGACAGAATTGTCGTCTTCGTGCGAAATCTCCATCGTTTAGTTGTTGCACTGTTTGAATTTTATATGGGAAGAGCATTAAATTTTGCTTGAATATACGGTGTGTTGTTCCATATCCAACTCCTAACAGCTGAGAAGCACGTCTGATGCTTATGTTAGGATTATCCTGTACAATTTCATGAGTTCTGTTAATGATCTCGTCTATCCTTGCTGTGCGCACTCTTCCAGTTGGTTTTCTTTTTCCAATGCTGCCAGTTAAGGAAAAATTTCTGACACACCGACGGATTACTTTCTTAGAAGGTGATTTTGACATCTGAAAATTTGTCTTGAAAGATCTTTGAGCTGAAACTACACTTCTTCCATGCTCATAACATTGCTCAGTTATGAAACGCAGCTGTTCCACAGTCCATGCAGTCATCTTGAAGGGTTAGTTTTAACTAACACTTTTATTTTGTTTTGTATCTTATCTTGTCTTGTATTGTCAAAACCTATACAATCCTGTACAAACTTGTAACTATCCTCTTTCGAATGATGCGTATGATTTTATAAAAGGACTTATACTTTGAGTTACAGGGGTTTCTTTTGGGTCCCATTTCTCTGGATCACCCTTTATTATCACTTTATCAGCTAGAGTAATTTTAATACCTGCAATAAATAAAGAATTTTATATGTTTTTATAATCACTGAAAACTATTTCGATATGAGTAAACATGTAAGCTGCAAATGGGGGGGGGGGGGCTAAGGTTTTTTGGAACCCCTTACAACAGTTTTAATGAATCTAATTCTTACAATATAGCTGATGAATATGAGCGTTATTGCGTGAATGATGTGCGTGTGCTTAGAGTATGTTTCCAGGCCTTTAGACGGATGTACAGAGACCGCTTCAAATGCGATCCGTTGCAAGTCGCAACCACGATCGCCTCATTGTGCTTTACAGCGTTTAAGAACAATTTCATGCCTAAAGACACCTTAGCCGTCATTCACAGAAACAACCCTCGCAGTTATGGGCACAAGGCTATTTACTGGCTCATACACATACAGCAGCAGACCTGTGTATACATAAAGGATGCCCGCAACAAAGGGGAAGTACCCATAAAGGTTAATGGTCGTGTTGTGTTTTATGGGTCGATGGTCTAAGCGAAAACCGTGCCACTGGTGAGAATACTGTGTACTCCTTTAATGGCTGTTGGTGGCACGGATGCCCCCTTCCTGAGTGCGGGATCGTAGGAGATATCCACGATCAGCTTATAGGCACCCAGTTCACTCACAAGATCTTGTGAAGGCATGAGTATAATGCACGGATGGAAACAGATGGACAGTACCTTGAAGAGATAAACACGATCAAGCGTTGAATGGTGCTGGAGCCTCTCAAATGCGGTGATAGCTTGTTCGGAGGGCGTACAAATCCCTTCAAGCTATACTTTCCGCATACGGAGGGAGTGAAACTTCATTACTACGACTTCTGCTCTTTATACCCCTACGTGATGAAGAACAATCTGTACCCCGCAGGTGCACCTGAAAAACTGGTGGAACCAGCCTTGTCAACCCGAGGAGTTCTCAACAAATTTGAACAAGGACTATTTCGGTCTTTCTTTCGTAGACGTGCTCCCCCTCGCGATTTATGGAGCCGACCTTACCCGTCGTTATAGACCACAAGCTTATGT
Organism: Bathynomus jamesi; assembly: GCA_023014485.1. Classification (NCBI taxonomy): domain Eukaryota; kingdom Metazoa; phylum Arthropoda; class Malacostraca; order Isopoda; family Cirolanidae; genus Bathynomus; species Bathynomus jamesi. The sequence goes on along the minus strand of JAJOZX010007636.1, from coordinate 112,893 downwards.
TTCCCCTGTGCGTGAATTGCGCAGAGGAAAACACTGGGACTTGTAATCACACAGCCAACCATCGTAAGATCAGAGGCGTGTATATACAAGCCCTGAGCTGTCCCTAGCCATGGCTACAGAAAATTGAAGATATATGAGGTGTGGTGGTTTCAGAAGCTACCCAACCTTTTCACGCCATATATAAACACTTTTTTGAAGGTTAAGGTAGAAGAACCAGGGTATCCGCGAGGAGTTGATACCGAAGATGAAAAATCGGCTTATATTCAACGTTGCCGTGACCGTGAAGGGATACAACTTGACCGTTCCTAAATTGTAAAGAACCCAGGCAAGCGCTTTAGTGCAAAGTCCCCTGGATCTCAGACGTGTATTTGACGAAATCTCACGTAGACGAAAAATAGTGATACCTACGTTTAATATTGCGTGCTCGAGTTTTATGAAGTGATATTCGGTAAAGTGTGAAGATATGGTGGATACTGAAAGACTCCCTAGCCCTCCCTCCTTTGATACTTTTAAGGCTACAGTGAACCGTGCGAAGCTTGAGGAACAAGAGATTCAAATACTCTATGGTTATTCTGGCGAGAGCATTGCAGGATTTCTTGGTACAAACGATGTATTGAACTATGTTGTAGGACTAAACTTTATAAAACTTACATATATCGTGGAGTGAAGAAACAACACGTGCAGAAGAGAAGCAACGGTTATGGTTAGTGAGTCTTGTTAATGAGTGGTGTGACAAATGGTATTATGTCATGTTGCATCATACCAAGTTCTCGAACCCTGCTGCTGGGAATGTAAATCTTGTCATAATGAAGAATCTGAAGTATTTTTACCACTACATTAATATATATTATGACGAGGTTTGTAGTGAGGTTGTGGCTAAAGGCTTGCGTGAGTTTTTAATAGAATTTAGAGACGAGTGTCGCCTGTTAAGCAAAGACGAAAAATATGGGCACATGTTTCTCTCAAATGGTGCGCCGGAGTGTGAATAAAATGTGTTTAGTTCGTGAAAATCCCCCTGAACAAAAATGTCTGGTGCGCATTCCGGAGAATGGGAGTAATAAAACATTAAAACCGATATTACTTCATGTATCGCAAATGGGAAAATTCTCAAAACACCTACCCAGTAAAATGGGAAACAGGTATTCACATGATTCTTTCACGTTGGAACAACACCGTACACGAATCATCAAATTATGGTGTGACTCACTCCTCCATACCTCCCGTCGAGCCGATCCGCCCACCTGTGGCTCATAGTTATCTCAGAGCTTGAACCGACTGGACGTGCACTCCTCACAATAGAATACGATGGAGCTTCCTTTGAGCAGCATTCTCAATGCCGTGTACGATGTGCCCGTGACGAAGTCATTGCGCGTGTTCAGACGTAAAACTGGTGCCATTAACTATGTACTTGAAACGACTTGTAGACAAAGAAACTCTGGTAAACGGAATGTTGTTTATTTAAGTGAGAATGCGTCTGATAATAACGTTCTTGTACCTAAGCGAAACCGATTCATCCTCGACAGAATGTTTAAAATCGTCGGTTTCCGCAAGCTGAAGTCTATATTTGACGCGCGTGTTACGGATATGCTTTATTTTGATCCGGTTCTTGAATACGCATACACGGCTCTGCTCGACTGGTTTACCGAGTTTAGGACTGAACAATGCGAGAATGGTCTGGAACTGGATGCTTATTTAAAAGGTTTAGACCTTTCGAAATATCAAGAACTTTGGTACAAAGGACTTGAGTGGTACAAGGCTGAGCTCACCTACACCGTTCACCCTGAAGAATTGTTTCTTTATATTATGAGCAGCTGTCGTTACGATTTAGAAGATTATTTCAACTGCTGCTATGCAGTGTGAAGAAGAGTTCACGATTGAAAAGCTCGGATCGGTAAGAAAAAATCCTCGATTGGAAAGGAGTGTTTATAAACTTGAATTTAATAATGATGTGGCTAACGAAGCCCGCTTTGTGCGTGCTTTTGATTGTATTCTGTCCGTGTTTAAAGATAACTTGCCAACCGAATGTAAAGTGGGCACAAAAATAATATTGAATGATATCTACAGGTCTACAGAAGCTAAGGCTAACAAAGACCCTAAGATCCACTCTAAGGTTAGCCTGAGAGAAAGGAAAGAGGAGGGGGTTAAAAGAGGAGAATAAGGGGTTAAGTAAGTAGCAAAACCTATCATTCTTGGGTTAAAATTCATTCAGAAAAAGAGAAAGAAAGACTCCCCATCATCATCCGCCGGCCACTGCCGACAAGTCGGAAAAATAGTCAACGAGACTAGGAAAGGGGTGAAAAATGAAAAGAAGTAAAATAAGAACGCTTACAAACCATGCAAACACAGTCTTAACTCACTGTCATACCATGCAAACTACAGACATACAAGTAAGGAGAGGATAAGAAAAAAAGAGTAGGTAAAGTAAAACAAAAAGTGGGTTAGTTTACGCTACGAGCTACATCTACGTTCGTGTTAGTCTAATTTTCTTTTTTAATAATAATTTCATTGCTGGCATCACACGCTGGCATGTCACAAGCTGGCATTATCGTCAACAGACTCATCCTCGACCACCACCCACAGAGCTCCTGTTGCTAATCGTTTTTTTTTATTTTAAACAACGTTAATATTGTTAAAATGCCTATCAAAACGGTTCTTAAAAATAATAACGCTGGTAGAGTTCACGACGGGTGCGGGAAGATTATTCCATTTATCAATTACTTTAAACGTAGAGAAGTTTTTAGCGATATTAGTAATGAAACGTCTGCCACGCAACTTAAATTCGTTATTACGAGTATTGTTATCATCGAAAGTGAACAGTTTGTCAAAATTTACGTTATCGATTTTATTAACGATTTTGAAAACTTCAATAAGCTCTCCCCTTAATCTTCTAGTTTCGAGTGAATGCAAGTCTAACTCTTTAATTCTATCTTCATAAGGCTTGTTGCGCAATGACGGAATTAGTTTCGTGGCACGACGCTGAACACTTTCTAACCTATCAATATCCTCACGCAAAGACGGGCACCAAAACTGAACGACATATTCTAAATGAGGCCTGACTAGTGACTAGTAAAGGGGCAATAAAATATTCTTCGATTTAAATTCGAAATTGCGCGCTGTGAAGCTTAACATCCTATTAGCTTTTGCGCAAGACTCCAGGCACTGGTTCCTAACTTTTAAATCCTTAGATACGCGTACGCCTAAATCTACTTCCTCGTCAACGCTCGCTAACTCTCTATCATCCATCGTGTACGTGTAATTCTTGTTACGAGAACCTATATGCAAAACTTTACATTTGTCTACGTTAAATTGCATCTGCCACTTATCCGTCCACTCCATAATCCTATTTACATCGTCTTGGAGCCTATTTCTATCGTCCTCATTAACAACCTTACCGCCTATTTTAGTATCGTCCGCGAATTTTGACACGTTACTAGTCAATCCTACATCTATGTCGTTAATGTAAATTATGAATATATATATATATATATTTATATGTATATATACATATATATATATATATATATATATATATATATATATATATATATTATATATATATATATATATATATATATGATATATTTATATATTTATATGTATATTTATATATTTATATATATTTATATATTAGGGTAGGTTGATTTTGGAACTGTGATCTTGGACTAGTCTAGATAGAAAGGTATTAATGTATAAAAAACGTTGCACCAACTCATATTTGTGAAAATGATTGTATTTTTTGAGGATTGTTAATTATTTTTGAGTTGTAAAATTGCCAAATTTTACGCGTAAAATCGCGCAATGTAAACAAACAAAATATCGGACCTTATTTCATCAAAATAATCAATTAAAATTCGGCTTTTTTAACAAAACGATGCTTGAAACTTATTGTAAATGTATTATAGATGTTTATTCGTGTATTATTTTGTATTTTTTAATGATATTTACCTATAAAATGTGTATTAAATTAAGTTATTTTATGATGCGTTAATTTAATTGTGTTTATTTTCAGATATTTCATAAAAATGGGTAAAAAACGGAAGTCTGCAGTGTTAACTCGAAGTGATAGTGCCAAAAAATTCAGTGGCCAGCCTTCCCCTTTGGATAAAACAGAGCCTCCTACCCTCCACCAAGTTATTCAGTACAGTTCTTTCCTCCAAAACAACCACCCGGACTTGAAAGATTATGATATTGCTAAAATGATAGCAAAGGATGTGATTGAGATCTGGCAGGCAGTGAACCCGCGGCTGCCCCTGTATGAGGAATATTATGTAGTGAAATTGGTGGATAAAGTGTGCTTCAAGAAAGCAAAAGAGATAAACAGGAAATCTCTTTCTACAGTCCAGGAGCAGAATCTGGAGGAAAAGCTGGATAAACTTTTTGACATTTTTGCTTGCATCTGTATGCTACCTGTTCGTCCCTGTGATGACAATGCTGTGAAGTGCAAGAAAGAAAATTGTCAAACACAGCACATAATCTGCACTTGCCCTCCCAGTAAGAAGGTAATGCTATTATTTTTTTAACTTTTAACTGGCCTAACTTAGTGCGATTAGGTGCCTTTTAAATGGAAAGAAATTCAATGCTTGTAATTGAAAAATATCCGCATTTTCCTCCTGTAATCTCCTTCCCCCTCCACCTGGTAATAGAAATTAATAATCAATTTTTTTTCAGGATTTTATCTCTTATTTTAGATCCGCTATTTAATATACTTTAATATTTCAGGTTCCAGTAGAGGAGAGGGAATACTTGAGAGATCAGAGGGCCAAAATAGGACCCAAGGGCTCTTTCCAGCTGGGATCTGTGGATAAAGCTGCTGTGAAGAGAGACCAGAGGGCTGCAGCTGAAGCAGAAAGATTACAGAGCCAGATTCAACAGCAGCAGGAAGTGGATTTGGCCACTTTTGCCTCCACACCTTCACAAGATATTTCTTTTGAATCCAGCTCAGGAGAATGAGGAGAGGTAATATATTTTTTTTCTTATATCTTATCCCATTTTTACCCAAATTTATCCCTACTTTTTGTCCCTATTTCCCCCCTTTTTCCCCCCATTTTCGCTTTAGTAATTTATTATTTTTTTCGGCCATTTCTGCCGACTTTTTACCTGAATTTTTACCCATTATTCCCCCTATTTTCCCACTTTTTTTCCCCCATTTTCGTTTAAGTAATTTATTCTTATTTCCGCCCATTTTCGTCGATTTTAACCCATATTTTTCCTTACTTTTTCCCCTATTTTCCCCTATTTTCGCTTTAGTAATTTATTTTTTATTTTCATTTCAGCCATCTGGTGGTGAAGCTGAAGAGTTCAAGCCAAGGAGGCACCCAAGTGGAGGTTACAGCTTTTTGAAAACCCCCAGATATGCCATGGAACTGATCAGGGGTGATGTTTCTTCCAATCTTGGGGCAAGTCTTGCTAATGCCTTCCTCCTGGACTTACAAGCTATGGACCTGCTTAAGCCTGGCCTTGATGTGAAACAGATAATAGTTGATAAATCGAAAATGGACAGGGAAAAAGCTAGAATGAAAATGAAAAGTGATGAAAAGCACAATGAGGGTCTGGAAAAGTTAGTCTGTATTGGGGTTGATGGGAAAGTTGACAAGGACACTTTGCTGTACAGAGAAATTAAGGATGAAAATGGGGAGACTAAGCTGAAGAAAGGAAAGGGACAAGAGCACTATTTGACTTTCACAAAGGAGCCGGGAACTGAAAGTGGAACATATCTTACTCATAGAGTCATCCCAATTAAAGGTGCGACTGGAGTTCTTCTTGGTGAAGAAGTTGCTAGTGTCTTGGAGGAGTTTAACAGTGTTCATACCCTGAAAGCTGTCCTCCTTGACAACACAAATACAAACACTGGCTGGGAGGGAGGCCTTGTAACAGCTCTGGAAAATAAAATTGAACGGAAATTGCACACCATTGGCTGTTCACTCCATCAGAATGAGCTTCCTTTCAGAGCTGTTTTCAAGCATCTTGATGGCAGTACCAAAAGTCCCACTGCTTTCACTGGTCCGCTGGGAAAACTCTGTGAAATTGACTACCAAGATCTGCCACAAGTAGAATTCACCAAACTCAGTGGCCCCCTGGATGACATGGAATTTGCTGAGGAGACACTGAATGATCTCAGTAGCGACCAGAGGCTTCTTTTGGAGTATGTGCTTGGAATTTCCAGGGGCAAAGTCAACCCAAGATTTGCTGCCTGGAAAATTGGACCATTAAACCACGCAAGATGGTTGACTTCGGCAATTAGATTGATGTGTCTGTGGATCAGAGGTGCTTACCCTCCAGAACTACAGGATAAGCTTTACCAGGCCATCAAGTTCATTGTGGAAGTGTATGCAGTCAGTTGGTTTGAGATCAAAAGGGACAGCAAGTTCCACAATCAGCAGCTGTACATCTTCAACATGATCCAGAGGATCAAGCAGCAGTCTGAAGAAATCCAGGGTGTTGCTTTCAAGAACCTGAAGTACAATGCTTTTGCCTTGCTGCCCGAGAATGTGCTGTACTCCATGATGAAGTCTGATGACTTGGAAGTGAGAGAAGCTGCTCTCAAGAAAATTCTGTACATCAGGTAAGCATTTATTAATTTTAAAAAATGTGAAAAAAAAAAAATTTGATTATGGGGATTTATTTAATAAATTTAATAAATTTAATAAATTCCGAATTTTTTTTCACATTTTCTTATCCCAATTCTCCCCTTCCCCTCTGATAATGGAAATAATCTTACCTTCTTTCTGAAAAAAAATTCGATTATGGGGATTTATAGAACTCGGGTTTTTTTGCTTTTTTTAATTTAAGTTTAATTTAAATCAGCAATTCTGAGACTAATACTGATTAAATCTTAAACTGGAATAAAAAATAAATTAATTATTATTCTTTCAGAAGTGGGAAGCCAGCCAAGAAGAGGTTGAAGAAGATCACAGCCATGAACATTGAAACTACCCACTGGTCAGAACTAATCAACCTTTCTCAAAGTGGCATCTGTGAACCTGCTCTCACAGAAGATTTTTCTGACCAGGAGCTTCAAGAAGCATTGCTGAATGGCACCAAGCTGGAGCTGCCTGATCTGCCTTCACATTCTCAGAGTGTTGAAAGGGCCGTGAAGCTGACATCTGAAGCTTCCCATACTGTTTATAGACTCGAATCAAGGCACAAACACATTCTGGCCAAAGCCCTAAGCCACCAGATGAGGCCTTCCTTTGCTTCTAAGGGCTCTTACAGTGAAAATTATGATGATCTTGGGATCTAAATGTGTTTATTTGACTCTGTACATGTTTTTTTTAACTTTTTTTCAATAAAATTGTAACTTTTTTCAGGATTTTTTTATGAAAATAGCATGATTTTTTCGGCCGAAAATTGCGAAAATGCGATATTTTTCGGTACGATTTTTTGACGATTTTTGAAACGGTTTCCTCAAAAAACGGTTAAAGGTAGGGATCTGAAATTTTTGTCAGTTATTATCATATTAAGCCCTGACTATCTCGACTAGTCCAAAGTCGATATCTAAAAAAATGCGGAAAATCAACCTACCTTATTATATATATATATATATATATATATATTTGTTATAATGTTATAATATTATAATGTTTCAGACCAACAAAGACCCTAGAATCCACTCATGGCTGGTCTACCTAACTCTGTTCGTAATTGTGTATTGTGCATGTCCTCCGTGGTAGCGGAAGAGACCTACAATTTTACGTGGGTTCCGAACCACAAAGATCATAAGAACATATGAAATTTTTATAGTGGGCACACTAGTGGCTACTTCGGCCCATCGAGGTGGCTCCACTATATAAAAACTGCCTGTACATTGGCAACAACTAATTTTTACGAAACTAAATAATTATAAATTTAAAACTTATTAATTATCAATTTAAAACTAAAGATAGAATCTCTGGATCCAGAGGATCAAGTCATAATAGACTACTATTCACAAATTTGTTACACTCTATATCTATTTATAACCGACATGCAAATATATCAGATCCAAAGAATCCAGTCAATTTCATTACGGTATCCATCAATACCAGTACCTTGCGAACCAAAAATAACTCACGGTCCATATCAATTGCGGACCAAGTCACAATTTACAACCATGTACATTACAATATATATACTTAGGAGGAAAAGTGTAGGTCTGGCTGTAAAGACTGTACAGTAATGTAGAAATGTGTGTGCACTCATTATGGTTCTCCCATTTAAAGGTGTTTGTGGGGCAAGTGAAGATCATGAGTTTTTCAATACCTCACAGTACTATAGGAGGCACCGCTCGGGAGAGGAATCTCTTTAAATGGGGTGTGTAAGGACAGAGAGTATCCCCCAACCCAAGATGCTGCCTCCCTATATCCCACAACACTTGTAAAACTATGTTTTCTTAAACTTGTTCTACATCTTGGCTTAAATAATTTCATACTTTGACCTTTCGTCTGGTTATTGTGATCTTTAATGAAAAGAAAATCAAAATCTATCTTATCCAACCCTTAATTTTACTACCTTAAACTATACCCAATCTACCAACATATGCGTCTAATCGATTTTTAGACATGTTTATAGACGTGCTACTAATTACTTCTACCGGCAAACTATTCCAGCTATTTACTATTGTATGCGTAAAAAGGTTTTTGGCAATTTCTGTCTCGAACCTTCTTCTTGTCAACTTACACCCGTTATTTCTAGTCCTATTATATTGATATATTTTGAAAAAGCTATCTCTGTCTACGTTATCGAACCCATTCATAATTTTGAAAACCTGGATTAGATCAGCCCTTAGCCTCCTAGTCTCGCGTGTAGTCAATTTTAACTCTTTAAGCCTATCCTCGTACGACTTTGACCAAAGCGACGGAATCATCTTAGATGCTCGTCTTTGAACTCTTTCGATTTTGTCTATATCTTTGCGCATATGCGGATTCCAAAATTGGATCGCGTACTCCTAATGGGATCTAACTAATGACTTATAAAGAGGAACTATAATATCGCGCGATTTGTGCTCAAAATTCCGAGCTATAAAACCTAACACTTTGTTCTGTTCGCTTTATTGACCGCTGCTGTACTTTGTTTCGCTACTTTTAAATTACCAGTGACTATAACTCCTGAATCTTTTTCCTGCTCTACGCTTATCAACTCTTTCCCTGACATACTATACGCAAAATTACTGTTACGCGAACCTATATGTAAAATTTTGCACATATCGACGTTAAATCTCATTTGCCATGTGACTGACCAATCAAAGATTTTATTCAGATCATTCTGGATTTTACCTCTATCTTCGTCATTAATCGTCCTACCATCCAGCTTCGTGTCATCCGCATACTTTGAAACTGTACGGACTCGGCCATCATCTAAATCGTTAATATATATAAGAAAAAGCAAGGGGCCCAATACAGAACCCTGAGGAACGCCACTCACTACATTAGCCCAACACGATTCCGCTCCATCAACGACCACCCTCTGTTTCCTACCTCGCAACCACTCTTCTAGCCAATTTATTACTACACCGCTGATTCTATGAGCCTTAGTTTTCTCAATGAGTCTTTTGTGCGGTACGGTGTCAAACGCCTTTTGAAAATCTAAATACACTACATCAACTGCCCGATAACTATCGTAATATATATATATATATATATATATATATATATATATATATATATATATATATATATATATATATATATATGATACACACAGACCGTGCATGGAACAAGGAACTCTTCTGGGATAATTAAATCCACTATAGTCCGAATAATTAATGGTAAATGACAAATACCATAGTTTTTCTTTTTCATGATGCTAGCCCGACGTGGGCAACGGGCCACTCGCAAAGAGGTCCCATAAATATAGCTTCCCTCACCAGCTATCTGCAAAGCAGACAGGATCCAGCTTTGGGACATGGATCTAGGGTTTAAAGCAGCCTAGCCCTGCTACATTTAGAACCTCAATATAAGCAAAAGACTCGCTGTCTTCACGTCAGATTGAATACATCAAAGAAAAAGGGTAACTATTATATTTTAGCCAAAAACCAAAACTTAAACCTCAACTGGCAGAATTGAGCGTCCACTTTTCAAGGCACATAACATGTCCATTTCAAGATGGGAATGAACTCAGAATGGTTCCCTGAGTTTTTTATGATACACACAGACCGTGCATGGAACAAGGAACTCTTCTGGGATAATTAAATCCACTATAGTCCGAATAAGTAATGGTAAATGACAAATACCATAGTTTTTCTTTTTCATGATGCTAGCCCGACGTGGGCAACGGGCCACTCGGAAAGAGGTCCCATAAATATAGCTTCCCTCACTAGCTATCTGCAAAGCAGTGGAAATCCAGTTGCAGTGGAAATCTTCAAAAGAAGACTAGACGCCTGGCTCAGAACAATCCCCGATGAGCCGGGCGTACCTGGCTATGTGAGGTGGAGAGCGCAAGAATCCAACTCACTACTTCACCAGGCCAACTCGAGAGGAGGGGCGACAAGCTTGACCTTCGCAAAGTGAGAAATCATCGCGCGGAACCTTTGTAAGGTAAGGTTGTAAGGTATATATATATATATATATAATACAGTATAGAGATTTATTTCTGTATATATATATATATATATATATATAATATATACACCTTACCTTACCTTACAACCTTACAAAGGTTCCGCGCGATGATTTCTCATTTCGCGAAGGTCAAGCTTGTCGCCCCTCCTCTCGAGTTGGCCTGGTGAAGTAGTGAGTTGGATTCTTGCGCTCTCCACCTCACATAGCCAGGTACGCCCGGCTCATCGGGGATTGTTCTGAGCCAGGCGTCTAGTCTTCTTTTGAAGATTTCCACTGCAACTCCCTTCGTGTTTCTTAGGTCTTTGGGCAACTGATTAAACAGTTTTGGTCCTCTCACTACAAAACTATTTTCTTTCAGGGTTAAGGATGTTCCCTGTCTCGCCTTCAATTTGGAAATAAGACACAGTCTACCGCTTCTACTTTCCATCGTTGTTTGGGGAGTTATGGGATTCAGAGTAAGATTAGGGACTAGTTTCTCCATTATTTTCCAAGTGTAAATAATGGTGTATCTCTCTCTTTTCCTTTCCAGTGAATATAGGTCTAATTCTCGTAACCTTTCCCAGTAATTTAGTTCTTTGCACCCATTGATCTTGGCTGTGAAGCTTCTTTGGATCCCCTCCAGCTGTCTAATGTCTTCTTTTTTATATGGGGAAGTTAGGACCGAGCAGTATTCTAATTTGGGTATGATCAGGGTTTTCAGTAGAGAAATCATTACATTCCTATCCCTTCGTTTAAAGGTTCTCAATATCTGACCCGTTATTCTCTTTGCTCTGTTTACTGCTATCTTATTTTGTGTTTCAAATTTCGCATCATCTGTCATTACAACCCCTAAATCTTTTGCTCTGGAATTTCTCTGAATTTCCTGTCCATTTGGGGTATAATATTCCATGCACTTTAGGTCTTCTCTTTTTCCGTACCGTAATAGCTGAAATTTCTCGATGTTAAACTTCATATTGTTGTCTTCAGTCCACTTGTAGATTTTGTTTATGTCGGTTTGTAGAGATCCTATGTCTTCTGGGTTTCTTATTTTTCTACTGATCTTTGTGTCATCCGCAAAGGATGTTACTGTGCTGTCTCTGGTAACGTCCTCATCTATGTTAGTTAGCATGATTATGAAGAGTAGTGGAGCTAATACTGTTCCTTGTGGTACTGAGCTGAGGACCTCTGATTCTGATGAAGATACTCCTTGTACTGTAACGACTTGCCTCCGCTCACTAAGGAAATTATATATCCATTTCCCTACTTTTCCTGTTATTCCCATATATTTCAGTTTATGTATTATGATTCCGTGGTCACACTTGTCGAACGCTTTAGCAAAGTCTGTGTATAGTACATCATAGTTTTCATTACTTTCAAGTGAATCAATAATGTTGTTGTAGTGTTCCATTAGTTGTGATAGGCATGATCTGCCTGATCGAAACCCGTGTTGGTTATCATTGAATTTTTTCTGAGTTTCCAAAAAGTCATAGATTTTCTGTCTAACTATTCTTTCAAATATTTTAGTGAGATAAGATGTAAGCGACACTGGCCTATAGTTTTTGGCCTAGGATCGATCTCCTCCTTTATATATTGGGATTATGTTCGCGCTCTTCAGGATGCCCGGTATTTCTCCCGTGTCTAATGATCGTCTCCATATCCAGTATAGGGGCTCAGCGATTGCATTCTTGCAGTTTTTGATCAGTGTGGCATTCCATTTATCCGGTCCTGCCGCTGAGTGTGTTTTTAGTTCCCCTATGGCTTGTGTAATATCATCCGTCGTAAAGTCGAAATCCGTTATACTTTCCCCTTGTGGTTCTTCTTCAAAGAACGCGTTTCTATCGCAAATCAATTTGTCAGTTTTTGGGATACTGAAAGATGATTCATACTGAGCTTTTAATATTTCAAATACTTCTGTTAGATCATCAGATAAATCACTGTTCTCATTTTTTAAAGGTCCGATAGTCGCTTGGTTTTTCGACTTTCTTTTTGCGAAATTATAGAAGTACTTTGAGTTCGCCTTTATCGCTTCTACAGCGTCATCTTCTTCTTTTTCTGTATGTTCTCGATTTGTTCATGTATGACGACATCGATACTTTGTAGTTTATCATTTAATATTTTTCTGATGTTCTTATCTTTACAATTACTTAATTTTGCAGTCACTCTTTTTCTCTTTCGGAACAATGCCCTCTTTTGTCTTTCGAACCTGCTTCTCTTTCCTCTTTGTTGTATCTTTGGGACATGTTTTTCCACAATTTCTAACGTCTTCTCCTCTAACGTCATTAGCATCTCTTCCGTTGTCTTGGCCTCGAAATTGGTTTTCCAGTCTATTACTTCCATGTTGGATGTCACATCTTCCCAGTTTATAGCTTTGGAGTGAAAATTAAAAATTTCGAATTTGCTTCTTTCTGTTGTGCGTGTTCTTTCCTTTCCTGTTGCCTTTATATTAGTTGTTATTTCAATGATATTGTGGTCTGATATCATAGTTGGGGATATTTCTACATTATCAATTAGATTACTGTTGTTTGTGAATACCAAATCTAGGCAGTTGTTTTTTCTTGTGTTTTCTGTTATTTCTTGCGTTAACATAAATTCATCAGCTAAAGCTAGTAGCATTTTTACCTGCTCCTGGTCTTCTCGTGTGCCCCCCTTGTCCTGGTGGATACATATATTTTTTCCTATCCTTTTATATTTCATGAATGGGAAATTAAAATCACCACAGAGAAAAATATTTGGGGTTGGAGAGTGTAGATCTTTTACTAAGTTTCTTTCCTCTGTAATGGAATCTGAAAATTTTGAGGTTGGCGTGTTTGGGGGCTGTACATTACAATTAGTACCATATTTAATTTTTCAATTTTTGCTGCTACACATTCTACATAGTTGTTTGAGGTACTTATAACCATTTCTGCTGTGTGCCTTTCGCGTGTGTAAATAGCACATCCTCCTTTACGTCTCACTGTTCTGTCGGCTCGGAGGATGTTATAGTTGTCAATTTGTATTTCTTTTTTGTCAATACAGGACTCACAATTTTCACAGTTCGCCTGGCAGTCCTTTAGATGAGTTTCCGTCAGGCATGCAAAGTCTGCTCCGGCTTCTTGCATGAGTCCTTTCAGATATGCAACTTTGTTCGTGGACTGGTTTGATTTAAGGCCCTGTATGTTGGCTAGGATTATTTTTATTTTTTCTCTTTCTTTTTCGCATACAAGTGGTTCCGCTTTGTTTTCCGATGGGGGTGCCGGTTTCGTTGCCTTGTGGTCCTCCGAGAATTTACCTCTTTTTATCTTTGTCGGTACCTGTTGTCCCGATAACGCATGAAGTGTCTTTGTTCGTACCTTCTGTCCGGCTCTCGGATTTCTATATTTATATTTGTCAGCTGGTTTTGTAATTGCTGGAGAGTATTTAGCAGCTGAAATGTGTTGGCTGCGTCTAAAAAATTTCCACTCTTCTTTGATATACTGTATATATATACAGGGCGTCCCAAAAAAATGTATACACACTTTAAATACTTATAAAGGCAGTGTTTATTAAAATACATTTCATTTTCAAAATGTAATAGAATCTACAGACATTACTTAATTGTTTTGTCAACTCCTGTTTTCAAACTGACGTCCGTTCTGGTCCAGGCACTGCTGATAACGCGAAGCAATGGAATCGCAAACATCACGAAACATTTCGTTTGGTATTTGTGTGCATTCTCGTTCAATGGCTGCTCTCAATTCAGCGACTGTTGCAGGTTTTATAGCGTAGACTTTGTCTTTTAAGTATCCCCATAAAAAAAGTCTAGTGGTGTGAGGTCTGGTGAACGCGGAGGGTATTCTACGAAACCCCTTCGTCCAATCCACATCCACATCGTGCGAAGTACCACTCGCAATACTCCACTCTTCGGTCCGGATCATCTTCATTAATAGCATGGACTAATCTTGGAATGTAACTTTTCCATTGACAGCGCTTCAAAATGCGTTGGACAGACGATTCTGAAATTCCTACCTCACGACTCGCTTGCCGCACAGATTTTCTTGGACTTTGGTGATACGTTTCCAGTACTCTTTCTTGCTTTGTGGGGCTTGTCGATGTCCGTGGTCTTCCGGAACACTTCTTGTGGACATTCTGAACAGTTCCATCGGCTTCAAACTTATCTCTAATTCGAGTGATGGTAAGTCGCGTTGGTGGATCTGTTTGAAACTCCCTCCTAAACTGTCTTTGCACTTCAACTGCGTTTTCACACTTCCAGTAACATTTTAGAATGAATTTCCTTTGTTCAAAGCTTAGTCTGACTGCCATTATTAATTCTAATGTGTTTAACTTGGAAAGAAAGAAACATCAATTGTACGTACAGAGTGAATCACTCTGACGTCATAAAGTAACTTAATTTCCTTCCATACCTTGAATACCGAATCACGTGTTTAGTATGTGGATATCTTTCGTATTCAATGTATGGTAAATTCTTTAATAATAATAATAATAATAACGTCACTCTCTATGAGTCATTATTTATATGTTGTGTCCTGTCGGTGTTATGCAACCATACTCATTCATACATCCATGTTCCTTCTTGACCGTCGTCCTTTATTAATTTTATTACCTATTACCTATTTTATTACCTATTACCCATTGTTTAGTTATGCTCTATCAACTTATCAGTCTATGTTTGCTCGTGTCTATATTACGCACACAACCTATTGTGTGACGAATGATATGTGTACACTACTGTGTGCAGTCGTACATGTCTATTGACGATCATGATTACGTACATGTATTCTTTTTGTTTTATTTTCTTTTTTTTATTTCACCTCTCGCAAGTTGTCTATTATTGCTGAGACGAAGGCTCGAATTCCGATTACGTCGTCAAAAGCGAGCCTCTGAATTCGAACTCTTCTCTCTTGCCTCTGCTACCAATTTTAACGTTAAGATGTGATGTTATATTATATAATACCATATTGTTCCCTGCCAGGCTACTGGTTACTTAGGCACATAGTTATCCACGTTCTCATTACCTGTACTTACTACTTCTACCTAATTGTCATTCAAATTCCGTTACTTATGTCTTACGTTATCATTAATGTCCGTGTACTTTCAAATGAAAAGTACACCGTATCTTTTCTCCGCTTTCCTCATCGCTGGCTAATTAGACTTTCAAACTATAATAACCAACCATTCTTCTAATAATATTGACATAATTTGGCGTAATCACTGTTAACTATAAATATATATAATTGTCGTTAATCCCCTGTAAATTATAAAACAACGGAGAACTCTCCTTCATTGTTTAAATTGTGTTACCTATTCAGATTACTTCAGTATTAGATATGTCAATTAACAAATTGCTAAAATTGTAATTAACGGTAATTAATGTATGTAATATAATGTAATTTATGTACTTAATGTACTCTGTACATGTCGGTCCCCCGACATTATGTCGCCACCCAAAAGTGTATACCTTACAAAAATTAGTATCTTTTTTTAACTTTTTGCTTAAATTATGCTTAACGTCAGAATTCTTTAGCTCTCCAGCTAAAGTGGGAGCTTAACCTTCGACTGCATTCCCCCAAAATTGAGGCTTATTTATTTCTTGTATTGTAAATTAAATCATTCCTGCCTGAGCTCTTGATACCAGAGGTTGCACCTCGCCCCCTTTTAAATTCCTGTCTGGCCCGTTGTTACCAGAGGTGGCTCCTCTCTCATCTTAAATTCCTGCCTGAACCTTCACCCGAGGAGGCCGAGCCCCCCTCACTTTAAATTCCTGCCTGAGGCTTAGACCAAGGAGGCCAAGCCTCCTCATTTTAAATTCGTGCCGTAACTCTTACTCGAGGAGGACAAGCCTCCTCGCTTTCAATTCCCACCTTAACTATTGAGAATGGGGTCGAACCTCTACCCCTGTAAATTCCTGCTTGAGCTGTTGTTGTAAGAGGTAAAACCTCTCCCCTGTAAACTTCTGATTATCAGTGCCTCGGCCTGTATATATATATATTATTTGTGAAATAAAATTTATGAGTGAACTAAAACTCCAATTTTTGAAGTGAAGTGTTTCCATTCATCCCTTCGGGAAAAAAAAAAAACTTGGTAGAAACTATTTATATTGATACTCGGATGCTCTCGGCCAAGGCCGAGCTTACCCAACAAAGGACCACCTTCGTTGGATTGTCCAAAGTGCATTAACCCTAAAAAGTCGCAAGCGGGCAGAGGCTCGCACAACGTATGCGCGACACTGGAGGTCCCCCACCGAGACCGCTTTAGTTCCCCAACACCGAGACCGCTTTAGTTCTCCAACACCGAGACTGTTTCAGTCCCCCACCGAAAAAACCGTCGTCCATCAATGGATGTCCCTACTTTGAACAATTTTTGAAACACTTCATGGATTCACTCATTAGACGTCGACCGCAACCTCTTCAACTTGGACTCCAACCCCACCATCTGCAACCTCAATTTAATTCAACTCATCGTTGACCTTCAATCAACTTTTGTTACTTGGAAATTCCTTCCTTGAAATTCTCTCTCCAATCAACCCCAAATATTGACTACAAAAACTTCTCTTCAATTAGTAATCTTCAATCAACTTTCGAATCATTATTCGTATATTTTTCTCCAATCAACCGTTCGACCGTGTTCCGTCAAAGTTTCATCTCCCTCTTAGATGACGTCACGAGCGGCACACCTAACTGAGCTGAGTGAGGCTGACCTTCAAAGCTTCGTGGAGGCTCGGAGGCACCAGCCTGTTGAACCCCTCACTCTCCGTTTATGTGATGAGTTTTAATTATTAATTATTACTTTTAAATCATTTCCTTAATTATCATTTTCTTTAATTTTAGTAATATTAAGTCACTTTTATTTTTCCCTTTTTAGTGTGAAACCGTGAAGTGACTTTATAAACACTTAATCATTTTTTTTAACTAATTGATTTTAATTAACTGTTCGATAGTAATACGAAATACAGTACTAATCAGACGTTGTCATTGATTCAGTATTCACGTATTTATTTTTCCAACAGATTATAAATCTGAATTTTTAAATTCTTTTTATAAAATTATCTGTTTTTTTTTTATTGAGGATATTAAATAATATCATTTTAGATTTTGTTGTGGGACGTAAATGCGATCAGTCATAATTCTGATATTTATACCCATAACTCACATTTTTATTTAGTTGAACCCGGTTAGGTTCCTTTTTTTTATTCTTTTCAATTTAAACCTTTTTCATTAATTTTAGTGAAAATTCATGTTATTGTTATTATAATGTAACCCTTTTTTCTAGTGTGTGATTTTGACGGAATTTCGACCCTTGCCAACGAGACTTCAGCGTTGGGAGATTCGAAAATTACTCGTCGATTACGGCATCCGGAGTAAACGCAGAGTCGCCCATTTTGTTCTACGTTATTTCGTAACTATACAAAATACTTAGACTTTGTTCCATTTTTTTTTTTATTGCTTGTCTCTTACATGGTTATTTTTGTTTTACACACACACTTCCGTGTCAACGACACGTGTTATGATTAACGATGTCCAAACCATTACCCCCCCTGACATGCACTACTGTTAATCTTATAACTCCCTTTTCCGTACTGAAACGTACAGTTGATGTCCCTCACTTTCGCGGTCACGTTAATAATAGATTGGTAGAACCCTCCTTTGTAATTGGTTCGGTAAAATTGACGATTCGTTTAGAGGTTGTCTAACTACAGATGCGGATAAAATCAGTTTTGCTTTTGACACTTGTGACCCAAATTTCGGTGACGCCGCGCGCGTCCGTACCTTTCTTATCGATGGTCCAATGGGCAAATATATCAATGGTCTTGGGAGAATTTAAACGTTTTTGGCAGGATATATATAACGGTCTGCAGGTAATCACGAAGTACTGTGACAGGCAGGGATCCGTCAAATGGGACGTTGACGTTAAAGGTTTAAACAACGATACACGCCAGTTATTGACTTCCCTTCATTCCTTTATTCATGGATCATGTCATTATCCTTCAGAGATGCGCGAAAACGCATCTCCCGATAATGTTTCGGTAGAGAATCGGAGTGATTCCGTTGACCCTTCTGGTCTGGGTAGAAAGGCGTTGAGTGTACCTTATTCTGACTCACCTTCCCAATCCACTTCCTCTTTGAGTTCTGTACATTCGGAATCCCCAGAAAGTGAATATTTTTTCTCGAAATCGGTTTCAAACTCCGTTGCCCAGAGGAAACCCTTTTAGGTCGTTTTGATCCGAAATGTTCGTCCAGTATTGTTCCTGCGTCTTTAGCGGATAAATTGCTGTGTCCTCTCTTTAAGGAACCGCCATCCGTTTCATACGTTCGGGATTCCGAGGGTAACCGTATTCCCGTCATTGCGGAAACCAAACTTGACTGTGGATTGATTATTGTTTTTTTAGTATAGATGTCTCGTTAGTGCCGTCAGAATATTGTCCCGATTGTGATTTAATTATGGCCCAGAATCCCTACGACCCTACGGATTCCATTTCGACTTTTCGGATGGATGCTTCGTCGATAAATGGGATAAAAGACGTTATTTCCTTCTCTGGTGCGAGGCACCCGAGCAGAACCTGGATAGTGACGATGAAACGTCACCCTTGGAAGATTTGGGTAATCCTGACCCAACTTTCTTCTCTGACTCAGTTGTCTCTGAACCGTTGGTTCCAGCTTGTTCATCAAATGAATTCCTTCGAGGCTAGAACTCACAGCCTCTCCTGATGATGATTTTTGTGAAGCATCTTGTGACAGTGTTTGTGATGCTAATGTTGAAAACAGTAACGACAACAATGAAATTGTTGATTTATATAATTATAAAGGTACTTCTGTTGGAAGTCTTTATGATGAAACTTCCGTTGAAAGTAAGTGTAATACTTACGTTAATAATTGTTGTAATGTAAATGGGGATGTGACCAATTCTTTGTTAAATGTGAATTCAGACAACTTGGATGATTGCTGTGCAACCGATGTTGAAAATCAGAATTTATCTTCTCACCATGGTCAGGACAACCGTGTTGGTCCCGATGGCCATGACTTGTACGATGATTTAGACACTGCTCCTCAAATTGTCAGTAATTTTTGTCATTCGGACATTGACTCAACTGATTCAGTTAGTTCAGTTGACATAGTTCATTCAGTGAACTTTGGTCGAGAAGACCTCGTTTTTGATTCAGATGGATCAGATATCCATGCATGTCCCAAAAAGGACGCGAATTCTGTTACTGATGTTGTTTTTGGTTTAGATGATGCATGTCCCAAAGAGGACGCGTTAGATGGTCAGGATGACCATGTTTATGATAACTTTTCTCCACAGGACCCGAATTGTTTTGAGTTTACTTCGGCCAACGGCCAATCGGCAATGCCGCCTCGTTTAAGTGGTCTGAAAGATGACCCTGTTTTTGATCAATCGGCAATGCCGCCTCGTTTAAGTGGTCTGAAAGATGACCCTGTTTTTGATCAATCGGCAATGCCGCCTCGTTTAAGTGGTCTGAAAGATGACCCTGTTTTTGATTTTTTTGGTCATGATGACCATCATCTTGCTTCAGATGATGCTTTTTCTGCTGTAGTAGCAGCTGGGGAGAATGCCCCACAAGGTCCTGTAGGCGAGTCAGTTTTTAATCATTGTGATGTTTATGATGACAGTAACAGTTTCGTAACGAATCGATCATGTCCCAGTGACTTCTTTTTAAATTACTATAGTGAGGACCAAGCCGTCCCTCCGTTTTGTTTTAACTCCGTTAATTCGTGTTCGGAGCAGTGTAGCAAGCAATCTTTTCCTAAAGAGCAAAGTGCTCACGTAGAGACGTATTGTCAATTGCCGACATCATGTCTCTCCAGTTGGTCACCCGATTCCCCTGATTGCGATATTCCAAATTTTGGTTTTCCTCCCAATACCCCAACCTCGTGCGAAACCATCGCTGATGCAGACGAAGCATGTTCACATGTTTCGGAGACGCCTTCTTGGACTTTTGAAATGGAGCTTATTGACGAGAGCTCACAAATTTTCATGAAAACTTCTGTTAACAACCAAGCAGTTTTGGCTCTTGTTGAAACTGGCTGTCAGGCGAATTACATTAACCACGATGTATGCGAGAAGTTACTCAAGGTGGCTACGGAAAAATTCGATTTGCATTCTCGTTTGTCCTGCATTGATGATGACTGGGAAGAATACAGTACCGGAGAAATCATCCTTCCTATTGAGTTTGATTCAGTCCCTTATCTGACCCCATTTGTGGTCGTATCTGAACTGAATTGGGATGGAGACTTACTCCTGGGGATGAATTTCCTTATTACGCACGATTTTTATTGGGCCGATAGAGAAGCAGGCCTAATTCGAGGAAAGAACTCACTTTTCGATATGTTTGTCACCCCTATTCTTCGGTCTTTTCAGCTGAGGGTGAAAGACTCGTTTCAGAGAGCCCGACGGACTCCCTGGAACCAGTTCAAAATAAAAAGGAACTGCTACCAGATGGGGAAGATTCTTCATCAATTGTCAATTGTTCCGTTCTAGTTCCGACGAACGAAGAACTAGAAAACCAACATACTTTTGTAATTTTGAGTACGAAGACTCGAATGTCTTCACAGTAAACCCCTGTGACTCCATCGAGAGCGAGTCACCTCCTTCAGTGACAGTTAGGCCGGAACTTGAAGTTCCCAGTGTTCTGGCTATTCCAAATAAATTTGAAAACTCATTTCCCTTAAGTTCCGATTTGGTCATTTCGCTTAAATCCCTATTTAAGGAAGATGACTTGATTCTGTTTTCAAAGGTAGAGGAATTTACACCTAATTCCGAGGCTAAGCCCATAGGTGCCGGGAGCGAACCCGAACCTACTCCTCCGTCGGAAGTTGTACGCGCGGAAGGGCAAGCGCGGAATATTCCTCACTACCATAATATGATCGTTCCATCGATCATTTTCATTTTTCTTCCGCGAATTCATGTTTTCGCCCTTCTTGCCTTCTACTTTGCAAATCTTTCTCTTTGGCTGTTCCTGGATCCTTTTCTGAAACCAGTGAAAGTCATTCTTCTTAATCCCGATACACCACCTCCTTTTGAGTGAGCAAGGCTCGTATGGTCAGTCCATTGCTTCCGGCATGTTGCGAAAACCTTTAACCGAATGACCCACATGCCCGATCGCAAGACAACCTAACCATGCAGCTGATTTGTCTGGCTTCGTATGTTCGTGAAATTCACCCGTATGACCGAACATACCCTCAATTTAGGTTAAGTTGTTTTTTGTTTTAATTTTTAAATTAATCTTAATTATACGGAACTTATAACCTATAAGTGTTCAGTTCAGAATAGCTCATAATTGAGTTCTATTTTCAACTTTTTATTTTTGATTTTTTTTTATTCAAATTAGTCTTGAGTAATTGTCATTAAGATGTTCTTATATCGGTTGTTAAGGTATCAACCAAAATTATAGCCAATTTTGACACACTATACCAGGATGCCATTCCTTTTCCCCTTCTAATAATTCTATTACACCATTCATATTAAAACATAACTGTACCCTACCATGAATTCCACTAAAACCTGTTATTATCTATGCCCCATCAACTCGTCAAATAAAATTCAATTGTGTACTGATACTTCTGGTCAATATTAATGGTGAGATACTGCTAATATAACGCTATGAAGGTTACTAATCGAATTGAATTCTGTGCCTAAATTCAGTTCCCAATACCGCTCAATGTACTTTAACTAATTTAAAGTCTTTTTGAGTATTCATTTTAATTACCTTCATACGTGCAACTGAGTTAATTACGTAAAATCTATAATCCCGATTGAATTTTATTACTTTCGACACCTATTTGAATTCACTTTCCTACTGATTACACTTTCACCCAATTACGCTTACCCACACTTTGAAACACTCTTGAAATCATTGGCGTACTTAGTGGAAAGGAAATTCACTACGCATATCTTATTTTTATCATATAAATCTTATTCTAAAATCATTGGCTATCACGATAAAGTATATTTAATTGCAGTTAACTGATTGATGTTTACTCTGGATTATTTGAATTTATTTAAACTTAATTGCTGCTTACAATATATAATCTTGCCTGTTGTTTTATTAAGTTAATTTTAACCAACCTCTAAGCTAATCCGTTCTTCAAAATTTCATGATTTACCATTGACCACTAAGGATTCAGTTCTTCCCGGGATGAACCAATTACTTTCATATTCTACACACAACTGTACATACCCACTCAGCTAGACACGCGTATTACCCATATTTTTTCCTACGTATACGCAATCACGTATAACTTCAACTATAAATTCCTTTTCCCCATTTTTGGGTAAACCACCTAGCATTTGCACTCTGTGCCAAATACACACGACCCAAGGTCTATACATCGTCTATTACGTAATTCTATCTTCCTTCTCCCTGGATATTCTTAATGGATAACAATATCTAAGTATCTAAAACGGTAACTAGATAAATTTTCATGTTTTCAATAAATTAATTTTACTTTTCTTTAAATCAATTTTAATCTTTTACCAACTTATTCGGACTTGAAATAAGTTTACATTCTGCAACCGTGCTCCCACTGCTGAAGACTTCGTCCACCAATAAAATTTAATTCAATTTTTATCTACCATAGTGAATACGATTAGTTTTTTACTGTATAATCATGATATCTTCGGAAACTCTTATCTCTGTCATTACTGATGGATTAAACTCCATTTCAAGTAGTCACCAGATGAATTGAAAATTCCTGAACCTTAAATTTTGAATTTTCCTTTTAACCATTATTTACTATGTATGTATCTTTTTCCCTAAAATTATCTTAACCTTGGAAGTCTTTCCGAATTTATCACGGTTCCGTAATCTTGTTACTATAACGTTGGACAAACTAAAAATTTTACTTAAATTAGATTCAATCCTGTAATTGGAACTTTAACTGAAATAATTATGTCGAAATGCCAGAAATAACTTAGATGGTTCATTAGTTTATAGGATTGTTTATGTAGTATGATTGCCACAATTAATCATACTTATAATTTTTTTTAAGGTGACAACTTCGGACTTTATACTTGTTGATCTAGATTTCCACTACAATCTAGTAATCAGACCTCAACCTTGTTAATTTATTTGCTGTAATTTTAAAATTTTCCCCTTGATTTTTTTTAAATTTTATTAATATAATTATCATTCTTCCCACTAAATTGCCTTGATTAATCCAACCCGAAATTGTCGCTGTTTCATTTTTTTTAATATATTGTAAATAAACTTCCACCCACCAACATCCTTTTTCACAGGGAGAGCAGTGTCACTACCATGCGATTTACCATTTCTATGGTTGAACAGTATCCATGTTTGTGCCATTAGAAGTTCGCTGTAAACAGCGAATGTCCCTCCCTTATATTGTACGTACAGAGTGAATCACTCTGACGTCATAAAGTAACTTAATTTCCTTCCATACCTTGAATACTGAATCACGTGTTAGTATGTGGATATCTTTCGTATTCAATGTATGGTAAATTCTTTAATAATAATAATAATAATAACTTCACTCTCTATGAGTCATTATTTATATGTTGTGTCCTGTCGGTGTTATGCAACCATACTCATTCATACATCCATGTTCCTTCTTGACCGTCCTTTATTAATTTTATCACCTATTACCTATTTTATTACCTATTACCCATTGTCTAGTTATTCTCTATCAACTTATCAGTCTATGTTTACTCGTGTCTATATTACGCACACAACCTATTGTGTGACGAATGATATGTGTACACTACGTGTGCAGTCGTACATGTCTATTGACGATCATGATACGTACATGTATTCTTTTTGTTTTATTTTCTTTTTTATTATTTCACCTCTCGCAAGTTGTCTATTATTGCTGAGACGAAGGCTCGAATTCCGATTACGTCGTCAAAAGCGAGCCTCTGAATTCGAACTCTTCTCTCTTGCCTCTGCTACCAATTTATAACGTTAAGATGTGATGTTATATTATTATAATATACCATATTGTTCCCTGCCAGGCTACTGGTTACTTAGGCACATAGTTACCCACGTTCTCATTACCTGTACTTACTACTTCAACCTAATTGTCATTCAAATTCCGTTACTTATGTCTTACGTTATCATTAATGTCCGTGTACTTTCAAATGAAAAGTACACCGTATCTTTTCTCCGCTTTCCTCATCGCTGGCTAATTAGACTTTCAAACTATAATAACCAACCATTCTTCTAATAATATTTGACATAATTTGGCGTAATCACTGTTAACTATAAATATATATAATTGTCGTTAATCCCCTGTAAATTATAAAACAACGGAGAACTCTCCTTCATTGTTTAAATTGTGTTACCTATTCAGATTACTTCAGTATTAGATATGTCAATTAACAAATTGCTAAAATTGTAATTAACGGTAATTAATGTATGTAATATAATGTAATTTATGTACTTAATGTACTCTGTACATGTCGGTCCCCCGACATTATGTCGCCACCCAAAAGTGTATACCTTACAAAAATTAGTATCTTTTTTTAACTTTTTGCTTAAATTATGCTTAACGTCAGAATTCTTTAGCTCTTTAGCTAAAGTGGGAGCTTAACCTTCGACTGCATTCCCCCAAAATTGAGGCTTATTTATTTCTTGTATTGTAAATTAAATCATTCCTGCCTGAGCTCTTGATACCAGAGGTTGCACCTCGCCCCCTTTTAAATTCCTGTCTGGCCCGTTGTTACCAGAGGTGGCTCCTCTCTCATCTTAAATTCCTGCCTGAACCTTCACCCGAGGAGGCCGAGCCCCCCTCACTTTAAATTCCTGCCTGAGGCTTAGACCAAGGAGGCCAAGCCTCCTCATTTTAAATTCGTGCCGTAACTCTTACTCGAGGAGGACAAGCCTCCTCGCTTTCAATTCCCACCTTAACTATTGAGAAATGGGGTCGAACCTCTACCCCTGTAAATTCCTGCTTGAGCTGTTGTTGTAAGAGGTAAAACCTCTCCCCCTGTAAACTTCTGATTATCAGTGCCTCGGCCTGTATATATATATATTATTTGTGAAATAAAATTTATGAGTGAACTAAAACTCCAATTTTTGAAGTGAAGTGTTTCCATTCATCCCTTCGGGAAAAAAAACAAACTTGGTAGAAACTATTTATATTGATACTCGGATGCTCTCGGCCAAGGCCGAGCTTACCCAACAAAGGACCACCTTCGTTGGATTGTCCAAAGTGCATTAACCCTAAAAAGTCGCAAGCGGGCAGAGCCTCGCACAACGTATGCGCGACATATATATATATATATATATATATATATATATATATATATATATATATATATATATATATATATATGTATATATATATATATATATATATATTATATATATTTATATATATATTATTTTATATATACGTATATGTAAAAATGAAGAAGAAATAATCAATATTAATTTTTACATGACAACCAAAATTGCTTAACGCGAGTTTGGATAGAATTTTTATTTGTTGCTTTGTATTTTTGTTTCAGTGTCACAACCATGCAACCTACCATTTCTTTGGTGTGGTCGTGTCCATATTTCAATTTTTATTTGTTATGGAATTTGCTATAGTTGATTGTGGTTGTCTTGCATCTCACCCTCGTCCCTAGATTACACTGGTATGCATATGAAATGTTTTTGTCTGCTGTGAGGGTTTTTTCAACTCATATTATATAATTCGACCATGCTGAATTCGAAAATGACATTGGTTTTCCTCAATCAGGTCAGGTTTTTTCTCTATTGGCCATTTATTATAAGTCCAATTTTATCCCCAAATTTATTGATTTTTTTAGCTTAAACACTGTAGATACGAGTAATATAAGAACACTCGTGAAAAATGAAAACATTGTGTGAATAAATACTTTTATTCATACAATGAATATGGAAAAAAGTTTATTGAGGAAGGAATGAAGTTTTTTTGGCTTTCCGTCTGTGTTTTTCTTCGGGCACGTCTCGCTTCAAACACCAGCAATAGTCCGCCAGCATATTGATATCCCAGTTTCCCTGGTACCTCTCTTCCATTTTTGATATCTTGGTGAAATCGTTCACCCTGTTCCTCACTATAATCCCCGCAATTTTCAGGAAAATAGTCCAAGTGGGACCACAAAAAGTGCATTTTTATGGACATGCGCGACCCATGAGCTTTGAAAGCTTCCATCAAGTTTTCGACAACGGACTCGTATTCTGGACTTCTACGCTTGCCAAGAAAATCAGTGACAACTGATTTGAATGCCTGCCAGGCATTCTTCTCAGTTGGAGTCATTGCGTTTTCGAACTGAGTATCCTTGATCAAAGTTCGAATTTGAGGACCATCAAAAACCCCAGCATTTAGTTTAGCATCAGATATATGAGGAAATTTACTCTCGAGATATCAGAATGCTGAACCCTCCTTATTCATTGATTTGATGAAATTTTTCATCCAGCCCAGCTTAATATGAAGTGGTGGGAGCAAAATTTTTGTTGGTGGTACAAGGGGCACTGAAACGACATTATGCGACCCAGGTTCAAAATTCTCTCTGGATGCCCATTCACGCTGTGCATAGTGCTTCTCATCCGCTCGGCTATCCCATTTGCAGAGGAAACATGGGTATTTCGTGTATCCCCCTTGCATTCCCAATACAAATGCCACAATCTGAAAAAAAATGAAAATATTTAAAGAATTTAGAGAATTTGTTCTATCAGATAAAAAAATCTATGCATTGGACTGTATCACTTCTGTGGGGAAGTTAAGTGTTCTTATACGCTCTCAAATAACCTTTGGAAAAACAACATAGTCAATAGCAATAGTTTACTTATGATATTAGTATTACCTTCAAATCTCCACAGATCCTCCAGTTATGTTGGTCGTATACGAGAGCATCCAGTAAAATTTTCATGTTATCGTAGCTCTCAGTAAGTTGTACGAAATGTGCTACAGGGACTGATGCGACCCTATTTCCAATGTTGAGAAGTACTGCTTTCAAACTTCGTTTAGACGAGTCTATAAATAGCCTCCATTCTGATGCGTTATATGGCAGGCCCAAGGATTCGATTAGCCCCTCAACATTGCAGCAGTACACTAAGGAAGAGGTATTTGCGTGCACTGCAAAAACTTGCGGAATTCTTCCTCTCGTTTCCTATACCAGGAGAATGTTGTTCCCGGAGCCAGCAAGTTGTCCTCTCGAAATCGTGAGCCCAAGATCTCGGCAGCTAATTTGGAAAGTCCTAAATCCCTGGTAAGATCATTAAGTTTGGCCTGGTTGAGAGGCCTCGGCTCATTTGAAGCGGTATTTTGAGGTATATACGACTGGGACTGGTCATTGGCATTGGTCATTGATTCATCATCAGAATCATCGAAGTCCAGGGTTTGAGGTGGGTCGGGTATTGGAATTCCAGGACCATGGGGTACAGGTCTCATAGCAGAAGGAATGTCAGGGTATACAACAATGTGTTTATTCTTCTTGTTAACTCCTGAAAATAGAAACACAGAAACATGGATAAAACTTGCATATGAAATAGAAGAAGCATTCAGACAGTGGCGGCTCGTGAGGGAAGGCTGCGGTCTGTAAGATATGAATAGGTCGATGGAGTCTGTATATTTTCTTTCTTTTTCATTCATATTGTCCCTTCGGGGACAATATGAATGAAAAAGAAAGAAAATATTCAATCATTGTATATGTAAATGTAACTTGTATAACAATATGTATGTGTAAATGTATTTTCTATAACAATATGTATATGTAAATGTATGATTACCATTATGGTGAATATTATGCTATATATGGTGAATATTACATTATGGTGAATATTATGTCAAGCTTCATACGAGGATTTCAAAATATTTAAGAAAAATAAATTTATAAGCCCACCTCGGAGGTTTGTCATGCAGAAATAGCAATCTGTCACGTGATCCTTTCCTTCTCTCCAAATCATGGGAATTCCAAAAGGCAAAGATTTCGCTCTGCCTTTGCTCCATCTTCTCAAATTTTCCAAGCACGTCTTGCAGCACATATGAGGGGCGAAATTTTTGTCCTGGTCCCCTAGCTTAATTCCAAAGTATGCTCTATACATTGTCTTCACAAATTTAGTGATTTGGGACTGGTTATTTGGCATGGTAACCGTCCCACATATGTAGCAGAATCTATTGAGATAATTTTTACACGCTCTATTCATTATGAAATATTTTATCTATATGCCTGAAAAGTAAAAAAAGATATTATACAAGTGAAACAAGTGATGATAGATGTTACTGTTCCAATTCCGCTTTGACAAAATCACAAAAAATTCTATTTTACTTATGAGGCCATAGCCGGATAACCTGAGCTGATTGAGAAAAACGGATTGCAGATTCGAAATCAGCAGGAAAAACTCTATAAGAATCACTTACAAAACCCTTGACAGCAAAATTGATGCATACCAGTGTTATGCATACACATTGCATGTAACAGGATTGGAACCTGTAGTTGTACTTCTTAGTTCTTAATACCCACTCTTTGTCTCTAATTCGTTTCTTTTAAATCCTCCCAATAATGACTTATACACTATGACGTCATAAAATAACTTAAATTTCCTTTACGGTTTCCATACCTTGAACAGTGAATCACGTATTTAGTATTTGGACATCTTCCGTATTCAATGTATGGTAAATTCTTTAATATAAAAAACTTCATTCTCTATACGTCATTTTTTATTTGTAGTCTTATGCATTATAAATATTCTCATTCAACCATATTCGCCCTTACGTCCATTTCTTATCTTGACCATTATCTTAAATCAATTCTATTAAATATTCATTTTTAATCGTGTAAGTCTCTGAAATGCAAAACTTTATGCATTCGTATCTGTTCATTCGAAAACGCGCAAATACCTTCTCGTGTATTATTTTTTTTATTTTTAATTATTTCGCCTCCCGCAATGAATTCCAAAATGTTTACGTAAGTGATCAAATTCCGCTAACTACGGCAGAAGCGAACGCTTCTAAGATAAAAATCTCCTCTCGCTCTGATTCAAATTTATTCCATATTATAACATAATATAACGTATTATGTTTTGTATTATGTTATATACCGTATGTGCCCATGTACTTTGCGTTGTACTAATAACCATATATAAATATAAAAACACACTAAGAATTGTATGTGACTAATGTACTTAATAATGTAATTGATGTAATGTACTTTAATAAAATTGTAATTAAATGTAATAATTTAAAATAATGTAATGTACTTTAATAACGATAATTAACGATAATAAGCGAATGTGAATTAATTGGTAATTGTAATCGTAATTGTAATGAACCAAAATTACAACGTACTCAATGATCTACTTAGATTGTAGTTATGTACTACTACGAAATTATATCGCCTTTAGAAATATATACTCGGCGAAAGTACGATTAGTTTTTATTTTGTTTTTTAAAATTTTTATTTGGAATCTTTCATCTGATCATGTGTTTAAAAGGGGAGAACTTAACCTTCAACTGCATTCCTCCAACATTTAGACTTATATGATACATGTAATTGTAAAATTAACTTCACTCTTCTTTGGTCACTTCCACTAGACTCCCTTGTTAGCAGCCTCGCTGCGAGGAGGGGGCAGAGGCCCCTTGCCTTCTTAATTTTTTTAGATTCCGGCCTGAGCCATGGTCGAAAGAGGTCGAACCTCTACCCCTGTAAATTCAGAGCACTACCTGTACATTTTTTAGAAGTAAATTACAGTAAGAGAAACTTTTTATTTTCCCCTTCGAGTTGGGCTCTCTTCAGAAGAACTTATTCAGTAAAGTCGATAAGTTATAAAAGAAAAGTCGATAAGTTTAGTATCAGAGAAAGTATCATAGTATTATAGAAAGAGAAAAAAGAAATGAAAGAAAAATTAGAATATTAAGAAGAAATATCCGTTGCTCTCTCCTAACCAGAACCCCCGTCGATTCGAGACACCCCAAGCACCATAGAGAGTGGGATTAACACATTGGCGACCCTGCCCTAGGATAAAAAAAAACTAGCACCATAAGCGCATAGAAGAAGGATTTTAACAAGAGGATTTTAACAAGTGGCCACTCTTTGGCCAGGATAGAAATTACCCTGCATCAGGATAAAACCAGTTGCCCGGCGTGTCACAACTTCCAGTTGGTAACATCCACCCTTGAACCGGTGTGTCACGACTCGAAGTTCTCCACGCCTAGTTTTCATCCAAGAATAAGTAGCCAGCAAGACACGTCTTCAGAACACGTTTTTAAGTAATTTATAAACACTTGAAAATTCAGTATTATTAACAGTTAATAATGAGTATCAAGCCAGAATTTACAAGAAACACAGTGAACATTCCATACACCAGTGATACATTTTTTGGTGAAACAGTTAAGTCAGAGTTAAAAGTCACAGAGTTAAAAGTCACAGAGTTAAAAGTCACAATTATAGTTAGTATAGAATAATTTTATTTTATGTACCAAACATAATAGTACAGTACCTTCGCGTACATTCGAGTGAAATGTTTACATTTTTTATTTTTGTTTACAATTTTTTCAAATTATTGAATTGAATTGACTTGCAAATTAAGAAAGAGAGAGTTTATAGAGAGTTTATAGAGAGTTTATAAAGCTATAGAGATACTTGAAGCAGTTTCAAGTTCCTATTTTCAGACAGTTTCAGTTGGTTGGATCCAAGCGGGACAACCAAAACCCAGAGAATAATAGACTTCACTTGATAGAAGTTCGAGTGCAGTCAATTTCAGTTATCAGTCAGTTTTCAGTCAGTCAGTTTCCAGTCAGTTGATTGTATCTAAGAGGGACAACCAAACCCCAGAGATTAATAGTCTCCGCTTGATAGAGTTCAAGTGCAGTCAATTTCAGTTTCTGTCAGTTTTCAGTCATTTTGAAGTTTAAGTCATTTTGAAGTCCAAGTCAGTTTTCAGTCAGTTCAAGTCATTTGGTTGCATCCCGAGGGACAACAGCCCAGAGATTTGTAGAAATACTTGATAGCAGTTCAAATCATTTCAAGTCAGTTTCAAGTCAGTTCAAGTCAGTCAGTCAGTTTCAAGTCAGTTCAAATCAGTTCAAGTCAGTTTAAGTCAGTTTAAGTCAGTCAGTTTGAAGGCAGTCAGGTTTGAAGTCCCAAGTCAGTTTTGAAGTCCCAAGTCAGTTTTGAAGTCCCAAGTCATTTCAATGCAGTCAATTGAATTCAACTTTTCTTTTTTGTTGTTTAAAAGAATTTAATTCAACCTTTTTTTTTGTTGTAGAAGAGAATTTAATTCAACCTGAATTGACCGGTTTGCTTCTTTAGTTTAACCTTTCTTTTGTTTGTAAGACGGAAATTGACCGATGTCTTTTCTTTTCATGCCAATGTCGCGTATATAAATATATAGGTAAAATTATATATTTTATTATTGGTAACCAAAACCGTTTTTACAATTGTTTATAGCAATTTTTATAATTATTGTGATTATATGATGAGAGTAATTGTGTAATAATTAATCGATCATGTACCTAATTTATCCTGCTCTGTACGGTCGAGAAATTTATCAGTAGGACCGCACATACCCTAAATTTCAGTTGTTTATATTTTTTTTTGTCATTTAATTTTAATAAAACTTCTACACAATAAAACATGTATTTATCTATATGCAAACAAGTTTTCAGACTAAAATATCAAATAATTCAAATTCTATCAACATTTAACGAAAGGGTATGATTTTTCTACTTAACATGCAAAAATTATTAAACCTTTTTAATATTTTTTTATATAAAAATAATTTTTAATGTAAAATTTACCTGAAATTATATAAAAAAAAAATTGTTCGAAATGCTTTCCTTCCATTTCAATAACTTTTTTTTATTCTTGGCCGAAATTCATCTATGGCTCGATTTACTTTTATTTTTAAGTATATTATATGTTTAGTTCATTAAAATGCATAATTGATTTCTATTTTTAATTTGTATTCTTAATTTTCTTAATTCAATTATCGTACCGATACTTCTGGTTAATGTTAATGGTTATATAGTTCATATATAGCTAGGAATGTTACTAGTCGAATTTAATTCCATCTTCAAAATTTAATTTTTAATTCCGTTAGATTTAATTTCATTAATTGTAAGTTCTTTTAAGTGTGTATTTATTTTAATTACCTTAATACGCGCAACTGATTAATTACGTAAAATCGATAATTCCGATTGAATTTTATTACTTTTGACATATATTCGAATTCATTAAAACTTATACGCATACACCATCATTAATACTACCTGTAATTAGATTTTAATAATAATCGACCTTGAACTTAAAGGATTTTATAATAATAATAATAATAATAATAATAATAATAATAATAACAATAATTGACTTAAACTTAAAAGAGTTTATAACCCTAAACCCATCTTAAATTATTATACATTATTTTTAAACTTTGTTAATTCAAAAACATTCCAAATCCCTACACATAC
>JAJOZX010007636.1:65000-75000 GCA_023014485.1 Bathynomus jamesi | reverse complement strand
CTCGCATTTCGAGGAAGTCACGGTCGTCTCACTAATAGATAGTTTATCCATTGTTTTAAGTGGTAACCTATTCCATTTTATGAAAGTCATTAGTCTAAAGCAAGACTGGTGGGCCGTGAATCAGAGAAATTTGCATTTGATTTGTTCATCGTAATTATTACGTAATATAGTATACTGTATATAGTAGTATATAAGAGTTTATTGGTAGCATATCATATGACAATTCCTATAAACATGTGATGGCCTCGATGTTGCCAGTTTTTATTTTTTTCCTGAAACTATTACCTTCTCATAGTTTGTTTCAACAATGCATATATTATCATCTCCACGAGCGTAGACATTGCAAGAAAAGATTCTAACTAAGGATAAGTAAAGTTCTTTCATGGTCACATGAGGCCAGATTGTAGGCCAGATTGTAGGGAATGTTTGGTGTTCAACGTAAGCTCTCCCAACTATTCCTCATGTGAGCTAAAAGTGCTTCAAATGTTCTTTCATTGCGTTGCTCCCATTCGTTAATCATTATTGCCCAAAGGTTTTCAATCGGATTCATATCAGGAGAACGTGGTGGCAGAATTAGATTAATAATCTCTGGCTCCCTTTCCTCCTCCCTTCGTAATTCCCCACCCAACCTCGTTTCCTTCGACATAGCAACGCTTACCTCCATCCTCATTCCACTTCCTTCATTAAACCTATTAATTATTGCTTTTACTGTCCCTTCCTTCCATCCTTCAATGCCAGCGTTCTTAAACCTAGCACATAAATTATATAATATGGAATCTAACACCTTAGATCTCTACGCATTCATGTTACTTGAAGACGCCCGTGTCTTAGGGGAATCTAAGTGTTGAGAGTGGGCTTGAGGGGGTAGTCTATAGATTACTACAGATGACCTTGAACGCTTCAACTATTTAAAAATGATTATTTATTACGCACATCATGTGGCATAATACACACATGAATTTAAGTATCTTACACTATAGGAATGGAATTGAATCCTACCAGAGTTAAAAAGTCGCAAAATATGATAGATTAGTTTGTATTAAGAGGTTACTAAGAGAAAAGGATTTGGGATAGAGCGGAAGGCAGAGTATATATTTTCTGGAGTTTCGGTTATTATTAACGTTATATGGATACATTGCCATGCGGTGTGATCAGAGAGAGAGAGAGAGAGAGAGAGAGAGAGTTACAAGGAGTTACAAGGAAAAGAAGGACCTCTAAAGGCCTTGCGGCCCATACCGAGGAGGTACCAATGGCAACGGGTGCCAGGGAAATTTTTTTACACCCTCAAATAGTGTGCAAGATTTGGTCTAACCTTTTCTTAAAATGATCCACAGAGGAACTGTTCACAACTTCTGAAGGTAACCTGTTGCACGTGTTACAGATCTTATACGTAAAGTAATTCCCACACACACTAGTCCTAAACCGTTTCAAATCCAACTTCCAACCATTGTTGCGAGTTGGGTTATCATTTAAACTAAACATGCTTCTAAAATCGACATCGTTGAACCCGCGTAAGAGCTTGAAAACCTCGATGAGTTGACCGCGCAGCTTCCGAGTTTCCAGCGAAAACAAGTTCAGGGCGCGTAACCGTCGATTGTAGCCCAAATGCCTAACGGAAGGGATTAACTTTGTGGCCCTCGCCTGCACTCGCTCCAGCCTCTCAATATCTTTCCTGAGGGTGGGCGACCAAAACTGCACAGCATATTCCAGGTGCGGCCGAACCAGGGAATTGTACAGAGAGAGCACAATCTCCTTGTTCCGAAACTGAAATTGCCTCCTGATATAACCTAACAGCTTCTGGGCTTTCTTTTCAACCTCTACGCACTGTTTGGTAAACTTAGGTCGCTGCTAATTAGCACACCCGTCCTTTTCCAAATCAGTCGCCTCGATATTACTCCCCAACATTGAGTAGTCCGACTTGGGATTGGCATAGCCAATGTGCATCACTTTGCATTTACCCAAGTTAAACGGCATTTGCCACTTTTCGGATCACTCTCCTATCCTACGTAGGTCCGCACGCAGTTCCTCGATCGCTTCGGGCGTCCCAACATTGGCCCCAAGTTTGGTGTCATCAGCGAATTTGGCGATCCGACTGACGATGCCACCGTCGATATCATTTATGCAAATGATAAACAACAGTGGCCCCAAAACGGAACCCTGAGGAACCCCACTAGTGACCGAGGCCCAACCCGAACTAACCCCTTTAATTACAACCCTCTGCCGCCTATTCTTCAGCCAGTTTTCAATCACAACGCGCCCATCCCACCGGCCCTACGAAGCGGGCCCTACCTTTACCCCTTGTATTTTACGACGCCTAAAACTTCATCAACCAAAGCATAGCGCTCATTGTTTCAAAATTTGTTAATATGTATCTGTGTAGCGGTAACGCCAACAGATGGAACTGCTTTCGCCATATCGTCAGCTGAACCTACTTAAATATATACATATTTCGCATGTCTATCTCCGTCTGTGTAACGATGACGCTACCAGATCGAAATCTACTAAAACGCAAGGAAACGCCTACACTAACTAGTCTTTCTAGCAAAGAACGCAGCGTCTCGCTGATCTGAGTATGAACTGCAAATCACCCAAAACTCACCACGGGGAGACAGACAGACAGACAGACAGACAGACAGACAGACAGACAGAGAGAGAGAGAGAGAGAGAGAAGAGAGAGAGAGAGAGAGACAAAAAGAGACAAAGAGAGAGAGAGAGAGAGTTACAAGGAGGAGTTACAAGGAAAAGAAGTACCTCAAAAGGCCTTGCGGCCCATACCGAGGAGGTACCTTTTTAAATGGCAACCGGTGCCAGGGAAAATTTTCTACACCTTCAAATAGTGTGCAAGATTTGGTCTAACCTTTTCTTGAACTGATCCACTGAGGAACTGTTCACAACTTCTGAAGATAACCTGTTCCACGTGTCACAGATCTTATACGTAAAGTAATTCGCACACACACTAGTCCTAAACCGTTTCAAATCCAACTTCCAACCATTGTTGCAAGTTGGGTTATCATTTAAAGTAAACATGCTTCTAAAATCGACATCTTTGAACCCGCGTCACGTAAGCGTCGATTGTAGCCCATATGCCTCACGGAAGGGATTAACTTTGTGGCATTCTTCAGCCGGTTTTTAATCCACCTACCTACTTCCCAACCAACACCCAGCGCGCGCACTTTGGCCATTAGCCGGCGGTGAGGTACCTTATCAAAGGCTTTCTCATCAATCGCCCTACTCTTATCTTACTCACTCAACATTACGTGGAAGGAAAAACTCGAGCAAGTTGGTGAGACACGACCTATGCTGTCTAAACCCATGTTGGAGTCCCCAAGTAGCTTGTAGGAATCCAAATGGTCAACAATCCTACCCGCTATTATCCCCTCTAATTATTTACCTAGAACTGAAGTGAAATGGTGTTATTTATAGAGATTCCAAAGCCTCTCTTCCCACGCATGCGGTAGTAGGGTCCTAATCGTAAGAGTAGAGAAAAAGACTTAATACTAAAAGTTCTTTTTTTTTTTTTTCAGTCAGAGGAGAGCATCCTTAACCTAAGTTAAAAGGACAGAGTAGGGATGGGAAGGGGTCCTAGTAACCCACGGGACAGGTTTGTACAACAGACTTCACCCGCCCTCCCGAAAGAGAGAGAACCTAAAGGAATTGGCAGCCAATTTCTCTAGAATCCCACGACTCGGGACCGGAGGGCTGTCACACCCCAAGTATAAAGTTTAAAACACCCAGAAGGAACGTGCATAACCTTTATACCCCCTGCGAGAGAGAGAGAGAGAGAGAGAGAGAGAGAGAGAGTTACAAGGAGTTACAAGGAAAAGAAGTACCTCAAAAGGCCTTGCGGCCCATACCGAGGAGGTACCAATGAAAACAAGGGGAAAATTTTCTACACACTTAAATAGTGTGCAGGATTTGGTCTAACCTTTTCTTGAAATGATCCACAGAGGAACTGTTCACAACTTCTGAAGGTAACCTGTTCCACGTGTCACAGATCTTATAGGTAAAGTAATTCCCACACACACTAGTCCTAAACCGTTTCAAATCCAACTTCCAACCATTGTTACGAATTGGGTTATCATTTAAACTAAACATGCTTCTAAAATCGACATCTTTGAACCCGCGTCACGTAAGTGTCGATTGTAGCCCATATGCCTAACGGAAGGGATTAACTTTGTGGCATTCTTCAGCCGGTTTTCAATCAACCTACCTACTTCCCCACCATACCCAGCGCGCGCACTTTGGCCATTAGCCGGTGGTGAGGTACCTTATCAAAGGCTTTCTCATCAATTGCCCTACTCTTATCATACTCACTCAACATGACGTGGAAAAACTCTAGCAAGCTAGTGAGACATGACCTATGCCGTCTAAACCCATGTTGGAGTCCCCAAATAGCTTGTAGGAATCTAAATGGTCAACAATCCTACCCGCTATTATCCCCTCTAATTATTTACTACAACTGAAGTGAAATGGTGGTGTTTATAGAGGTTCCAAAGCCTCTCTTCCCACGCATGAGGTAGCATTGGGTCCTAATAGTAAGAGTAAGGGGAAAAAAAAAAAAAAATTTAGTATTTAGTCAGAGGAGAGCATCCTTAACCTAAGCTAAAAGGACAGAGTAGGGATGGGAAGGGGTCCTAGTAACCCACGGGGACAGGTTTGTACAACAGACTTCACCCGCCCTCCCGAAAAAGAGAGAGAACCTAAAGGAACTGGCAGCCAGTTTCTCTAGAATCCCACGACTCGGGACCGGAGGGCTGTCACACCCCAAGTATAAAGTTTACAACATCCAGAAGAAATGTGCATAACCTTTATACCCCCTGCGGGGTGCATAACCTTTATACCCCCTGCGAGAGAGAGAGAGAGACAGAGAGAGACAGAGAGAGAGAGAGAGACACACACACAGAGAGCTTTTAAATCACACCTTTTAAATGGTTTGTGGGTAAAGGCTTCACGTATGTTATTTTAGTCCAGGGTAGTTTATGTGGAGGTGTTAACGTAACTTGCACTTGGACTGTTAATTGTAAGACAACTACCATAGCTGGGACTGAGACACGTTATCCCCTGCATACTCTATATATATCTATATACAGTATGTCTCTATATATAAATAGATAGAGTGATCGACACAATGATAATGTGGACGTCATTGATGGGGTTAGAGCAATTATGTGCACCAATCCGAACACACCTCCGCTGCCATAAGGACCGCCCATTTTATACCTAACAGACTAGCTTGGGACGAGACAGAGGCGCGAGACTTATTGTAAGCACTGTACCTCTCTCTTCTTCTTTCCAGTGAGTACAGATTTAGTTTACGTAGTCTTTCCCAGTAGTTGAGTTCTTTGCAGCCATCAATCTTGGCTGTGAAATGCCTTTGCGTTTCTTCTAGTTTATTAGTTTCTTCCTTTTTACTGTATATGGGGACGTAAAAACTGAGCAGTATTTACGTTTTGGTATAATCAGTGTTTTTAGCAAGGTAATCACTACTGTCCTGTCCCTTCTCTTGAACGTTCTTAGTACCTGTCCGGCGACTCTTTTTGTTTTATTTATCGCTATCTCATTTTGCGTTTCGAATTTCGCATCATCTGTCATTATTATCCCGAGATCAATCGCTTTCGTGCTTCTTTGAATTTCCTGTCTATCTGGAGCATAATATGCAGTCTAAGTTCTTCTTTTCTACCATATCTCAAGAGCTGAAATTTCTCGGCGTTGAATGACATGTTGTTGTCTTCTGACCATTTGTATATTTTGTTCGTGTCCCTCTGCAAGGCCTCCACGTCATGTACATCGCTGATTTTTCTGCTGATCTTTGTATCGTCTGCAAAGGATGTTACTATACTGTTGTTGTTTACTCCGCTGTCTATGTCTCTTAACATGATAATGAACAGGAGTGGGGCCAGTACTGTGCTTTGTGGTACTGAGCTGCGTACTTCCGATTCTGATGATGATATACCTTGAATTTTGACGACCTGCAGACGATCTCTAAGGAAGTTGTAGATCCATTTTCCCACTTTGCCTATTATTCCCATATATTTTATTTTATGTGCTATTATACCATGGTCACAATTATCGAAAGCTTTAGCAAACTCTGTGTATATAACATCGTAGTTGTCATTGCCTTCCAATGTATCTAGGATATTGTTGTACTGTTCTATTAGTTGTGATAGGCATGATCTACCTGATCGGAATCCATGCTGATTTTCGTTGAATCTTTCCCGTGTCTCCAGGAAATCATAAATTTTCTCTCTAACTATTCTTTCAAATACTTTGGTGAGGTGGGACGTCAATGACACTGGTCTATAGTTCTTTGCTTGAGATCTGTCCCCTCCTTTATATATAGGAACAATGTTTGCTCTTTTCAAGATGCTCGGGATTTCCCCAGTGTCTAGGGATCTTCTCCATATCCGGTATAAAGGTGTAGCTATTTCATTTTTACAGTTTTTAATCAATAATGCGTTCCAATTGTCCGGACATGCAGCTGAATGTGGTTTCATTTGTCCTGTAGCTCTCGCTACATCTTTTGGGGTAAAATCAATGTCTGTTATATACTCTCCTTGCAATTCCTCTTCAAAGAATGCATTTATGTCAGGTATCGCTTTGTCACTTTTTGTGGTACTGAAAACTGATTCATATTGAGCTCTCAATGTGTCAGATATTTCTTTTGGATCGTCGGTTATTCATTATTTCCCGTCCTTAAGGGCCCAATAGCGGCCGCGTTTTTGTTTTCCTTTTTGCATAGCTATAGAAGTATTTTGGATTTTACTTTATTGCTTTTACCGCCTTTTCCTCTTCCCTCTCTGTATGGTCCTTAATCAGGGCTTGTATTTCCCAATCGATACCCTCAGTTTTTCTTTTATTGCTTTCCTGTCATTATCTCCGCAGTTACCTAACTTCGCCTCCACTCTCTTTCTTTTGCGGAATAGTCTTCCTTTTTGCCTATCTAGCTAGCTCCTCTTTCCTTTGGCTGTGATTTCGGAGCATATTTTTCTAAAATTCTCAGCGTATATATATATATATATATATATATACATTCAACTGCAAAGAACACGCAGTATAAATAACGTAAAGAACGACGCTTGTATAGGAGATATTCCGCGCAAGACGAGAAAGAGAAAACAACAAATGAAAAAATGAAGTACCACCTGGGAATCGAACCCGGGATCTTCCGATTGCCGGTCAGACGCGATACCACTACACCATGGACTTCACTCTTCCAAATGCCGTAATTCCTCTACATACTCGCAGAAACCAATGCCCCAAGGGGGCACCTCCCGCATGCCGTAACATTATATACATTCAACTGCAAAGAACACGCAGTATAAATAACGTAAAGAACGACGCTTGTATAGGAGATATTCCGCGCAAGACGAGAAAGAGAAAACAACAAATGAAAAAATGAAGTACCACCTGGGAATCGAACCCGGGATCTTCCGATTGCCGGTCAGACGCGATACCACTACACCATGGACTTCACTCTTCCAAATGCCGTAATTCCTCTACATACTCGCAGAAACCAATGCCCCAAGGGGGCACCTCCCGCATGCCGTAACATTATATACATTCAACTGCAAAGAACACGCAGTATAAATAACGTAAAGAACGACGCTTGTATAGGAGATATTCCGCGCAAGACGAGAATACAAGCGTCGTTCTTTACGTTATTTATACTGCGTGTTCTTTGCAGTTGAATGTATATAATGTTACGGCATGCGG
This sequence comes from Bathynomus jamesi, assembly GCA_023014485.1. Taxonomy (NCBI): domain Eukaryota; kingdom Metazoa; phylum Arthropoda; class Malacostraca; order Isopoda; family Cirolanidae; genus Bathynomus; species Bathynomus jamesi. The sequence goes on along the minus strand of JAJOZX010007636.1, from coordinate 67,287 downwards.
GAGGTGCCCCCTTGGGGCATTGGTTTCTGCGAGTATGTAGAGGAATTACGGCATTTGGAAGAGTGAAGTCCATGGTGTGTGGTATCGCGTCTGACCGGCAATCGGAAGATCCCGGGTTCGATTCCCAGGTGGTACTTCATTTTTTCATTTGTTGTTTTCTCTTTCTCGTCTTGCGCGGAATATCTCCTATACAAGCGTCGTTCTTTACGTTATTTATACTGCGTGTTCTTTGCAGTTGAATGTATATAATGTTACGGCATGCGGGAGGTGCCCCCTTTGGGCATTGGTTTCTGCGAGTATGTAGAGGAATTACGGCATTTGGAAGAGTGAAGTCCATGGTGTAGTGGTATCGCGTCTGACCGGCAATCGGAAGATCCCGGGTTCGATTCCCAGGTGGTACTTCATTTTTTCATTTGTTGTTTTCTCTTTCTCGTCTTGCGCGGAATATCTCCTATACAAGCGTCGTTCTTTACGATATATATATATATATATATATATGTAGCGTATATATACAGCGTATATACACAGCGTATATATATATATATATAAATAATATATATATATATATATATATATATATATATGTGAAAAATTATTTCACGAAAGTGACACGTGAAAAATATTTATGATGAATAAAACCACGAAGGGAAAAGAAACACAAAGTGGTGCTCAAGCGCTTTCGTCTAATGACATCCTCAGACGAAAGCGCTTGAGCACCACTTTGTGTTTCTTTTCCCTTCGTGGTTTTATTCATCATATATATATATATAAATATAAATATATATAAATATATATATATATATATATATATATATATAAATATATATATAAATAGAAATATTAGTATATATATATATATATATATATATAAATATATATAAATATATATATAAAGAAATATATATATATATATATATATATATATATATATATATATATATATATATATATATATATATATATATATATATATATATATATATATATATATATTTTAAAATGTTAAAACTGCAAAGCTTCTAATCTTAATTTATTTACTCTTTAGGGATTTCTTTTAAATGAAATCTTTCACTCTTTGGGTAAGGGCTCTAGGCTTCCCAAGATTTTGTTGGATGCCCTTTCCAGACTAGAGAATACTCGAACCTAATGCTTATGAAGTCTGATAAGGGAAATAAAGTAGTTATCCTGAATACGTGTGATTACATCGCTAAAATGAATGTCATATTGGCCGATAAGTTCGTTTATTCCAAAGTCAGCAATGATCCACTAAAAGCTTCCAGGCTTCTTTTAATAAAGAGTTGCGAAGAATCCTTAGTGATTCTCCCGAACTTTTTCAAAGATTTAAATCTTATTTGCCTCATCTTCATTATATATATGGGCATCCAAAGGTGCATAAATCCTCAGTACCTTTGCGCCCTATTATTTCCAATGTGGAAAGTTCTACTGAACAGCTGTCTAAATGGCTTTCGAGCCTCCTTTCGCCATTAGTAGGCCAAATCTCAGGAGCACATCTTAAAAATTCTGCAGAGTTTGTTGACAAACTTCGAGGTACAGACTTATCGGGAAAAAAATTGGTGAGTTTTGACGTAGTATCTTTGTTTACTAGAGTCCCTTTGGATCTAACCTTGCAGTTCCTAGAAGAGTGGTTTCATGATCATCCTGAGACCATTCCGTTTGATTATGGAATTATTTTGGAGGTTATTAGACTTTGCTCGAAACATAACTATTTTTCTTTTAATGGGGTCTTTTTTTCAAACAAAAGGTAGGTTTACCGATGGGTGAGCTCTTCGCTCTCTCCAATTTTAGCTAACATTTACCGAATTTTTTGAAGTTAATTTTTTGCCAGAATCTTTGGTGCCGGGGGTCATTGGGTCCGTTACGTTGATGTAACCTGTGTTATTCTGAAATCTCCTGTGGATTTGGATGAGCTTTTGGGATTTCTTAACAATTGTGTACCTTCAATACAATTTACGTATGAGGTTGAGATCTACAGATCTACAGAAGCTAAGGCTAACAAAGACCCTAAGATCCACTCTAAGGCTAGCCCGAGAGAAAGGAAAGAGTAGGGGGTTAAGAGAAGAGAAGAAGGGGTTAAGTAAGGAGCAACACCTATCATTCGTGGGTTAACATTCATTCAGAAAAAGAGGAAAAAGGTCTCACCATCATCATCCGCCGGCCACTGCCGACAAGTCAGAAAAATAGTCGGAGAAAATAGGAGAGGGGTGAAAGATGAAAAGAAGTAAAATAAGAACGCTTACAAACCATGCAAACACAGTCTTAACTCACT
>JAJOZX010007636.1:52500-60000 GCA_023014485.1 Bathynomus jamesi | reverse complement strand
GTTGTCTTGCATCTAACCCTCGTCCCTAAATTTTATTAGATTATGCATACACATTGCATAGAGCAGGATTGGAACCCGTAGTTGTACTTCTTAGTCCTTAATACCCACTCTTTGTCTCTAATTCGTTTCTTTTAAATCCTCCCAATAATGATTTGTACTGTATGTACGAATTGAATAGCCGTGGCTTATTGATTATGAATTGAAGTATGAAAACGTTACACTTTATATTTCGTTATTTATATGTTATGGCCTATCTGGTATGATGCAATATAACTATCATTCGACCATATTCATCCATACATCCATATCTTATCTTGACCATTATCCTACATCAAATACGTTCGCATGTATTATATTTTTTTAAATTTTGTTATTTTAATTATTTCGCCTCTCGCAATAAACTTGAAAATGCTTATGCAAGTGTACGCAATTCGATGATCACAGCATAAATTGACATCTGAAAACGTAAAATCTTTGTGTTATATTCCTAACATCTTAATTGTCTATAAATATAAAACACTGTAAAAACAAAACAAAGCTATAGTTAACTGTTTAATTATAATTAACTGTAATACTTTAATATAATGTAATTAATGTACTTTAATGGAACTGTAATTAATGATAATAATTTATAATGTAATTAATGTACTTTAACGAAACTGTAATTAATTATAATAATTTATAATGTAATTAATGTACTTTAATTAACGATAATAATTTAATATAATGTAATTAATGTACTTTAATAAAACTATAATTGACGATAATAAGTGAATGTGAATTAATCCGTAATTGTAATCATGATTGTTGTAGACCAAAATTACAGTGTACTCAGTGATGTACTTAGATTGCACTCAATGTACTACGAAATTATGTCGCCCTTTAGAAATGTATACTCGGCGAAAATACGATTATTTTTTATTATTATTTTTTTAATTTTTATTTGGAATCTTTCAAAATTTTGATCATGTGTTTAAAGGGGGAAACTTAACCTTCAAACTGCACTCCCCCAAAATTTAGATTATATATAAAGCATGTAATTGTAAAATAATGGTTACTTCTATTACTTCGATTACGACTTCTTCTTCTTCTTAGACTTCACTCCCAGAGGAGGGGGCAGAGGCCCCTTGCCTCAATTTTTTAGATTCCGGCCTGAGCCATGGTCGAAAGAGGTCGAACCTCTACCCCTGTAAATTCAGAGCACTGCCTGTACATTTTTTGAAGTAAATTACAGTAAAAGAAAGTTTTTGTCTTTTCCTTCCAGCCGTGCTCGAGTCCGAGAACTCAGTCAATAAATTAGAGAAAATTAATTTCCCGATACGTTATAATAAGCATCAGGGAATCTTCAGAGAATTTAGTAAGTTTTCACGGAATCCTCCGAACCACTACAGAAGAACTCGGAGAGTATTATAGAAGAAACTATTGTGAGTAAAAAATCCGTTACTGCCTAGTAACCAGAACCCCCGTTGACTTCGAACCAACCCAGGGCCATAGACGGAGGGGTTAACATATATATATGTATACATATGTATGTGTGTGTATATATGTGTGTGAATATATACAATATATATATGTTAACCCCTCCGTCTATGGTCTGGGTTGGTTCGAAGTCGACGGGGGTTCTGGTTAGGAGGCAGCAACGGATTTGTTACTTGCAGTAGTTTCTTCTATACTACTCTCCAAGTTCTTCTGTTGTGGCTCGGAGGATTCTGAGAGGTTTATTAAATTCTTTGAGGTTTCTCCTATTCTTCTTGTAACGTATCGGGAGATTTTAATGACTAAGTTCTCTGAAGAGAGCACGGCTCGAAGGAGAAGATAAAGACTTTTTCTTACTGTAGTTTACTGCTAAAATGTTACAGGTAATGCTCAGCCTCGTAGTTTTAATCAGAATGAACATGGAAGAAATTATGGGGTTTATATACCCCGATTCTACTAACATCATCATTATTAAATGTTGAAGAAGCTGTATTATTTTTGCACCATAGTTAAAAATAAAGTAAATTTTTTGTTGTGACAATGGTTAAACAGATAAACAAGATATAGGAAGAGGAAGCCATATTTTTATCTTAAACCGCGTATTTTCAGATCTGCTCTTTTCCTGATCCGTCGAGTTAATTAGAAACGGAAATTGAACTATGCATCTTTATACTAAGATATGCATATGAGCAAAAATTACAGGTTTAAGATTTACAATTAGATTTACAAGACATGACTTCATCTTTTATAACGAAGAGGGAATGTATACAAAACATAAACACTGCAACTTTAAAAAAAAAACAAGTCACCAATTATTTGACAAAGTCGAAAGCACATCAAAAATTTATCCCAACAAAAAAAATAATAATAAAAAAATAATAAAAATATCGCCGCGTATACATTCCTTATGGCGACATAATGTCCGGTCGGACATTAAGTACATTGTAATTTTGGTTTACTATAACTATGATTATAATTACCAATTAATTCACATTCATTTATTATCGTTAGCTCGTTAACTACAGTTTCATTAAAGTATATTAATTACATCATATTAAATCATTATAGTTAATTACAATTGACCACAGTTAACTATAGTTTACATTGTTTCATATTTACATTAGGATAACTCTTATTTTGAGATTTAACACAAAGTACATGGGCACATATATATATATATATATATATATACATAACACGCATAACGATATACAGGATGAGTCAAAAGTCTCCATACATAGGCAAATTGGTCATGATAAATAAATTATTATTTATTTTTTATTTTTTTGCAGGTGATGTGCTGAGATGCCTTTGTCCCAAGAAGAGCGTATTGAGATCATTCTTCTGGCAGGATCAAGAAGATGTCGCAAGGTTGCCGAGGATTTTAACAGGAGACACGCCCCCAGCACTCACATCACACACGACACCGTTGCCAAACTCATTGAGAAGTTCAAGAAGACTGGAAGTGTTGCAGACCAACCGAGAAGTGGCCGTCCATGAACAGCCACCGATGAAGGCACAGCGACCATGGTGCTGGCAGCGTTCGCAAAGAGTCGCCAAAAAAGCACTCGACGGACGTCTGCAGCATGGAGTGTCAGCCAAAGGAGTATCGTCCGCATTATGAAAGAGCACAGATGGCATCCATACAAAATACAAATGTTGCAGTATCTTAGCGAAGACGACCCGGACAGGCGGCTGGAATTCTGTGAATGGGCAAGAACAAAAGTGGACGAAGACACGGAGTTCTCGGCTGTTTTCTCCTGTTCTCAGATGAAGCCAACTTTTATGTTTATGGAGAAGCTAATCGTCAAAACGTACGTTATTGGAGTGATGACAACCCGCACTGGATGAGTCCCTCAAAGACGCAAGGCGCTGGAAAAGTGATGGTGTGGTGCGGGATATGGGGCAACACAATTGTTGGCCCTTTTTTCATTGACACCAATCTGAATGCCGAAATGTATCTAAACATGCTGCAAGACACAGTCATGCCGTCCCTGCTGAACGAGGACTGGATTGGCCGCCGTGGTCCCGTGGAGTGGCCTCCGAGACCCCCAGACGTCACCCCCCTTGATTTTTACTTGTGGGGGCACTTGAAGGCCATGGTGGACCAGGTGAAAATACAAAACACGGACCACCTAAAGGAACGCATTCGTGATGCGTGTGCACGCATAATACCAGACGTGTTAACGCGAGTTTGCCATGACTGGGAGGAACGTATCCGTATGTGCATTCAGTGTAATGGTGCCCACATAGGGCATATTTTGTGACTTACAAGTGATTGCATAATAAAGTGACCATTTTCCCTATGTATGGAACTTTTGACTCACCCTGTATAACATAATCATGCTTTTGAATTAGAATTAAACAAGAGAGGAGATTTCGTAATTACAGTAGATGCCCGCCTTCCGTGTTGGTCAGCAGAATTCGAACACGGGTGTCAACATGACGAGTATCTTGCGAGGGAACAATTAAAAAAAATATAACACAAGATAAAGATCAAGAAAGGACATGGACGTATGAATTGAATAACAGATAAATAATGACGTATAGAGTGTAAAGTTTTTATTATTATGTTAAAGAATTTACCATACATTGTATACGAGAGATATGATGACGGGAAATTAATGACGGGAAAATGTGAATGGAATTAAACTACTTTATGATGTCATAGTTATTCAAATTATGCCATACGTCAATTCATAATTATTACGTCATAGTTATTTAAGTCATACGTACAGCATAAGTCATTATTGGGAGAACTTAGAGGAAACTAATTAAAGAGATACCGTAATGAAGGGTTTACAGCCATGGTACAAGAGTGAGTGAAATTATTAATTAAATAAATATACTTATTCGAGTATACAGTAAATATTAAGGAATTGGGTACATTTGGGAAGAATTAAGTAAATGAATAAAGAAGCACAAACAAGGGTTCAAATCATACCACATTCAATGTGCATGCATAATCTAATAAAATTTAGGGATGAGGGTCAGATGCAAGACATCAATAATTATAAATTCTATAATAAATGGAAAACGGAGATATGGGTAATATTGTGATGGAAATGTTAAATGAGCTAAACCGTCAATTGTCATGTTTGTACTTTAAGGGAATGAAATTAAGGGACATTCGTTTCTCACAACGAACCTTCAATGACACAAACATGGATTTGATTTAACCACAGAAATGATAGGTGGCATGGTTGTGAAACTGCAAAAATAGAAAGCAATACAATTTTTATCCAAACTCGCGTTAAGCGATTTTAGTTATGTTAAAATGAATATTTGATTATATAGGAATTATTCATTGTTCATTTTTGCATATATATATATATATATAATATAATCATGCGGGTTGCTTCTACAGAGCTTCAATTTAATATTTAGGAGAAATCCAATGACAAGGAGAAATGTAAATGCCATGAAAAGTCTTCTTTATTGCGCAACGTTTCGAGCAATACGCTCATCTTCAGGCTGTTTAATAACAATGTGAAATTAAAATCAATATTGAATGAAAAACAAAACAGAAAATTTCTATAACCTATTCGTAAAGACAAATTTTAAAAGACTGAGAAAAGAGGGTTAAATTCTAAGTTATACAGATTTACATATAAAAATTAAGAAGTTATTTTTAAATACATGTAGTAAATGTGAAATTAATACACTGGAAAAATTACCAATAGTACACTGGAACAATGGAGCTATCTACCTTACACTGCAGTATCCGAGGCTGACTAATTTGAGCAGAGGCAAAGAACGGGAAACACGAAGGATGGCGAGGGCGATAGGGGAAGGAGGGATTATAAGGAATTGGGGAAGGAGGAGGGATCATAGCAAATTGAGAGGGACGGCCGATGAGTCAACATTCAGACTAGGGGATAATGCTTTAATGAAAAGGGATTCTAAAATTCTTAGTGAGTTGGGACAAGTATTACAACCAAGAATTTTAAAATTGTCTAAAGTGACATCAATTTTGCATTTAATGCTGTGTTCACGAATACTCGAGGCTTCCTTAGTTTTTAAAATTTTACCTGTTCGGCCACTTATTCCCATATGCGAATAAAATCTAGCCCTGAGAGAGCGAACAGTGCTGCCGATGTAATTCCCAAGGAGACACCTGGGGCAGGTAAATAAATATACAACACCGCTACGCAACGAGTCAGGGGTTCGATCCTTCGCTGAGAAAAAGCTACCTAAAGACGTTTTATTAATAAATATGATGCGGAAATCAGTATGATAAAAAAATTTCCTTAACAATTTTGTAAATTTAAGCTTAAATTCCTTATTCAAAGGACCCATTTCAGGTACCAAGAAATATTTTATATCCTTCGGCACTGTAATACATGGAAGTTGAGGGCTATAAACATTATTTAAGAAGGATCTAATTAGTTTGTCTACATATTGAACAGGAAAACTATTATTAGTAAAGTATGATCTTAGATTATTAAATTCATCATTAAGTAAGGTAAAATTAGAGGTCAAATTATATCCTCTGAACAGGAGAGTTTTAATACAAGACATCTTATAGTTGAAATCAGTAAAACTAAAAAAATTCATGCCCAAACCAGTGAAAGTGGGTTTCCTGTAAACTGATGTAGTAATAGAATCACCGTTTTTCGAAATTAAAAGATCTAAGAAGGGGAGGGAGCCATTTTGCTCAGTTTCCATTGTATACGTTATATTGGGGTGCAAAGAATTTAGGAAGTTAAAGAATTGTTGCGCTTGTACCGCATTATCAAAGACTGCTATCGAATCATCAACGAAGCGTCGATAGAAAATTGGCTTGAGATGAGTGGGAGATTGTCTAAAAATTACACTTTCTAAATGAGTCATAAAAAAGTCAGCTGCTAACGGTCCGACTGGTGATCCCATCCCTACCCCATCAATTTGTTGGTAAACCTTATTGTTGAAAGTGAAATAGCATTGTTTGAAGACCAATTCTAAAAGTTCCTTCAAATGAGACAATGAAAAACCATGAAAATTATCAACTGAGCTAAAAACCCTATCTAAAATAATGGCAATAGTTTCAGATACAGGTACATTTGTGAAAAGTGACTTTACATCAAAACTGACAAAAAAACTTTTTTGAATCGAAGTTTTTACCCAGGAGGTCTTTTTGGAATTCAAACCCTTGTTTGTGCTTCTTTATTCATTTACTTAATTCTTCCCAAATGTACCTAATTCCTTAATATTCCTCCTGTTCAGAGGATATAATTTGACCTCTAATTTTACCTTACTTAATGATGAATTTAATAATCTAAGATCATACTTTACTAATAATAGTTTTCCTGTTCAATATGTAGACAAACTAATTAGATCCTTCTTAAATAATGTTTATAGCCCTCAACTTCCATGTATTACAGTGCCGAAGGATATAAAATATTTCTTGGTACCTGAAATGGGTCCTTTGAATAAGGAATTTAAGCTTAAATTTACAAAATTGTTAAGGAAATTTTTTTATCATACTGATTTCCGCATCATATTTATTAATAAAACGTCTTTAGGTAGCTTTTTCTCAGCGAAGGATCGAACCCCTGACTCGTTGCGTAGCGGTGTTGTATATTTATTTACCTGCCCCAGGTGTCTCCTTGGGAATTACATCGGCAGCACTGTTCGCTCTCTCAGGGCTAGATTTTATTCGCATATGGGAATAAGTGGCCGAACAGGTAAAATTTTAAAAACTAAGGAAGCCTCGAGTATTCGTGAACACAGCATTAAATGCAAAATTGATGTCACTTTAGACAATTTTAAAATTCTTGGTTGTAATACTTGTCCCAACTCACTAAGAATTTTAGAATCCCTTTTCATTAAAGCATTGTCCCCTAGTCTGAATGTTGACTCATCGGCCGTCCCTCTCAATTTGCTATGATCCCTCCTCCTTCCCCAATTCCTTATAATCCCTCCTTCCCCTATCGCCCTCGCCATCCTTCGTGTTTCCCGTTCTTTGCCTCTGCTCAAATTAGTCAGCCTCGGATACTGCAGTGTAAGGTAGATAGCTCCATTGTTCCAGTGTACTATTGGTAA
>JAJOZX010007636.1:10000-50000 GCA_023014485.1 Bathynomus jamesi | reverse complement strand
TGGTGAAGTAGTGAGTTGGATTCTTGCGCTCTCCACCTCACATAGCCAGGTACGCCCGGCTCATCGGGGATTGTTCTGAGCCAGGCGTCAAGTCTTCTTTTGAAGATTTCCACTGCAACTCCCTTCGTGTTTCTTAGGTCTTTGGGCAGCTGATTAAATAGTTTTGGTCCTCTCACTACAAAACTATTTTCTTTCAGGGTTAAGGATGTTCCCTGTCTCGCCTTCAATTTGGGAATACGACACAGTCTACCGTTTCTACCTTCCACCGTTGTTTGGGGAGTTATGGGATTCAGAGTAAGATTAGGGACTAGTTTCTCCATTATTTTCCAAGTGTAAATAATGGTGTATCTCTCTCTTCTCCTTTCCAGTGAATATAGGTTTAGTTCTCGTAACCTTTCCCAGTAATTTAGTTCTTTGCACCCATTGATCTTGGCTGTGAAACTTCTTTGAATCCCCTCCAACTGTCTAATGTCTTCTTTTTTATATGGGGATGTTAGGACCAGGCAGTATTCCAGTTTGGGTATTATCAGGGTTTTCAGTAGGGGGATCATTACATTCCTATCCCTTCGTTTAAAAGTTCTCAATATCAGACCCGTTATTCTCTTTGCTCTGTTTACTGCTATCTTATTTTGTGTTTCAAATTTCGCATCATCTGTCATTACAACCCCTAAATCTTTTGCTCTGGAATTTCTCTGGACTTCCTGTCCATTTGGGGTATAATATTCCATGGACTTTAGGTCTTCTCTTTTTCCGTACCGTAATAGCTGAAATTTCTCGGTGTTAAACTTCATATTGTTGTCTTCCGTCCACTTGTAAATTTTGTTTATGTCGGTTTGTAGAGATCCTATGTCTTCTGGTTTTCGTATTTTTCTACTGATCTTTGTGTCATCTGCAAAGGATGTTACTGTGCTGTCTCTGGTAACGTCCTCATCTATGTCAGTTAGCATGATTATGAAGAGTAGTGGAGCTAATACCGTTCCTTGTGGTACTGAGCTGAGGACCTCTGATTCTGATGAAGATACTCCTTGTACTGTAACGACTTGCCTCCGCTCACTAAGGAAATTATATATCCATTTCCCTACTTTTCCTGTTATTCCCATATATTTCAGTTTATGTATTATGATTCCATGGTCACACTTGTCGAACGCTTTAGCAAAGTCTGTGTATAGTACATCATAGTTTTCATTACTTTCAAGTGAATCAATAATGTTGTTGTAGTGTTCCATTAGTTGTGACAGGCATGATCTGCCTGACCGAAACCCGTGTTGGTTATCATTGAATTTTTTCTGAGTTTCCAAAAAGTCATAGATTTTCTGTCTAACAATTATATATATATATATATATACAGGGTGTCCCGTAAGTCTGGACCCATAGGGAAAAATAATAAAATTACAAAATAGTCCAAAAATTTATTACATAATCTGTTCAAAGTGTCCGCCGTTGTGTCGCACACATAGGTGAAGACGCAATCTCCACTGCGACAGCACTTTCTGAATCACAGTCGCAGAAATTTCTTGACACGCCTCCACAATGCGTGCTTTAAGGTGGAAAATGTTCTGAAGTTGACCTCGTACACTTTGCTTTCAAGTGGCCCCACAAATAAAAATCATAATAAAAATAATAAAAAATAATAATAATAAAATAATAATAATAACATAATAAAAAAATATATTATAAATCCCTATGGGTCCAGACTTACGGGACACCCTGTATATATATATGTATATAGGGTGGGCCGAAAGTCTGGATCCATAGGAAAATATTTATTTTAATACATAAATTACAACAAATGGTAAATACTTAAAATGAATATCAACTTTAACTCGTAAATGCGTATCCGTGATACTGTACAGTGGTTCGTACTCCAGTATAAACAACAAATTATAACAAATGCTCAAATTGGCGGCCTCTGACATCGAGACACTTAGGGATGGAATTTATGATTTTTGATAATTCTTCGAATTGACGTTCTCGAGATGCGTGTTTCATTTGATAATCTTCTTGTTGACTTTACTGGACTATTCGTTAAAGTTTCACATACCATTGCAGAGGTATTTTCATCAGTTGCAGTTTTTGGACGACCAGAACGCCGTCGATCATATACACTTCCTGTTTCTTTGAAACGTTTAAACAACTTGCCAACAGTCGCATGTGTTACTGGATGCTTATCAGGATGATTTCTATTGAATTCGGTAGCAACTTCTCTGTGGTAGCGCCCTGTCTTGCGTACATGAGCACAAGTTCTACCCGGTCTTCTGTTGTTAGATTCGAAGCCATTTCTGGGCTGAAATAAAAAAAGTATTTGAGTATTTATACTGGAGTACGAACTACTGTACAGTATCACGGATACGCATTTACGAGTTAAAGTTGATATTCATTTAAGTATTTACCATTGTTGTAATTTATGTATTAAAATAAATATTTTCCTATGGATCCAGACTTTCGGCCCACCCTGTATATATATATATATATGTATGTGTATATATATATATATGTATGTATATATATATATATATTATATATATATATATATATTATATATATATATGTATGTATGCGTGTGTGTGTATATATATATATATATATATATATATATATATATATATATATATATATATATATATATATATATATATATATATATATATATGATACATACAGACAGTGCATGGAACAAGGAACTCTTCTGGGATAATTAAATCCACTATAGTCCGAATAAGTAATGGTAAATGACAAATACCATAGTTTTTCTTTTTCATGATGCTAGCCCGACGTGGGCAAAGGGTCACTCGCAAAGAGGTCCCATAAATATAGCTTCCCTCACCAGCTATCTGCAAAGCAGACAGGATCCAGCTTTGGGACATGGATCTAGGGTTTAAAGCACCTAGCCCTGCTACATTTAGAACCTCAATATAAGCAAAAGTGGACGCTCAATTCTGCCAGTTGAGGTTTAAGTTTTGGTTTTTGGCTAAATATAATAGTTACCCCTTTTTCTTTGATGCATTCAATCTGACGTGAAGGCAGCGAGTCTTTTGCTTATATTGAGGTTCTAAATGTAGCAGGGCTAGGTGCTTTAAACCCTAGATCCATGTCCCAAAGCTGGATCCTGTCTGCTTTGCAGATAGCTGGTGAGGGAAGCTATATTTATGGGACCTCTTTGCGAGTGACCCGTTGCCCACGTCGGGCTAGCATCATGAAAAAGAAAACTATGGTATTTGTCATTTACCATTACTTATTCGGACTATAGTGGATTTAATTATCCCAGAAGAGTTCCTTGTTCCATGCACTGTCTGTGTGTATCATAAAAAACTCAGGGGACCATTCTGAGTTCATTCCCATATATATATATATATATATATATATATATATATATATATATATATATATTATAATGTATGCGTGTATATATATATATATATATATATATATATATATATATATATATATGTTATAATGTTTCAGACCAACAAACACCCTAGAATCCACTCATGGCTGGTCTACCTAACTGTATTCGTAATTGTGTATTGTGCATGTCCTCGGTGGTGGCGGAGGGGACCTACAATTTTACGTGGGTTCCGAACCACAAGGAAGATAAGAACATAAGAAATTTTTATAGTGGGCACACTAGGGGCCACGTCGGCCCATCGAGGCGGCTCCACTATGTAAAAACTGCCTGTACATTGGCAACAACCAATTTTTACAAAACTAAATAATTATAAATTTAAAACTAATTAATTATCAATTTAAAATTAAAGATAGAATCTCTGGATCCAAAGGATCAAGTCATAATAGACTACTATCCACAAATGTGTTACACTCTACATCTATTTATAACCAACATGCAAATATATCAGATCCAAAGAATCCAGTCAATTTCATTACGGTATCCATCAATACCACTACCTTGCCAACCAAAAATTAGTCACGGTCCATATCAATTGCGGACCAAGTCACAATTTACAACCATATACATTACAATATATATACTTAGGAGGAAAAGTGTAAGTGTGGCTGTAAAGACTGTACAGTAGGGCGGCTCGTTTTTACACTTTTTTCGATATTTGATTGGGGGTAGTGCGGAAAAGTTGCGATTTGGAGAGAAAATAAAGTGTGTAAAATTTTTTTGATCTACGTCAATACCTTCCGGTGGCGGCGAGTCCTTAAAAATCGAAAAATAGGCCTAACGGGGTAGATTGGAAAATGGTTTTAAAGACTTACAAAATAAACAATAAAAATTTCAGCACAATCTGTTAATAACTTCCGGTGGCGTCTTAGCCGTTAAAATATCCAAAATATTGATTTAAAGCAAGTTTTAACAAGATGTTATACAAATGTTAATTCCGGTATATTTCTGTGCAAACAACCATGAGAACACTATTATAGGCTTGAATAAATTAATAGCAGTCATTGACAATGAACATTATATAAAAATTATATAAATTATATAACATTTTATGTGTTTTTAGGCCTATTTTTCGATTTTTAAGGACTCGCCGCCACCGGAAGGTATTGACGTAGATCAAAAAAATTTTACACACTTTATTTTCTCTCCAAATCGCAACTTTTCCACACTACCCCCAATCAAATATCGAAAAAAGTGTAAAAACGAGCCGCCCTACTGTACAGTAATGTAGAAATGTGTGTGCACCCATTTTGGGTCTCCCATTTAAAGATGTTTGTGGGGCAAGTGAAGATCATGAGTTTTTCAATACCTCACAGTACTATGGGGGGCACCGCTCGGCAGAGGAATCTCTTTAAATGGGGTGTGTAAGGACAGAGAGTATCCCTTAACTCAAGATGCTGCCTTCCTATATCCCACAATACTTGTAAAACTATGTTTTCTTAAATTTGTTCTACATCTTGGCTTAAATAATTTCATACTATGATCTCTAGTTTGGTTATTGTGATCTATAATGAAAAGAGAATCAAAATCTATCTTATCCACCCTTAATTTTACTACCTTAAACTATACCCAATCTATCAACATATGCGTCTAATCAATTTTTAAACATGTTTATAGACGTGCTACTAATTACTTCTACCGGCAAACTATTCCAGCTATTTACTATTCTATGTGTAAAAAAGTTTTTGGCAACTGCTGTCTCGAACCTTCTACTTGTCAACTTACACCCATTATTTCTAGTCCTATTATATTGAGATATTTCGAAAAAGCTATCTCTATCTACGTTATCGAACCCATTCATAATTTTGAAAACCTGGATTAGATCACACCCTTAGCCTCCTAGTCTCGAGTGTAGTCAATTTTAACTCTTTAAGCCTATCCTCGTACGACTTTGACTTAAGCGACGGAATCATCTTAGTTGCTCGTCTTTGAACTTTTTCGATTTTGTCTATATCTTTGCGCATATGCGGATTCCAAAATTGGATCGCGTACTCCAAATGGGGTCTAACTAATGATTTATAAAGAGGAACTATAATATCGCGCGATTTGTACTCAAAATTCCGAGTGGGATAACTCTGACAAATGGACAAAAAGGGCACTGGACGACTGTCCCGTTTTAACGGAATATTGATGCTGTTTTACACGCGTGTGCAAATCCTTTCCCGTCTGATCGATGTAAAGGGAATCACATTGTTTACAACCAATTTTATAAATAATGCCTGAGTAATTGGTAGGGCTATTTTTAACTATCATATTTTTCACAACATTGATATATGAAAATACTACATTGATATTCCAAAGTTTAAGTACATTAGCAAAAGCGAGTATTATCAACAAGTTTTTGGGATGGCCATGGGTAATCCCTTGTCGCCCCTCCTCTCCAATATTTATATGTTGTTTTTCGAAATTACTTACATTCCGAGAATCCTGAGGGTTGGCATCCCATGGTTGCGGTACGTCGGCGATATTTTGTGTATCTGACCCATGAATCGTGACCTGGATGACTTCCTCCTTCAGTTAAATGATCAAGTCCCCTCCATTTTTGGATGTGCGTGTACACAGGGAAAGCCCAGGTTTTAAGTTTAGTATCTATTGGAAAAAACAAACAATTTGTCCTCCGTACACTTTCACTCTGGACATGACACTCCCATTAAGAAGGCCATATTTTCTTCAATGTTTCTCCGCGCTCTTACGACCGCCAGTCCGGAATACATGGATGCCGATTTGGAAAAAATCAACGGTATTGGAAGTGATCTGTGCTACCCACCTGTGTTTATGGAATCTTGTTTCAACAAGGCAAAACGAATCTTCTATCGTATGAATAATAACACTCGCACTTTGTCAAAGAATATTTTTCCCAGGCTTTTTAGGCATTGCTAATGTACCTAAACTTTTGAAAATTAATGTAGTATTTTCACATAACAATATTGTGAAAATATCATAGTAAAAAATAGCCCTACCAATAATTCAGGCATTATCTATAAAATTGGTTGTAAACAATGTGATTCTTTTTACATTGGTCAGACGGGAAAGGATTTGCACACGCGTGTAAAACAGCATCAATATTCAGTTAGAACGGGACAGTCGTCCAGTGCCCTTTTTGTCCATTTGTCAGAGTATCCCACTGTATTGATTGGAATAATGCTTCAGCTTTGTTTCACTATAGCAACATTGTTAATAGAAATATTTTTGAGTCTGTTATTATCCAACTTACAAATAACTTTAACATGAGCCAAGGTCTTTTTCCACTTGATCCTGTTGTTTTGAATTCGATCAGAATGGATTTAGACAAGAAGGGCAAAGTGCCAAAACTTTGGTAGTTTTCCCTTATAAATTTGTATGCTCCTCTTACAATTTTATTTTTCAATTTATTTATATATTTTTTTTATTTTTATGACCTATATATAAATCAGACATTATCTATAAAATTGGTTGTACACAATCCATTTGATCCTGTTGTTTTGAATTCGTTCAGAACGGATTTAGACAAGAAGGGCAAAGTGCTAAAATTGGTAGTTTCTCCTTACAAATTTGTATACTCCTCCCACAATTTTTATTGCTATATTTATTATTATATTATTATTATTATTATTATTATTATTATTATTATTATACATATATATATATATAATATATATATATATATATATATATATATATACACACACACACACACACACACATATATATATATAATATATGTGTGTGTGTGTGTGTGTATATATGTATATATGTATATGGGAATGAACTCAGAATGGTTCCCTGAGTTTTGTATGATACACACAGACCGTGCATGGAACAAGGAACTCTTCTGGGATAATTAAATCCACTATAGTCCGAATAAGTAATGGTAAATGACAAATACCATAGTTTTTCTTTTTCATGATGCAAGCCCGATGGGGGCAACGGGTCTCTCGCAAAGAGGTTCCATAAATATAGCTTCCCTCACCAGCTATCTGCAAAGCAGACAGGATCCAGCTTTGGAACATGGATCTAGGGTTTAAAGCAGCCTAGCCCCACTACATTTAGAACCTCAATATAAGTAAAAGACTCGTTGCATTCACGTCGGATTGAATAAATCAAAGAAAAAGGGGTAACTATTATATTTTTAGCCAAAACCAAAACTTAAACCTCAACCTTTCTTTGATTTATTCAATCCGACGTGAATGCAACGAGTCTTTTACTTATATTGAGGTTCTAAATGTAGTGGGGCTAGGCTGCTTTAAACCCTAGATCCATGTCCCAAAGCTGGATCCTGTCTGCTTTGCAGATAGCTGGTGAGGGAAGCTATATTTATGGGACCTCTTTGCGAGAGACCCGTTGCCCACGTCGGGCTTGCATTCTGAAAAAGAAAAACTATGGTATTTGTCATTTACCATTACTTATTCGGACTATAGTGGATTTAATTATCCCAGAAGAGTTCCTTGTTCCATGCACGGTCTGTGTGTATCATATATGTATATATGTGTGTATATATATGTGTGTCTATATATATATGTATGTGTGTGTATATACACATGTATGTGTGTATGTATATATATGAATGTGTATATGTATATAATAATGTTATAATGTTTCAGACCAATAAAGACCCTAGGATCCACTCATGGCTGGTCTACCTAACTGTGTTCGTAATTGTGTATTGTGTATGTCCTCCGTGGTGGCGGAGGGGACCTACAATTTTACGTGGGTTCCGAACCACAAAAACATAAGAAATTTATGTAACAACTGCCTGTACATTCGCAACGACCAATTTTTTTAGAACTAAATAATTATCAATTAAAAACTAATTAATTATCGATTTACAACTAAAGATAGAATCTCTGGATCCAGAGGATAAAGTCATAATAGACTACTATCCACAAATATGCTACACTCTATATCTATTTATAATCGACATGCAAATATATCAGATCCAAAGAATCCAGTCAATTTCACTACGGTATCCATCAATACTAGTACCTTGCCAACGAAAAATAAGTCACCGTCCATATCGATTGCGGACCAAGTCAAAATTTACAACCATATACATTACAATATATATACTTAGGAGGAAAGGTGTAGGTGTGGCTGTAAAGACTGTACAGTAATGTAGAAATGTGTGTGCACCCATTTTGGGTCTCCCATTTAAAGGTGTTTGTGGGGCAAGTGAAGATCATGAGTTTTTCAATACCTCACAGTACTATGGGGGGCACCGCTCGGCAGAGGAATCTCTTTAAATGGGGTGTGTAAGGACAGAGAGTATCCCCTAACCCACGATGCTGCCTTCCTATATCCCACAACACTTGTGTTGAGCTGTGGGATCTATCACCACAAAGCCTTAATTTTACTACCTTAAACTATACCCAATCTATCAACATATTTGTCTAATAGATTTTTAAACATGTTTATAGAAGTGCTACTAATTACTTCTACCGGCAAACTATTCCAGCTATTTACTATTCTATGCGTAAAAAAGTTTTTGGCAACTGCTCTCTCGAACCTTCTACTTTTCAACTTACACCCGTTATTTCTAGTCCTATTATATTGAGATATTTCGAAAAAGCTATCTCTATCTACGTTATCGAACCCATTCATAATTTTGAAAACCTGGATTAGATCACCCCTTAGCCTCCTAGTCTCGAGTGTTGTCAATTTTAACTCTTTAAGCCTATCCTCGTACGACTTTGACCTAAGCGACGGAATCATCTTAGTTGCTCGTCTTTGAACTCTTTCGATTTTGTCTATATCTTTGCGCATATGCGGATTCCAAAATTGGACCGCGTACTCCAAATGGGGTCTAACTAATGATTTATAAAGTGGAACTATAATATCGCGCGATTTGTACTCAAATTCCGAACTATAAAACCTAACACTTTGTTCGCCTTATTGACCGCTGCTGTACTTTGTTTCGCTACTTTTAAATCACCAGTGACTATAACTCCCTAAATCTTTTTCCTGCTCTACGCTTGTTAAATCTATTCCTGACATACTATACGCAAAATTACCGTTACGCGAACCTATATGCAAAATTTTGCACTTATCAACGTTAAATCTCATTTGCCATGTGACTGACCAATCAACGATTTTATTCAGATCTTCCTGGATTTTACCTCTATCTTCGTCATTAATCGTCCTACCATCCAGCTTCGTGTCATCCGCATACTTTGAAACTGTACGGACTAGGCCATCATCTAAATCGTTAATATATATAAGAAAAAGCAAGGGGCCCAATACAGAACCCTGAGGAACGCCACTCGCTACATTAGCCCAACACGACTCCGCTCCATCAACGACCACCCTCTGTTTCCTACCTCGCAACCACTCTTCTAGCCAATTTATTACTACACTCCTGATTCCATGAGCCTTAGTTTTTTCAATGAGTCTTTTGTGTGGCACGGTGTCAAACGCTTTTTGAAAATCTAAATACACTACATCAACCGCCCGATGTCTATCGTAAACGTCAACCACGCTTTGGAAAAATTCTAAAAGATTAGTTAAGCAAGATTTGTTTCGCCTAAATCAGTGCTGCGTATTTCTAACTAGTTTATGGAATTTTAAGTGTTCGACTATACGATCCCTAATTATTGATTCCAGTACTTACCTACAACAGACGTTAAACTGATTGGCCTATAATTTCCCGCCGCACCTTTATCGCCTTTCTTAAAGATAGGTGTTACGTTTGCTAACTTGAAATTATCTGGTACGCACCCCTCAGAAATAGACGCATTAAAAATCTTTGTTAGCGGCACAACAATGCTATTTTTTAATTCTTTTAGTTGTATGGGATATATAGAATCCGGCCCCGGTGATTTACGGGTTTTCATTTTATCAATATAGCGCAGTACCTCCCCTTCACTAACCACTATATTATCCAAAATATTACCATTATCAAAAGGTATTATGTCTATGACCGTAGGGATATTCGTTACATCTTCAATAGTAAAAACTGACGTAAAAAATTCGTTTAGCGAGGTAGCCATTTCCTTGTTTTCAGAAACTAGATCTCCGTTTACATTTTTCAAAGGCCCCAAGACGCTTTTTACTGGATTTCTATTATTGACGTATTGAAAGAATCACTTGGGGTTTTCTTTACCGTCACGAGCTATGGAGATTTCAATTCGCGCTTGGATTTTTTATTACACTTTTCGCTTCACGCCTTAGAGATATGTAGTTGTTTCGTAACCACAAATTGTCTTTATCGCACTTATGTAGCCTATAAGCCCTATCTCTACTCTTTATAATGTCTCCTACTCTAGAAGTAAACCACAAGGGCTTATTGTTTACTTTCGCACGCTTAATTTTGTACGGTACACATTCCTCATTTATAGTCCTAAATACTCTTTCGAACGATTCCCACATTAGTTTTGCGTTCGAATTCCCCATTACGTTTTCCCAATTGACGTGTGACAATTTGTTTCGAAATTTACTAAAGTCTGCGTGCTGGAAGTTAGGAATTTTAGTCGAGTTAGCTGGTTTCGAGTGACTTACTGAGAGGACAAACTCTACCATATTGTGATCGCTATTGCTTAACGGTTCTATTACTTGAAGATCAGTAATTAGCCTATCATCCGTAGTTATTACTAAATCTAAAATACTGTTCAACCTCATACGTTCCCCAACCTTTTGAATAAGAAAGCTATCCTCGAGAAAATTAACTAAACGATTACCTTCCGCGTCTCTCTGCATTGTATCGTAATTTACGTTAGAGCAATTAAATTCACCCATAACTAAAGCCTGCTCACTACCGATTATTCTCTATAGTTCACGATATAACGCTTCGTCCGTATCAGCTGTTTGATTAGGGGGGCCTATATATAACAGGAACAACAAGTTTGAAATCGTTCAATTTAAGTTCTGCTATAGTCGAATCTATCGTATGTATGTAGGTATATATATATATTATATATATATATATATATATATATATGTATGGGATGAATTTCACAATTAAACACGTGAAATGAATGAAAGCTGCAAACCCACAAGGAAAAACGACGATGTGTAGCTCTGAATACACGAAAGGCCTTGGAATCGTTTTTCTTTTTCCTTGTGGGCCCTGGGCCTGAATTCACCTAATTTTTTCAATTCTGATAAAGTAATTTCGAATTTTTCTAGTTACACCCTCTCCCCTCGGGAAAAGTTTTTACTCTCACTTGGCTTGCAATTTAAGCTTCCGTTATTTCAAATATATAAGCCTTCGTTTTTTCTTTACTTTGAACAATTTTTTAATGGCTTGAAAAATGTTCCCCATGTTGGTGATTTTAATAATTTTAAGTGTCAGTTTGCTAATTTAACTCATGAATTTTTTCATAAACTTAGAAACCTTAAATTTAAATCTTTTATATTTAAGATGAGTGACTTACAGGTTATTAAGAATTTGGCAAGGAACCAGGAGATTGTCGTGACTAGACCGGACAAGGGTAACGGAGTTGTTATTTTGAATAAATCTGATTACATAAATAAAACTAATGAAATCTTAAGTGATGATAGCAAATTCAAACAAATTCTTGAACCCGTCAATAAAGTCATTTTAAGGTTGGAAGACAAAGTTAATAGATTTTTGTCACGATTAAAGTCTTTAAAGATAATAAAAAACGATACTTACTCCCAGTTGTTCGTATCTGGTTCTGATCTTGCTCAATTATACTGTTTGCCTAAAATCCATAAAGTTGGAACACCTCTCCGTCCTATTTAGCTTCGTATAACTTACCTACCTTTCAATTGGCAAAATTTGTTGTTGGTCTCTTGTCACCTTTTGCGAAAAATGCGTATACCATAAATAACTCTTATGAATTTCAAAAAGATCTTCTTAGTGAGAATTTCGTTCAAAAAAGTTTTTTGTCAGTTTTGATGTAAAGTCGCTTTTCACGAACGTACCTGTATCAGAAACTATTGCCATTATTTTAGATAGGGTTTTTAGCTCTGTTGATAGTTTTCATGGTTTTTCATGGTCTTATTTTAAGGAACTTTTAGAACTGGTTTTTAAACAATGTTATTTTACTTTCAATAATAAGGTTTACCAACAAATTGATGGTGTTGGGATGGGATCACCCGTCGGACCTTTATCAGCTGATTTTTTTATGACTCATTTAGAAAGTATAATTTTTAGACAATCTCCCACCCATTGTAAACCAATTTTTTACCGACGCTTTGTTGATGACTCGATAGCTGTTTTTGATAATGCTGTACAAGCGCAACAATTTTTTAACTTCTTAAATTCTCTGCACCCCAATATAACTTATCCAATGGAAACTGAGGAAAATGGCTCCCTTCCCTTTTTAGATCTTTTAATTTCGAAAAAAGGGGATTCTATTACTACATCAGTTTACAGGAAACCCACTTTTACCGGTTTGGGCATGAATTTTTTTTAGTTTTACTGATTTTAACTATAAGATGCCGTGTATTAAAACACTCTTGTTCAGAGGATATAATTTGACTTCTAGTTTTACCTTACTTAACGATGAATTTAATAATTTAAGATCATATTTTACCAATAATAGTTTTCCTGTTCAATATGTAGATAAGCTAATAAGATCTTTCTTAAATAATGTTTACAGCCCTCAACTTCCCTGTATTTCAGTGCCTAAAGATATAAAATATTTCTTGGTACCTGAAATGGGTCCCATGAATAAAGAATTTAAACTTAAATTTACGAAGTTGTTAAAAATTTTCTTTTATCATACTGATTTTCGCATTATATTTATTAATAAAACGTCTTTAGGTAGCTTTTTCTCAGCGAAGGATCGAACTCCTGATTCGTTGCGTAGCGGTGTTGTATATTTATTTACTTGCCCAAGGTGTCTCCTTGGTACTTATATTGGCAGCACCGTGCGCTATCTCAGGGCTAGATTTTATTCGCATATGGGAATAAGTTGCCGAACAGGAAAAATTTTAAATAAAAAAGAAGCCTCTAGTATCCGGGAACATAGTATTAAATGTAAAACTGATGTCAATTTAGATAATTTTAAAATTCTCGGGTATAATTCTTGTTCCAACTCACTTAGAATTTTGGAATCTCTTTATATAAAAACATTGACCCCTTCTCTAAATGTTGATTCCTCAGCTGTCCCTTTAAATTTTTTATAATTCCCCCTTCCCAACTTATAACTCTCCAACCACCCAACCCATAGTATGTTCCATTTGTTTTGTTTTAAAATTACTTGTGCCTCGGAACCAGCAATGAAGGGTTAGTAGTGTTATTCCATTGTATCAATTTCAAATTTACTATATGTAATTTAAAAATAGCTTTTTAAATTTCTTGTAATTTTATATGTAAATTTTAATAACTTTGAATTTAACCTTCTTTTAGTTTTTTTAAATTTTGCTTTTAAGAATTGGTTTTATAGAAACTGTTTTGTCTTGTTTTATTTGTTTATTGATTTTAATTTCATATTGTTATTATTTAGCCTGAAGATGAGCATATTGCTCGAAACGTTGCGCATTAAAGAAGACTTTTCATGGCATTTACATTCCTCCTTGTCATTGGATTTCTCCTAAATATATATATTAGTGTGAACCAAAATGGGGGGTAAATTATAAAGTTGAAGAAATCCTTGTTCCACATTAATGCCCTTGTTCCTTTGGACCAGATAGACATGTCAGCAAACGTTTCGTCAAATATGAGAATATGTAGGGGTCCCGAGATTTAATGACTTATAAAAATTTTCCAATGAATAGGCGCGCTTAGAACATCAATGATCAACTCAACTCTTGAGTTGCAACTTATGAAAAAATTTCTTCTTATTTAAGAAATTTTTGGTGTTAATAGAGTACAAAAACAATCTTAGATCATTATTTCAGAGAAAATTATTAATAAGGAAAACAAAATTTTTGGATAAAATATATTATCCTTAATTGGTCAACTCTAAATTAAAGGCTTTGCCTAATTGGCTTGAACCTTTTAGTTATCCTTTTTATCTCCTAATTTAACTGGTTTATTTTACTATTTCAGAAATTTAATTTTTTAAATTAAAAATGGCTACTCGTTCTAAAACTAAAGTTTGGCTCATTGGCCATTTAAATAGATATACTTTGTTGCCGCTTACCTACAAAACTGCAAGTTTTGCAAACATATTTCTTCCATCAAAAAGAGGAAAAATTGGGACGAAGAAGATCCATTAATCTTTGCTTGATGAAGTGATGACCTACTGGGAGAAAGCCAGGATTCCCACAATGCGTAGAGAGTGCCATCTGAAAGATTGACTCTTTAATAAGCTGTTATGATAAATTGATGAAAAACAGAAAAAGGCCCGAGGAAAAATGCCGTATTGAAGAAGCTATGTTTAAAGATGAAATTAAGGCTGAAATTCTTGATATTGGTCACTCTAATGCCCTTTTGATGATGTCAAATGAAGAAGACAAGCTTTTCTACTTAAGCCAGCAAGAATATCCTATACAAAGTAGCATGGGTACAGTAGACCAAATTCTTGCAAAAAGAGAAAAGAAGGCTTCATCGTGAAGAATTAGAGTGTGAAAGAGCCCTCAAAGAGCAGAAGCGATCTAAAAGATCATTCTTGCCTGCCAATAGAGATGATTTCACATCGTCATCATCTTCATCACCATCAACTAATGACGACAACCTTGAAATGAATTTTCAAGGTCCCTCTGAAGAGCAATTTAAAAAGAAAATGTTGGCTCCTAAAAAGTCAAAGCCTATTGACAAAAATGTTGTAGCAGCCTATGATAGAATGAATCTTTCCAATCGAGATGCAGCTATGTCTTATGCTGTTGTTGCTCAGTCTTTGGGTCATAATTTGGAAAACATTACAGTGTCAAAATCTACTATGCTTCGAACTCGTCAAAAGTTACGCAAAGAAATAGCAACAGAATATCAAGAGCAAGCATTTTGTCCTGGAGAGCCTTTAGTTCTTCATTGGGATGGAAAAATGCTCCCAGAGATATCAGGTTATTTTTTTTGTCTGATTAATTTAGCATATTTATATTTTATATCTCAGGTGAAAAACTTAGTTGTGGGCCTGGTTTTCACACCTAGGCAATGTGTTATTATCTGGTTGGTTTTAATTAAACATTTTGATAGCTAAATTTCTATTTAATTAGGTTACATTTCACTGTCTGAAGCTAGTTTTCACAATCTACACCATTTTACCTTCAAATTAAAATGAGTCAAGTTCAAATTAAAATGAGTCAAGTTCAAATTAAAATGAGTCAAGTTCAAATTAAAATGAGTCAAGTTCAAATTAAAATGAGTCAAGTTCAAATTAAAATGAGTCAAGTTCAAATTAAAATGAGTCAAGTTCAAATTAAAATGAGTCAAGTTCAAATTAAAATGAGTCAAGTTCAAATTAAAATGAGTCAAGTTCAAATTAAAATGAGTCAAGTTCAAATTAAAATGAGTCAAGTTCAAATTAAAATGCCTCCAAGAAATAAGGGACTGAAACGTTTAGAAGCAAAGGTAACCCTAGCTTCTTTTAAAGAAAAAAGGATTTCTGATTTTGTTACTTCAAGGACTAAATCTCTTTTTGATGCTCTACATCTCAATTCTCTCTTCACTGAAAATTCTGCATCAACATGGGGAATAGATCCTGAGTACCAAAGAGGCTGTACTAGAGTTCGTGCCCTTAGAGTGACAAATGACACAGCTGAGCGGGGTGTTGCATTGATTGAAAAATTTAATCAAGCAGTGACAACTAAAGAAGAGGACAAACAATACCTGCTCAAAACAGTTTTCAAGAATCGTAAAGAATTTCCAACAAAAAATAAAGCAGAACTTATGAAAATGAGGAAAACTAATTTTTTCAGCATTAAAAGGAAAAGTGCAATTTTCTCGGGACCCCTAAAACTTGACGTAGAGGTTTCAAATTTTGTAATGTGATTAAGGTAAGCAAAAGGAATAACAATACTCATGTGGAACAAAGATGTTTAAACCTTCATTTTTTTGGTCTACACTAATAATATACAGTATATATATATATATATATATATATATATATAATATATATATATATATAGTTGTTATTTTTCTTATCCTTCTCTGGGCCATTAAAAAGTCATAAATGGAATAAAGAGTTCCCTGGGGATTCAAAGGGATAACTAGAAATTAAAAGGGATTAAAAATTTTGCTTCTCAGAGTGCTACCCCTTTTTCCCCTCAGTGCCAGTTTCACCCGAACCCTCCTTCCCCCATCCTAGCACGTTGATCCCATACTACTTTCTCTTTGCTACTTATTTAAGACATATTTTTCCACAATTTCTTCCGTCATCTCTTCGATGGGTATTAGCAGAGCTGGGCATTTGCGGCATATTTTGCGGTACTGCGGTACTACCAAACTACCAAACCGGCACCAAACCGGTACGCGGAAATTTGAATGCGGTAGCGGTACTGCGGTACTTTCAGCGATCCTTTGCGGTACTGCGTTATGCGGTTCCGGTTTGCGGTTTGCGGTAGTACCGCAGTACCGCAGTACCGCAAAATATGCCGCAAGTGCCCAGCTCTGGGTATTAGCATCTTTTCCGTCGTCTTATTCTTAGACATTTTCCGGTTAATTGCTTCCATTCCATGTGAATGTAATACCTTCCCAATTTATGGCCTTGGAGTGAAAATTAAAGAATTCCAATTTGCTTCTTTCTGTAGCGCCTGTTCTTACGTTTCCTGTTGCTTTTATATTGGTTATTGTTTCAATAATGTTGTGATCTCTTACAGTATACCCTCGCCGTTCGCGGATTTGCTTATTCGCCCTCAATTTATTGTGCTAATCCCTTGCAAATCGTGGCCCAGGTGCTCGACTATTCGCGGGTCGCAGCGAATAAAGTAGTTCCCGCGAAAGAATAAAGGCGCCATTTTATCTCCCACAGTTGGGATCCTAGCCTTTTTATAAAAGATGGGGTGCATTTTAATGAAATAGGTAATGCTAGGCTAGGTAGGTTAATAGACGAAAGCGTGCGAAAGCTGTATAGGTCGAAGCCTTCTTTAAACGTTGTGGGTCCGGGAAACGCGGGCCCGACGTGATAAATAGTCTAAAACGCGGGCCCGTGGTAAAAAATAACTTAAACGTTTTTTATTGCAACGCGCGTAGTATTAGAAATAAATTAAATGAATTTAAGGCGGTAATTTATTCCGGCAACTATGATATAGTTGCTATCACTGAAACTTGGTTAAATACCTTGACTCGGGACTTGTTGGGGGAACTTGAGATACCGGGTTTTAAACTCTTTACTAATGATAGGTTACATAGATTTGGAGGCGGCGTTTTGCTGTACATTCGTAATTCCCTTAGGGCTATCGAGGTTAAGTTAGATTTTCCGGCAGCAATTAATGCGATCTGTGTTGAAGTTAGGGCGCGTAGTATTAGTTTTATTTTTGTTGTTGTTTATAGACCTCCCGTTCAACCCCTCGATATAGATACTAGATTTTACTCACTTCTTGGTAATTTTATTGACAATCGGAATAGTATAATTGTCGGAGACTTTAACTGCCCTAATGTTAATTACAAGAATTTTACGGGTAATGAAGAGGGTTTGAGACTGGTTGAGTTTATGGACGATAACTTTTTACGACAGATAGTTACCGAACCAACGCGCGGTGATAATATCTTAGATTTGGTGATGACGAACGGCGAGAATATAGTAGAAGGTTTAGAAGTAGGCGAGAGTTTAGGATGTAGCGATCATCAAATTCTTAGGTTTAAGTTATTGATAAAAAACACTCAGGATAGTAACGTAATAGAAGTCCCTGATTTTCGTAGGGCTAATTTTGATAGTTTTGCTGATAGGATGAGAGTTGTGGACTGGGATAACTTATTTATGGGTAATGACACAAATTTGCGTTGGGTGGCGTTTAAAGAAAGTTTTAGGAATATTGAAAGGGAGTTTATTCCTCGTAGGCCCAAGCGCGTTAGAAATCGTGGTAGACCGAAGTGGTGGAGTAGGGAAATAGGAGAGTTTATAAACGAGCGTAATAGAGCGTATAGACTGACTTAGTAAGCGTAATGGCCAGGTAGCTAACTTTAATAGATATATCGAGCTTAGACGTCAGGTTAAAAGATCAGTTAGGAATGCCAAGCGTAATTTAGAGATACTTATAGCTGCGGATAGTAAACATAATCCAAAAAAGTTTTTTGAATACGTTAATAATCGTAAGCCGGTAAAAAATAACATAGGCCCTCTAGTGGATGTTAATGGTGCTTTGGCTTCTGACGCTCAGGCGATGGCGGGTATTTTCAATAACTTTTTTGCGACAGTTTTTACCGTAGAAGACGTAAATAATGTCCCCGACGTTGACGATATCGTTCCATTTAGTAGCGAGACTATTTTGGATGAAATAACTGTTTACGAGGCTGAGATTGCGCATTATATCGATAGGCTAAAAGTTAGCAAGGCTCCAGGCCCTGACGCTTTTTATCCCAGACATTTGAAAGATTTGAAAGACGTTATCGTAGGCCCCTTAGCGAAGATTTTTAATCAGTCACTCGAAACGGGGATTATTCCTGAAGACTTCAAATTAGCTAACGTCACGCCTATTTTTAAAAAAGGCGACCGCGCGGTAGCTAACAATTATAGGCCCATTAGCTTAACGTCAATTGTCGGTAAACTTTTGGAATCCGTAGTTAGGGATCGTATTATCGATCACTTAGAAAGTAGGGGTTTGATTAATAGTAGTCAGCACGGGTTTCGACGCCATAGGTCTTGTTTAACTAATTTGTTAGAATTTTATAACGAAATAGTGCGCGAATACGATAGGCATAGGGCAGCTGACGTTATTTATTTAGATTTTAAGAAGGCGTTCGATACAGTTCCGCATACGAGACTAATTGCGAAATTAAAGCGCACGGTATACGCGGTCAGGTAGCTAACTGGTTAGAAGAATGGCTTCGTGCTAGGAGACAGAGAGTCGTAGTTAATGTTAGTGAATCAGGGTGGTTAGAGGTAGGTAGCGGTGTCCCACAGGGTTCAGTGTTAGGCCCATTGTTATTCGTAATTTACATTAACGACATAGATGTAGGATTGACTAGTAACGTGTCAAAATTCGCGGACGATACTAAAATAGGCGGTAAGGTTGTTAACGAGGACGATAGAAATAGGATCCAAGACGATGTAGACAGGATTATGGAGTGGACGGATAAGTGGCAGATGCAATTTAACGTAGATAAATGTAAAGTTTTGCATATAGGTTCTCGCAACAATAATTACGC
Organism: Bathynomus jamesi; assembly: GCA_023014485.1. NCBI lineage: Eukaryota > Metazoa > Arthropoda > Malacostraca > Isopoda > Cirolanidae > Bathynomus > Bathynomus jamesi. The sequence continues at coordinate 30,468 of JAJOZX010007636.1, read as the reverse complement.
GTACACGATGGATGATAGGGAGTTAGCGAGCGTTGACGAGGAAGTAGATTTAGGCGTACGCGTAACTAAAGATTTAAAGGTTAGGAACCAGTGCCTGGAGTCTTGCGCAAAAGCTAATTGGATGTTAGGCTTCATAGCGCGTAATTTCGAATTTAAATCGAAGGATATTATATTGCCCCTTTACAAGTCCCTAGTCAGGCCTCATTTAGAATATGCCGTTCAGTTTTGGTGCCCGTACTTGCGTGAGGATATTGATAGGTTAGAAAGGGTTCAGCGTCGTGCCACGAAACTTATTCTGTCATTGCGCAATAAGCCTTATGAAGATAGGATTAAAGAGTTAGACTTGTATTCACTCGCTACTAGAAGATTAAGGGGGGAGCTTATTGAAGTTTTCAAAATCGTTAATAACATCGATAACGTAAATTTTGACAAACTGTTCACTTTTGATAATAGTAATACTCGCAATAACGGATTTAAGTTGCGTGGCAGGCGTTTTATTACTAATATCGCTAAAAACCTCTTTACGTTTAAAGTAATTGATAAATGGAATAATCTTCCCGCGTCAGTCGTTCATTCTACCAGCGTTAATATGTTTAAGAACCGTCTTGACAGACATTTTAAAGGTATTAACGTTGTTTAATTTAAAAAACAAAGTTAGCAACGGAAGCTCTGGTGGTGGTGCTCGAGGATGAGTCTGTTGACGATGGATGCCAGCTTGTGACATGCCAGCGTGTGATGCCAGCAATAAAATTATTAAAAAAAAAAAAAAAAATTAGACTAACACGAATGTAGATGTAGCTCATAGCGTAAACTAACCCACTTTTTGTTTAACTTTACCTACTTTTTTTTTTTTTTTTTTTTCTCTCTCTCTCTCTCTCCTTACTTTGCATGTCTCTACCTCTTTTCTTGCATGTTTGTAGTTTGCATGGTATGACAGTGAGTTAAGACTGTGTTTGCATGGTTTGTAAGCGTTCTTATTTTACTACTTTTCATCTTTCACCCCTCTCCTATTCTCTCCGACTTTCTGACTTGTCGGCAGTGGCCGGCGGATGGTGATGGTGAGACACTTTTCCTCTTTTTCTGAATGAATGTTAACCCATGAGTGATAGGTGTTGCTCTTACTTAACCCCTTATTCTCTTCTCTTCTCTTAACCCGCTACTCTTTCCTTTCTCTCGGGCTAACCTTAGAGTGGATCTTAGGGTCTTTGTTAGCCTTAGCTTCTGTAGATCTGTAGATCATCTCATCACCATCAACTCATGTTTATCGTCATGAACATCGCCAGCTGAAAGATTTGAAAGACGTTATCGTAGGCCCCTTAACGAAGATTTTTAATCAGTCACTGGAAACGGGGATTATTCCTGAAGACTTCAAATTAGCTAACGTCACGCCCATTTTTAAAAAAGGCGACCGCACAGTAGCCAGCAATTATAGGCCCATTAGCTTAACGTCAATTGTCGGTAAACTTTTGGAATCCGTAGTTAGAGATTGTATCATCGATCACTTAGAAAGTCACGATTTGATTAATAGTAGTCAGCATGGGTTTCGACGCCATAGATCTTGTTTAACTAATTTGTTAGAATTTTATAACGAAATCTTGAGCGAATACGATAGGCATAGAATGGCTGACGTTATTTATTTAGATTTTAAAAAAGCGTTCGATAAAGTTCCGCATAAAAGATTAATTGCGGATGTTAAAGCGCACGGTATACGCGGTCAGGTAGCTAACTGGATAGAGGAATGGCTTCGTGCTAGGAAACAGAGGGTCGTTGTTAATGGTAGGGAATCGGGGTTGTTGGAGGTAGGTAGCGGTGTCCCACAGGGTTCAGTGTTAGGCCCATTGCTATTCGTAATTTACATTAACGACATAGATGTAGGATTGACTACTAACGTATCAAAATTCGCGGACGATACTAAAGTAGGCGGTAAGGTTGTTGACGAGGACGATAGAAATAGGCTCCAAGACGATGTAAATAGGATTATGGAGTGGACGGATAAGTGGCAGATGCAATTTAACGTAGATAAATGTAAAGTTTTGCATATAGGTTCTCGCAACAATAATTACGCGTACACGATGGATGATAGGGAGTTAGCGAGCGTTGACGAGGAAGTAGATTTAGGCGTACGCGTATCTAAGGATTTAAAAGTTAGGAACCAGTGCCTGGAGTCTTGCGCAAAAGCTAATAGGATGTTAGGCTTCATAGCGCGCAATTTCGAATTTAAATCAAAGAATATTATATTGCTCCTTTACAAATCCTTAGTCAGGCCTCACTTCGAATATGCCGTTCAGTTTTGGTGCCCGTATTTAAGTTGCGTGGCAGACGTTTCATTACTAATATCGCTAAAAACCTCTTTACGTTTAAAGTAATTGATAAATGAAATAATCTTCCCGCGTCAGTCTTGATCTCTACCAGCGTTAATGTGTTTAAGAACCGTTTAGATAGGCATTTCAAAAATATTAACGTTGTTTAATATAATAATAATAAAACAATTAGTAACAGGAGCTCTCGGAGTGGTGATTGGGAATGAGTCTGTTGATTACTAATGCCAACTTGTGACATGCCAGCGTGTGATATGCCAGCCAAAAAAAAAAAAAATTAGACTAACACGAACTTAGATGTAGCTCGTAGCGTAAACTAACCCACTTTTTGTTATTCTTTATACTTTTTTTTTGCATTTCTGTAGTTTGCATGGTATGAAAGTGATTAAGTTAAGAATATGTTGCATGGTTTGTAATGCGTTCTTATTTTACTTCTTTTCATGTCCTACCCCTTTCCGGCAGGTTGGGCTGCATCCTCTACTTCCCTATGGAGTGAAAGACCGGTCTGCAACAGCTGGAAGTATTCTCTTCGACTATTTTTCCGACTTGTCGGTAGTGGCCGGCGGATGATGATGGTGTCCTTCTTTCTCTTTCTGAATGAATTTTAACCCACGATTGATAGGTTTTGCTACTTAACCCCATATTCTCTTCTTTTAACCCCTTACTTTCTTCTTTCTCTCGGGCTAACCTTAGAGTGGATCTTAGGTTCTTTGTTAGCCTTAGCTTCTGTAGATCTGTAGATCCCTTGGTAGTGTGTTTTGTTGCCCTGTAATCCTCCGAGAATATTCCCTTCTTTTTTTATCTATTTTTGATAAATGCTGTCCCAATATCGTATGTAATTTATTTCTGCATTTATTCTGTACGGCTCTCGGAGCCCCGTATCTTTTGAGTGATATCTGGTATATAGAAACTATAAACTATAAACTTATAAACTACCTATTGTTGTTATTATTATTTACACTTATTATTCTTATTATTATTGTATTTTTACATACGTCTTCTAATTTTCAAAATTTCTTGTTATTATAGTGAAGATACAGTCCCCTGCAATAGTTTCACTCCACCCTCTCCGAGATGTGGCAACAAAGCAATCCCTCTTAAACCCCAGTTCCCCACCCTTACTCCCTCCTTCTCCTCCTCCTCCCACTCTCAGGTGTTGTCATAGTAATACTTTGTTTTTGAAAATCAATGCCAGAATAAATATATTGTTCACTGTAGTTTTGGTGGTAATGCTACAACCACTGTATTTTATTCATGCATTATTCCTAAATTTAGGGAATAGAATAATTAGATTATTTCACAAACATGGGGTACTTTAAAAACTTTCAATCATAGGATTTTGATGTGACCATGTTGTAGTTAAAATGTAAGATAATTTGTAGTATTGACTTTTCCTACAGGCAATAACATTTCTGTTTGAAGTCCATGCATCATCAACAAATGATTATCCAGAAAAAGGTCTATCCATGGAGAGACAATGATAACATAGCTAAATTTTTTATTACAAAAATAAACATGAATTAATTAAATTTAGGGATTTTCTTAAGAACATACAAAACATAATGTTCAAATTTTAATGAACTGACAATTGTTCAAGTAAATAAATATATATTTACTACATCACAACCATAACATTATTATACATAACTACTCAATACTTGGTCCATCCTCCATTATTATTAATGACCTTTCGTAGCCTATTTGGACCAGATGCCACGTGATTGTAGATGACTTGTGGGTTCCTGTGGAAAAGTTCCCACTCCGCCATGGTGTGTTCCAGCAGGTGCCGAGATGTCCGCTCGTGCCCAGGCTCCCAAGTGTTAATCACATTTGGCCACACATTTTCAATGGGGGATTAGGTCACACCCCTTGGTGGGCCAGTTCAGCAGCTCGACATCTCGTTCTTCCTGAAACCACCGTCTGATGATCCTGGCAGTATGAAGAGGGAAGTTATCTGTAATATATATGTTAACCCTCTGTCTGTGGCCTTGGGTGGTTCGAGGTTGACGGAGGTTCTGGTTACGTGGCGGCAACGGATTTTCTCACTCTAGGGTATCTGGTACTGTGTAGGGAATCGCAGTAGTTTCTTTTATACTAACTACACTCCGATTTCTTCTTGTTAGATATCTGACGGGACTGCGTTGTTGGCACATCTCGGAGAGGGTGGAGCGGAACTACTGCAGGGGACTGTACATAATAATAATGAATTAACGTTTAGGGATATTATTATCACTATTATTATTATTATTGTTATTTCACTTATTCTTGTTCTTTGTATTTTTTATATTATTACCGGGTAATATTAACTTATATTATATATATTTTACATATACTCGTACATAATTATTGGTGTAAATATTTTCTTATTTTGAAATGAATATACATGCAACATGAAATAAATTCATTAATTTCAGACCATGTTTATAGACATCCATTTACAAATTCGAAGAACAGTGTTCCTCAAGTGGCTCTACCTTGCAGCGGTCGTACGGTTATTCGGCGTTTTTCATCAATTGCAACTGCCCACCCGATGGTGCCATCCCACTCAATGTCATTCTCATTTCATTCCAAACCCAAGAGTAAGAAAACCGAGAAAGAATTTCAAAGGAGGCATTTTCAAAGCATTCTATTCCCAATTCATGCCATTCTTACTCTCAGCCACGACTTTCCCACTTTGGTCCAGGCTAGATTAGGTTAAGTAAGGAAATACTACCCATTCCTATTTGGAGTCTTTTCCGCGAATGGGAACGGAGTGATGTTCCTCAAATGAAGAAACTTTTTTCTCAATTGTGGATTTTTTCACTTTGTGCATTTTTATTTGCAGCCGCGAATGGGAATGGGAATGACATTGAGTGGCAAATAAGCAATAAGCACTGAAGACATCCATCCCCACACCCTCCCATTAACTCGTCTGTTCTATCCTGTTGTTTCAATGCTGGCTTCGAAATATCTAGTACTGCGCATACGGTAGCTATGACTTGGCCCATGACATTTAGTAGAGAAAGTTTTTCCAATACAAAATACAGCTCTGTGACAAACATCCTCTTCAAGGTCAAAATAGGTACGAGAAAAGTTCAGTCTATCAAGCTTTTGTTGCTGTGCCAGCAAAGGTTTCTTTGACAAGAATATGGTGGGAAACACTGTTTTCCATCAAACACCGAATAACAGTACGACCGCAGTAGTATGGCGTAAAAGGAGAGAGTGCAATACAATTGCAAATGTTGTTCAATGCTGCAAAGGAAATGTTGCATAATGTTATGCAACAAGGTGATGGGAATGTTGCAAGATGTTATGCAACAAAGGTGGGAGTGTTGCAAGAGCAACAAGGGGTTATGCAACTTGGAGGCGGAGTTATCCCCCAAGAGAAAGAGAGGAGAAGGAGAGAGAGGAAGAGAGGTGTTCACCTGGCAGGAGCCAAGCGCATATTAAGACTTCAGCCGAGTGGCTGTTGTCTTAATCTGTTCCTAATCAGCCAGTTGGCTTCTCTGGCTGAGCTGCCAGATTGCGCTATTTATTTAATTAAGGCATATATTCAGGCTTAATCCGCCAATTGGCTTAACCAGGTTCAGGTGTACATTATTAGGGCTGAGTTGCCAGATTGCGTTATTTATTTAATTAAAGCATATATTCTGGCTTAACCAGCCATTTCACGTAGATTACCTAGAAGGTAGATGTGTATATATTTCCTGGCAGATTGCGCTATCCACATATTTTTGACAGTTGGCTTAGAAATCCGTCAGCCGTTTTAGAAGGCAGCCATTTGATACAATTAAATGTCGTGTACAACCAAAAGAATTAAATAAAATACCATTACATCATGCTGTTTATTTAGACGAATTAATGGATTCAATTTCACGAAATATATAAAAAATAAATATACAATCAAACAATGGAATATACATGATTAAAAAATAATAATAGCATAAGAAATACGAACGATGAATATACATATAACCAAAATAGAAAGTAAATATACAATCAAACGATGGAATATATATGATCAAAAAGTAATAATAGCATAATAAATACGAACGAGGAAAATATATATATATATATATATATATATATATATATATATATATATATATATATATAATAAAAAATATACAAAACGATGAAGTATAACCATTAATATATTAGTACAGGAAATATATACAGTATATATATATATATATATATATACACAGCGTGTCCCAAAGAAATGTATACCCACTTTGTTCGATAATACCAGCTATGAGGATAATAAATATATTACTTTTTATGTTTTTTAATAAAGAATTTTCTCCTGAATCTAAATATGTAATTCTTTTTATTGAAAAACAAAAACGTTACAGATGTTTAAATTATAATTATTATTTTCGAGATCTTGTGCGATATTTTCCAATATTTTAACCGACTGTTTTGAGATACTTATGTTGATATTGAAGCATAAATGTTGTAATTATTAGTTAATTCAAAAAATTTACAAATTCCATGGTTAAATGACACTTTATCTAAGATGTTCAAATTGTCGTTAGAAAAGAACAAACGTCGCAGAGTTATAAGATGTTAGATAAGGTTAGAGCAAAACTGTAGTCTTGCCTAATTAGAACCCAACGAAATGGCTAGGCTAAGCTAGGCACTAAACATAAGTATCTCAAAACAGTCGGTTAAAAGGCAGGCCAGGCCATAAAAAAAAATATTAGAAAATATCGCACATGAAGTCTCGAAAATAATAATTCTAATTTAAACATCTGTAACTTTTTTGTTCTTCAATTTTTAATAAAAATAATTACATATTTAGATTCAGGAGAAAATTCTTTATTAAAAAACATATAAACAGTAATATATTTATTATCCTCATAGCTGGTATTATCGAACAAAGTGGGTATACATTTCTTTGGGACACGCTGTATACAGGGTGTTTCAAAAGTCCCTCATTATTTTTAAAATTTTATTAAAATAGCAATTACAAGAGGAACCAAATGACAATTTGGTTGCTGAGTCTACGATTCATGAGAATTTTGGTGGCATCAAACTTGGCTTCATAAGTCTACTGGAAAGTCACTGGTACACCTCAACGTGGGCACCGTCTTTTTCGAAACAAGCGAGCCACCGTTTTACGCATTCTTGGCCGACATTGGACAACATTTCGGGAGTAACAGAAGCACACGCATTCCTGATCCGTTCTTCTAGTGTGGGGAGGACTCGCGGCTTGGTGGCGTACACTTTGCTCTTAATGTAGCCCCACAAAAAGAAGTCGCATAGGGTAAGATCAGGCGAGCGAGCAGCCCATTCGATGGGACCACGGCGACCAATCCACCGATCCGGGAACTGCTTATTCAGAAATGAGCGAACCTCACGCGAGTAATGAGCAGGGGCACCGTCTTGCTGGAAAATTACTTCTTGCATGTCAGCTACAGCTGACAGTTGGGGGATGCAGAACTCCTGAAGCATACGAAGGTAATTGTCTCCGTTGACGTTCACGGAATTTCCATCTTGATCCCGGAAGAAGAACGGACCAATCAGCCCAGCTGAGGAGATGGCACACCAGACGACCAATTTCAGCGTGTCCCTTTCATGTTCACGGATCTCTGCAGGATTGTGAGTTCCCCAGATGCGGGTGTTGTGCCGATTGACGCGACCAGAAAGGTGGAAGAGAGCTTCGTCGCTGAACCACATGTGCTCCAGGATCGATGGGTCTCTTTCGTAGTGATGCAGCAGTGTCTCACACATCTCCACCCGGCAATCGTAGTCTTGAGGTTCCAGCTTCTGAACCACCTGGATCTTGTGCGGATACAACTTGAGACCACGCCGCAAAATCCGTTGGATAGATGTCGCGCTGATGTTCAGTTCCGCAGCAGTTCGCCGAATGGACTTTCCTTGACTCTGAGTAAACGCCTCACGGACAGTTTCGACATTCTCCTCACTCCGCCCACTTCGAGGTCTTCCTGATCGTGGTTTGTCCTTTACGGATCCGGTCTCCATAAACTTCCGGTGGGTGGCGACGATGGTGTTCCTATCCGGTGCATAATGATGTCTGTAGACTGCCCGGAATCGTCGCTGCACTTCGACCACAGATTGAAAAACCTCCTGCCATGCAGCGATTTTACACCTCTGCTCTAGAGTCAGCATGGTGGCAGAAGAAAACGGAGCAAAACTTCAAATGTAGACTCAAAACAATTCTCAACTACTGAGTAAGAGTTTACCACAAGATGAACGTCGTTGGTCGATTAGCTGCAAAGAAAATTGAAAATCAAATTAGTGAGGGACTTTTGAAACACCCGGTATATGTAAAGAACGACGCTTGTGTAGAAGAGCGTTCCACACAAGATGAGGAGGAAGAACGAGCAAATGAAAAATGAGGTACCTCCCAGGAATCGAACCCGGGATCATCCAATTGCCGGTCGACATGCTGTCCACTACACTAAGGACCTCGATCAATCAGAAGTCGTAATTCTTCTACATACGAGCGGAATCAAATGCCCTGAAGGGGCACCTTCGCATGCCGTACCATATATACACATTTTAACTGCAAACAACACAGTATAATTAATGTAAAGAACGACGCTTGTGTAGAAGAGCGTTCCACACAAGATGAGGAGGGAGAACGAGCTCGTATGGAGGAGAATTACAACTTCTGATTGACCGAGATCCTTGGTGTAGTGGATAGCATGTCCGACCGGCAATTGGATGATCCAGGGTTCGATTCCTGGGAGGTACCTCATTTTTCATTTGCTCGTTCTCCCTCCTCATCTTGTGCGGAACGCTCTTCTACACAAGCGTCGTTCTTTACATTAATTATACTGTGTGTTTGCAGTTAAAATGTGTGTATATATATATATATATATATATATATATATATATATATATATATGATATATACATACACACAATTATACTAAATAATTAAATATGTTGAAAACAAATATGCATCAAGATACTTTATGTTCTACGAAGCAAAACACTAAACTCACACGTGATCGAGTCTACATTCACATCATTATTGCTTTGCACTACACGGTAAATACGTCCAAGCATTACATCACCGCTCAAGGTGTGCGGTCGCCTATACTCGATATAAATGGCCTTCATATCGTTCAGTACTAATGTTGTGCCCACTTTACATTCGGTTGGCAGGTTATCTTTAAACACGGCTAGAATACAATCAAAAGCATGCACAAAGAGGTCATCACTATCCACAACATCATTATTAAATACAAGTTTATAAACATTCCTTTCCAATCGAGGGTTTTTTCTTACCGTCCCGAGCTTTTCAATCGTGCTCTTCTTCACTCTGCAAAGCGGCAATTGAAATAATCTTCCTAGTCGTAACGACAGCTACTCATTATATAGAAATATAGCTCTTCAGGGTGAACAGTGTAGGCGAGCTCTGCCCTGTACCGCTTAAGTGCTTTGTGCCAAAGTTCGGGATATTTCGAAGAGTCTAAACCTTTTAAATATGCATCCAGCTCTAGACCATTCTCGCCTTGTTCATTCCTACATTCGATAAATCCGTCGAGCAGAGCGGTGTATGCGTATTCAAGAACCGTGTCAAAATAAATCATATCCGTAACACGAGCGTCTAATATAGGCTTCAGCTTGCGGAATCCGACGATTTCAAACATTCTGTCGAGGATGAAACGGTTTCGCGTAGGGACAAGAACGTTATTATCAGATGCACTCTTCCACATCAGACGTATATCAATGCACGGCTGATCGTTATTTATACAGAACGTGCAAACAACGGCATATGAGGGGGCATCACTAATCTGTTCTCTTCTTGTACCTACACCTGCAGGTATTTTATAACGGTCCTCACCCCACTTCTCAACTATCACGACGACTCTATTCATCTCCTCAACACTTAAATAAATAACGTTACGTTTGCTTGCATGCCTGCAAATCGTTTCAAGTATATAGTTAATGGTGCCGATTTCACGCCTGAACGCGCGTAATGACTTCGTCACGGACGCATCGTACGCGGCATTGAGAATGCTTCTCAAAGGAAGTTCCTTCGTATTCGCACGTCCACTCGGTTCAAGCTCTGAGATGACTATGAGCCACAGGTGGGCAGATCGGCTCGACGGGCGGAGTGAGTCACGCCGATGAAACGTGTATGGGTTTGTTCGAACTCGTTTGTTTCAGAGGGGTGATGTACACGGGTTGGCGGCTCGATGGGGGAGTGAGTCACACCATAAACTGCTGAACGAGTCAAAGTTAACGACTCGACGGTTCGCATGATTAAACGTGATACCCTTAGCCTTCACGATATACTTCATATCATCCCCCACCCCATAGGTTTTTGGCCCTGTTGATACAAATGAGTCAGCGTATGCACCATCACCATACTCATCCTTGATCTCGTCAGTTAGCTCTCCGAGGAATTCCCCAATAGCAAGCATGTATTCACCCTCCCTCGCTGTGAATATCACGTTATCTGTGTCAGCGTACAGCACTCTCCGTCAAAGAGAGTGCAGTAGACCCCAAAGTTTGATGCGGGCGTAGGCCGTTGTGAAGCTGTCTACAGGTATGTTTGTAACCCGTGAGGTATCTGTGGCCAGTTCGGTGATGTACTTTATTATGTAAGTATTACCTACATTCACGATCTCCATAAACTCTTTATCGGGAGCGGTGGCATAATCCCAGACTTCACTATAACCTTGTGCCAAATGAACGTTCCCTTTGCCGGTATTCTGTGCAAATTTCCCCCAAAGACTCTTTAAGCACAACTTTGCACTAAAGCGCTTGCCAGAATTCTTAACAATTTGGTTCGGTCAAGCTGTATACCTTCATGGACACGGTATCGCTGAATATAAGCCGTTTTTTCATCTTCGGTATCAACCTCTCCCGGGTATCTTGATGCTTCTACCTTATCCTTCAATAAAGCGTTTATATATGGTGTGAAATGGTTGGGTAACTTCTGGAACCTCCACACCTCATGTATCTTCAATATTCTGTACCCATGGCGAACGCTAGGTCCAGCTCAGGGATTGTATATACACCTCTGATCTTACGCTGATTGGTTGTATGGTTACAATCACCGTTGTTCTCCTCTGCGCACTTCACGCACAGGGGAAACATGAGCTTGTGATCTATAACGACGGGTAAGATCGGCATCCATAAATCGCGAGGGGGGGAGCACGTCCAAGAAAGAGAGTCCAAAGTAGCGCTCATTCAAGTTAGCTGAAAACTCCTCAATGGTTGGTATGGTGGGACCCACAAGTTTTTCAGGCGCACCTACGGGGTACGGATTGTTCTTCATCACGTAAGGGTATAAAGAGCAGAAGTCGTAGTAGTGGAGTTTCACGCCCTCCGTAGGCGGGAAGTATAGCTTGAATGGGTTTGTACGCCCTCCAAACAAGCTGTCACCGCATTTGAGGGTGTCCAGCACCATTGAACGTTTGATGATTCTTATTTCTTCACGGTACTGGTCATCTGTTTCCAGCCGTGCATCATACTCATGTTCCCACACGAACTTGTGTGAACTGGGAGCCTATAAATTGATCGCGGTTACGGGTCCATGCGAGGTTGTCGGCGGGAGATCTTCCATAAAGGTCCCCTGTGACGGCACACTCAGCGCGCGGGCATCCATGCCACTTGCAGCCGTTTAAGGAATACACAGTCTTCTCACCAGTGGCTGGATCTTCACTTAAGCCATCAACCCAAAAAACACGACCATTGACCTTAACGGGTAATTCACCCGTGTTGCGGGCATGTTTTATGTATACCCCAGGGTGTTGCTGTAGGTGTATGAGCCAGTAAATAGCCTTGTACCCATAACTGCGGGGGTTGTTTCTGTGAATGACGGCTAAGGTGTCTTTAGGGATGAAGTTATTCTTGAACACTGTAAAACATAATGAGGCGATCGTGGTTGCGACTTGCAGCAGATCGCATTCGAAACGGGGTATGTACAATGTACATCCTTCTAAAGGCCTGGAAACATACCCTAAGCACACGCGCATCATTTACGCAATAACGTTCACATTCATCAGCTATACTGTATGGACTAGCTTCATTAAAACTGTTGTAGTAGCGGTCAAAATCTTCACGCTCACTATCACTCATGTTGGTGTAGTTAAAGTAATGTTTGGGTGGAGGTAGTCCTACGTAATTCAAAGTTTCGTTAGTGAGGAATGTGTATAGAGTAATATTTTTAAAGCCGAAATTCTCGAATTTTCCATTCGTCGAGGCGTGGTCCTGCATTCCAATTAATATCCTTTTAGGCAGAACTCCAAGAGCCACGTTTTCTAGTTGCTTCGAGGCCAACCCGGCAGGCACCGTGTATAGTTTGATCTGTACCCTGTTAATTGGGTATTTTACTGTGGCGTGTATTAAGTCTTTCTTAATTTCTATTTGTTTTGGTGAACCTAGTTCCACTCAGCGTACACGCAAATACGTCTCCATGATGTGAATCATAACGGGTTTCGCACCATCTTCTTGATCAGACCCCAGATTTATGCAGATCTCAGGACTCGTGCGGTTGAGCTTTAGTTTCAGATCGATGCCGTTCATAAACAGTTTCTCCTGGAATGTGAAGTCTATATGCAGGCGTCCAAAACACTCGTATATCTTTTTTTTAGAATTTTTAAATTTATCCTTTATACCACTTTCATCTTTAGTCTGGTAATAGCCCTCAGCGATTAAAAAGGTGTCCTTCGCTTCTTTTGAAAAGTTGAGGACATTTTCCAGATAGGCTCGTAGGTGATAATACCCCGTTCCTGCCGAGATGTCAACCTGATTTAAATACACCTCACACTGGCTGAAAATGGAGTGTAAAAAGTTGGTTTCAGGGTATGCAGAGTAACTATCATCGCAGTCCGTTCCATCTAAATGGGCTATACGCAGTTTAGCGTACATGTGCATGCAGCTCGGGTCAAAAAAGTAAGGGCCTGAGCTGGGTATCACGAATTCTATAGGGGCAATGAGCGAACTAATTGTGTGTACTACACGGATGGATGAAACGCGCCATGACGAGTCAGAAATAGTACCACCTCTCTCGGCAACTATCAATCAGCCTGATTCGTGAGAGTAGTGTCTTCAGCTTTATCAGTTAAAAAAATGATTAGCCATAAGCTTCATACGCTTAGAACACTTCTTTTCTAATTTCCTTTTACGTTTAGCGCCACGTGTTGGTAACCCCTTCTTCCTGGCAGCTCTCTTCTTTTCGCCACCACGCATTTTTCTCTGTGCATCTTTGATGATTTCGTCCCATGTACGTTTTAAAAGTTTTTTTTAGAGCTTCTTTAGGCTTAGTTCCAACCATTATGTCTTTTGCCTCGTTAAAACCTGATTGTAACGCCTTACTCCCTAGGTATCTAGCGCCCCTCTTCAACAGTGGGACAGCGGTGCGTAGTATGGATGAAAAAATGGATCCAAGTCCACTCCCACGCTGATATCTCACCCCTCGATAGACTGTGAAAGGCCTTCGGGTCATCATAACCGATGAAAGTGTAGCTTCACTGTTAAGCTCCCATCACCGAATGGAAATTTTTTCCCTCAATCGTTCTTATATATATCGAGATGTTAGTTAATAGATTAGTTGCAACATTCACATAATGGGGCTTGTCCTATGTAATGCCCAAACTTTTCCCTCTATGGTTGGGGATGTGTGCAATGCGCAGCAGGTGCGCCTGGGTGTCCCCAACAAATTGATGCTCTACGATATTGCTGTAAATATAGCACATGTCTGGGGATGGGCAGCTTTCTCTTAATTTCTCCATCTTCAACTGATACATTAAGCTGGACAAGTCATGTTGTGCCTCGTGAAAGGTATCTCTTTGGAGAGCTGCACTATATCGGCCCTCAGCCACAATTGTGAACAACTCTTTATCTTTAATATTTCTACTAAGTGCTGATTTTAACTTCAATGTGCGTTCAGGCGTGTCTATGTTTACGACTTCAAAAAGTAAATCGTTTGTCATGTACGACTTTTCAAGACTCTTGTTTAACCCCGTCACAATGTCCATGGCTGTGTCATAATGCCCGATTCCTAACGATACATTTGTGCTATAGTACTGCACCTCACCGAACAGGACTGATCGCATAGTCTAAGCCCTAAGGTTGTCTAATTTTTCGCATTCATCGATTCTTCTAAGGATCAGAAATATGATTTGTTCATTTTCAAGAGTTAAAAATTTGGAGACTAACTGGAGTTCACATAAACCCACCTCATACGAATCACGTTCCAATTCAATGGGTCCGTGGAGTTCTGTCACAAAGTTGGTCAGGGTGTTGTTAGGATGTACAGACAGAGAAGAGAAGGACTGGAGTGTGACATAGAAGTGGCTAGGCGCCATGTTGCATACTAATTAAGCTTCATTATTGCAGCAGCTTTTATATAGGTGTTGAAGCTTTCTGGGTAACCCAGCCATTTCACCAGGTATATTTTTCTCTTTTCTGAACCTTTGCTGCCTAAAATCTTTTCAATTTTAAACACTTTTTCCTAAATTAAATGTTACTTTCTGCAACTCCTCGCGGTAAAAGCCTCCAGCTATCTCTTCCCCATTCGAATCTTCAACGTAATACAGCATTATCTCGCCTTTAGGTCTCATAGCACGAACTTTAAAAATCTCACGTGTCCATCCTTGCTCAAATCCCTTCGCGAATTTATTTCCCGAGGGTGATAGCCTGACATTATCATTGATTTTGTAGAGTGAGGTGGCGGGGTGCTGCATCTCTTCTCACTTCTGGCAGCGCACCTCTTTCTAAAACTTCGTTAGGTGTTGTGCCAATCTTACAGTGGTGTGAACGGTTGTATGACGACGCTAATGAACCGAGAACGTTTATATATCTGTATGTGTTTTTATATGTAAAATAGTGATGCATGCGTTCCTTTATGGTACGTTGAACTGTTTCAGCTAAAGAGGCCTTATGTATAGAACTGCTAGTGTAGAAACTGATATTAAACTCTGTCAGCATGTTCTGAAAAGCGCGACCTATAAATTCTTTCCCTATATCCGTACAAAAATTGCCAGGAACCCTATCTTCTTTTAACATCAACGTTTTGGTTGCTTTAGCAACTGTTTCAGGCGATTTATTTTTCAGTGGAATTAGCCACAGATATCTAGAGAATACATCTATTATGAATAGGATGTAGCGGTAACCATCATTATACACTGAATATCTTTGCATGTCCGTTAAATCCACTTGCCAAATAGAGTCAATCGAATCCGCGTTTGTCTTGGCCGTTTTAAACCTTTTTCTCACCGGCTTATGAAGTGTATAAGCATCCTGCTCCCGCAAAAACCTCTCAACATCTTTTTTCCCTACTCCTTAAACACCTCTGTACATCCTATTAACACTACCATAGGAGGCGGGGTTAGAAATGTCATAATAGCGTTTACTTAATATTTTAGCCATTTACGTATTTTAGAGACACGTGGATAAGGTTGGCCGTTTGTTCTCTTCTTTCTCCTCTTCAGAGACGCTGCTGCTGGGGGCGATGGCGTACTCAGTTGTGACACATGCGAGACTTGATCCAAGTCTTTTAACCTATTCAGTATTGCTATTATCGAAAGTGAACAGTTTATCAAAATTTACGTTATCGATTTTATTAACGATTTTGAAAACTTCAATAAGCGCCCCCCCCTTAATCGCCTAGTTTCGAGTGAATGCAAGTCTAACTCTTTAAGCCTATCTTCGTAAGACTTGTTGCGTAGTGACGGAATTAGTTTCGTGGCGCGTCGCTGACCCCTTTCTAACCTATCAATATCCTCACGCAAATACGGGCACCAAAACTGAACGGCATATTCTAAGTGAGGCCTGACTAAGGATTTGTAAAGGAGCAATATAATATTCTTTGATTTAAATTCGAAATTGCGCGCTATGAAGCCTATCATCCTATTAGCTTTTGCGCAAGACTCCAGGCACTGGTTCCTAACTTTTAAATCCTTATATACGCGTACGCCTAATTCTACTTCCTCGTCAACGCTCGCTAACTGTCTATCGTCCACCGTGTACGTGTAATTATTGTTACGAGAACCTACATGCAAAACTTTACATTTGTCTACGTTAAATTGCATCTGCCACTTATCCGTCCACTCCATAGTCCTATTTACATCGTCTTGGAGCCTATTTCTATCGTCCTCGTTATCAACCTTACCGCCTATTTTAGTATCGTCCGCGAATTTTGATACGTTACTGGTCAATCCTACATCTATGTCTTAATGTAAATTACGAATAGCAATGGGCCTAACACTGAACCCTGTGGGACACCGCTACCTACATCCAACAACCCCGATTCCCTACCATTAACAACGACCCTCTGTTTCCTAGCACGAAGCCATTCCTCTATCCAGTTAGCTACCTGACCGCGTATACCGTGCGCTTTAACCTTCGCAATTAATCTTTTATGCGGAACTGTATCGAACGCTTTTTTAAAATCTAAATAAATAACGTCAGCCGTTCTATGCCTATCGTATTCGCGCACGATTTCGTTATAAAATTCTAACAAGTTAGTTAAACAAGATCTATGGCGTCGAAACCCATGCTGACTACTATTAATCAAATCGTGACTTTCTAAGTGATCGATGATACAATCCCTAACTACGGATTCCAAAAGTTTACCGACAATTGACGTTAAGCTAATGGGCCTATAATTGCTGGCTACTGTGCGGTCGCCTTTTTTAAAAATGGGCGTGACGTTAGCTAATTTGAAGTCTTCAGGAATAATCCCCGTTTCCAGTGACTGATTAAAAATCTTCGTTAAGGGGCCTACGATAACGTCTTTCAAATCTTTCAGCTGGCGATGTTCATGACGATAAACATGAGTTGATGGTGATGAGATGATGATGATGTTGGAGGGTTTTGAGGGGTTTATTTTGTTGATGATCCCAACTGTGGGAGATAAAATGGCGCCTTTATTCTTTCGCGGGAACTACTTTATTCGCTGCGACCCGCGAATAGTCGAACACCTGGGCCACGATTTGCAAGGGGTTAGCATAATAAATTGAGGGCGAACAAGCAAATCCGCGAACGGCGAGGGTATACTGTAAGAGATCACAACATTATTGAAACAATAACCAATATAAAAGCAACAGGAAAGGTAAGAACAGGCGCTACAGAAAGAAGCAAATTGGAATTCTTTAATTTTCACTCTAAGGCCATAAATTGGGAAGGTATTACATTCACATGGAATGGAAGCAATTAACCGGAAAATGTCTTTAAGGATAAGACGACGGAAAAGATGCTAATACCCATCGAAGAGATGACGGAAGAAATTGTGGGAAAATATGTCTTAAATAAGTAGCAAAGAGAAAGTAGTATGGGATCAACGTGCTAGGATGGGGGAAGGAGGGTTCGGGTGACACTGGCACTGAGGAGAAAAAGGGGTAGCACTCTGAGAAGCAAAATTTTTAATCCCTTTTAATTTCTGGTTATCCCTTTGAATCCCCAGGGAACCCTTTATTCCATTTGACTTTTTAATGGCCCTATATATATATATATATATATATATATATATATATTTATATATATATATATAATATATTATATATATATATATATATATATATATATGCAAAAAAAATGATAATAATAATCATAATAATTGCAAGAACAAAAACACCCTGAATCCCCAGGGAACCCTTTATTCCATTTATGACTTTTTAATGGCCCTATATATATATATATATGCAAATAACTGCAATGACCGCGCAGTATATAAATGAATAGAAACGACATAAGTATTAAGGAACGTTTCTGCACACGAGGAGGAGAGATAACGAAATAATGAAAAATGAGGCGAACCGCCTGGGAATCGAACCCAGGGCCTTCCAATTGCCGGTCGGACGCTCTACCATTATGCTACGGACCTCACTCAATCACAAATCGAAATTCTCCCAAATAGGGCAGAAACCAATGCCCTCAGAGAGCACCCTCGCAAATCGTGAATATGCGCAAATAACTGCAATGACCGCGCAGTATATAAATGAATAGAAACGACATAAGTATTAAGGAACGTTTCTGCACACGAGGAGGAGAGATAACGAAATAATGAAAAATGAGGCGAACCGCCTGGGAATCGAACCCAGGGCCTTCCAATTGCCGGTCGGACGCTCTACCATTATGCTACGGACCTCACTCAATCACAAATCGAAATTCTCCCAAATAGGGCAGAAACCAATGCCCTCAGAGAGCACCCTCGCAAATCGTGAATATGCGCAAATAACTGCAATGACCGCGCAGTATATAAATGAATAGAAACGACATAAGTATTAAGGAACGTTTCTGCACACGAGGAGGAGAGATAACGAAATAATGAAAAATGAGGCGAACCGCCTGGGAATCGAACCCAGGGCCTTCCAATTGCCCTATTTGGGAGAATTTCGATTTGTGATTGAGTGAGGTCCGTAGCATAATGGTAGAGCGTCCGACCGGCAATTGGAAGGCCCTGGGTTCGATTCCCAGGCGGTTCGCCTCATTTTTCATTATTTCGTTATCTCTCCTCCTCGTGTGCAGAAACGTTCCTTAATACTTATGTCGTTTCTATTCATTTATATACTGCGCGGTCATTGCAGTTATTTGCGCATATTCACGATTTGCGAGGGTGCTCTCTGAGGGCATTGGTTTCTGCCCTATTTGGGAGAATTTCGATTTGTGATTGAGTGAGGTCCGTAGCATAATGGTAGAGCGTCCGACCGGCAATTGGAAGGCCCTGGGTTCGATTCCCAGGCGGTTCGCCTCATTTTCATTATTTCGTTATCTCTCCTCCTCGTGTGCAGAAACGTTCCTTAATACTTATGTCGTTTCTATTCATTTATATACTGCGCGGTCATTGCAGTTATTTGCGCATATTCACGATTTGCGAGGGTGCTCTCTGAGGGCATTGGTTTCTGCCCTATTTGGGAGAATTTCGATTTGTGATTGAGTGAGGTCCGTAGCATAATGGTAGAGCGTCCGACCGGCAATTGGAAGGCCCTGGGTTCGATTCCCAGGCGGTTCGCCTCATTTTTCATTATTTCGTTATCTCTCCTCCTCGTGTGCAGAAACGTTCCTTAATACTTATGTCGTTTCTATTCATATATATATATATGCAAAAAAAATGATAATAATAATCATAATAATTGCAAGAACAAAAACACCACACTGACCCTACTTAGTGGGTACGCGCTGCAAATTTAACCCATTAACGTCCATTTTTGCTTGTTTGGGACACATGTTAACAATACAATTTAGGTTAGAACTTAAAAGTGAAATTTTTAAATATTAATTTTTATTTTTTAATTTGACATTTTCTGTATCAAACAACTATTTCATGTTCATTTAAAGTCTCTGAAGCTGAATATATTAAGAAATATCAGGAAATAAAAATATATATAGTTTTGGTCCATAATGGGTTTATTAAGGAAATGGTTGTATTCTGATAATCGACTACAAATATGTCTAACGAAGGTAATTTCCACACTCTAACAAAGGTCTAGCAGTATGTTTACAATAATGCCAAGTGCAATTGCAATGCAAAATTGCAAAGATAGGTGAGGATGGAGTGTACAACAGTACAAAGAAGGGGTGGGGGTGAGGGAAAAAGAGGAAAGAGGGGAAATAAAAGGATAAGAGAGGAAAAGGACAAATCTCAAAGGGGGTTGAGGGATGATAAGCACTCCTCAACCTAACCTATCCTAAGAAAGTTGAAGCCTAACCAAAGAAAGTTGAATATAAAGGAAGCGTCCCTTGTCCCTCGTTGCCTCCCACCTTAGACCCTCATTATATTTAAAGTGTAATTTTGTTATTTCACATCAGGCATCAACCATTCAAATTGTGCGGGGGTTATCACCTCAACTCAAGCCTTGGGGGTTCGCCGCCCACCTCCGGGTCTCATATATAGCATAATTTCATTATATACATTAGATATAATACACTCAGTTTGTAACCACCATTATCTGGGTAGCATAAAATAATAACCAGTGTAAATGGGTTTGCCATCCATCTCGGGATCTCATATATAGTGTAATTTTATTATATACATCAGACTAAACTCTATTGTAGCAGGAAATAATAACAAGTGTAAAGGTTAATAATACGGATAGAAAGATGGCTTTTATTTTATAAATAAAAACAGAGTTAAAAAAAAAATATATATATACATACACACACACACACACACACACACATATATATATTTATATATATACACACACATACATACATATACACATACAGTACTGGCCA
>JAJOZX010007636.1:0-5000 GCA_023014485.1 Bathynomus jamesi | reverse complement strand
AGCGCTCCATGTTACGCGTACTACGTCCGATTTAAGAATGCCCGCGGCAAGCGCGAGTCTAGCCCACTTCACCTTTTAGCCAATTGCAGCGGCGCCCTCTCGCGCCGAATGGTGACGTCAGCGGACATACACTTATAGACGAAAAGGGTTTGTCTTGGTGTTGCCTATCCCCCATTACAATTTGTACAGAAAGTTTTCAAACACCCTGTATATATATATATACACACACACACACACACACACATACATATATATACACACACACACATATATACATATATATACATATACACACACATATACAGTATATATATATATATATGTATATGTATATTTATGTATATTTATGTATATACACACACACATGAAAATTCTTTCACGAAAGTAACACTTGAAAAATATTTATGAAAAAACCATGAAGGAAAGGAAACAGAATGGTGCTCAAGCACTTTCGTCTAATGACATCCTCCAGAACATTGAAGTAAATAAAGAGTAGGAGACTGTATATAGGAGACTGTATATAGGAGACTGTATATAGGAGACTGTATATAGGAGACTGTATATAGGAGACTGTATATAGGAGACTGTATGTGTGTGTGTATATATATATATATAATATATATAATAATAATAAATATTGCAATAAAAATTGTGGGAGGAGCATACAAATTTGTAAGGAGAAACTACCAATTTTAGCATTTTGCCTTTTTTGTCTAAATCCGTTCTGAACGAATTCAAAACAGGATCAAATGGATTGTGTACAACCAATTTTATAGATAATGCCTGAATTATATATAGGTCACATAAAAATAAAAAAAAATATAAAAAGTTGAAAAATAAAAATTGTAAGAGGAGCATACAAATTTATAAGGGAAAACTATCAAAGTTTTAGCACTGTGCCCTTTTTGTCTAAATCCGTTCTGAACGAATTCAAAAAAACAGGATCAAGTGGAGAGAGACCTT
Organism: Bathynomus jamesi; assembly: GCA_023014485.1. NCBI lineage: Eukaryota > Metazoa > Arthropoda > Malacostraca > Isopoda > Cirolanidae > Bathynomus > Bathynomus jamesi. The sequence continues at coordinate 4,037 of JAJOZX010007636.1, read as the reverse complement.
GGCTCATGTTAGTTATTTGTAAGTTGGATTATCTATAAAATTGGTTGTAAACAATGTGATTCCTTTTACATTGGTCAGACGGGAAAGGATTTGCACGCGTGTAAAACAGCATCAATATTCCGTTAGAACGGGACAGTCATCCAATGCCCTTTTTGTCCATTTGTCAGAGTTATTCCACTATATTTTGTTTCACTCTAGCAACATTGTTAATAGAAATATTCTTGAGTCTGCTATTATCCAACTTACAAATAACTTTAACATGAGCCAAGGTCTTTTTCCACTTGATCCTGTTGTTTTGAATTCGTTCAGAACGGATTTAGACAAGAAGGGCAAAGTGCTAAAATTGGTAGTTTCTCCTTACAAATTTGTATGCTCCTCCCACAATTTTTATTGCTATGTTTATTATTATTATACTTCAGTGTTCCAGAGGATGTCATTAGACAAAAACACTTGAGCACCATTCTGTTTCCTTTCCTTCGTGGTTTTTATTATATATAATATACACACACACACACACACACACACAGACATATATATATATATATATATATATATATATATATATATATATATATATATATATATATATATATATATATATATATATTAGGGTGTTTCATAAATTAAAAAAGTTTGGAAAAAGTTTAATCCACATGGATCCCCTTGTTCCATTTGCTGAGGAGACTGATAAACCGAAGTATTAATTCAATAGTTTAAAGTTTACGGGTCCCCAGTTTGATGCTCTGGCAGATCATAAACGGAAAAAATTAAACAAAAATCTGTCAATGAATTTTTATTGAACAAACGAGTACCATTTCACTACACATTTTCACAAAGATACAAAAAACATAACCACTTCTTGCGAATCATTTGTCCATGAAATCCTTCTTGGTTTTATTCGGGTATTTCGCCCTATGCTGCATCACAGTTTTGAGCAAATACTGCTTCTGCTTCTGCTCTTCGTTCTTCGTCAGAGAACAGTTGAACTCTTTGGTGAGCGCGATGGCTCTTTCGGCCCGATCGTTGACGACAGAGATTTTGTTAACAGTTGCCGCTGCTTGCTTGAAGCCCTCTACTTCAGTCCACTCGGCAACTGGCTTTTTCAAGAATTCTGTGTTCAAGTCGAATGCATGGAAGAAAGCCATCGTCTTTCCTGTCACGAACTCCGCCAGGTGTTTCGAGGCAAGATTCCTGACGTTCTTCCCTTGGGGTCGCTTGAGTTCCTTTTTCGATGCGGGCTTACCCAAACTGACGACCATCTGAGCCTTTTCTTCATCTGCCACATCTGCGTCGAAGAACGCCATGGCAATAAGAGTCTCAGAGATGTACCATAGGTGTCGAGACATGGCTTCTTGCGCAGCGTTAACACACGAATATCCCGACATGGCAAAGGCTTCCGCGTCACGCAGAAATTCCAGATCAACTGCGGCAGCCTTGCTTGAGGTTGCAGCACGAGTCCAACCTCGGATGTAGACGAGGGACACGAAGAGACCTACGGCTGTCAGAGCTTCCAACTCGTGACTCGACATCTTGAACTGCTTCTTCAGTAGAATTACTTTCAAGGAGTAGATGGCTATCGCCATCCATCGAGCGTGATGGTAAGCGCCAGGGGCTCTGAGAGGGAAATCCACCACTTTTGCTTCTCTCAGGAAGATGAGAACCAACTGTAGCAGTTCCTTGTAGTCATCGCGCTGATGCGACGTGCTCACCATCCCTCTCACCAGCAGGACTGACTTCTCCCTCAGTTCCCTCATAGAGTCATTGACTTGAGCAAAATCGTACGGCCGCACGTCCAACCGGTCGATGAACTTCCATTGTGCCTGAAACCTCTTGAAAACGGGTATATCGGGGCCACTTGAAGGGCCGTATGCACGCTTGAAGACGGAGCTGAGGATGACTTCATAGATGTGATGCCGACAGGGGAAGTACATGAGTTCTCTGCCAAGACCTTTCTCAATCAGGACGCAGGCCCCGATATGAATCCCGGTGTTCGACGCTGTCGTGTCGAAAGACAGTCCCCGCACGCGCTCTTCCATCCTCTGTTCCTTGACCAAATCCAAGCAAACTCGCGCTATCTTCTCGCCGGTTCCGGACGTCACCTTAGGAACGCCGAGCAACTTCTCCTTGCCGTCGCCAGAGACGAGGACGGCGATCCGGTCAACGCTCTCCTTCCATTGCTCATTGTCAGGTAGGAGCTTACCGTCCCAATGCAAGACAAGAGGCTGACCAGGACAAACTTCGTCGGATTGATAACTTTCAGCAGCCACCTTCCTGAGAGCCTTGCGTGTGCGGTACATGGTACTGGCAGAAATGGACAGTTCATCCAAGTCAAAACCTAGTGATTTAGCCGCTGCAGCGTACGACATAGCTGAATCGCGGTACGAAATATTCAGCCGATCGTAGGTAGTCGTCACATCCTGTGAGATCAGATTCCTGCGTCGCTTCTTGGTATTTCCCTTGGAGGAGGATGGAAAAACTTCCACGGTTGGGTCAACGACATCTGAGTCAGTCTCTGACGAAGTTGAAATCACTAAAGCCCCGTATCTTCTGCAGCTCCTTGTTCCTTCCTGGCCTTCTCCTGTTGTTCCTTAATCTTGTCCAGCCTCTTCCTTTTCCTAATCTCCTTATAGTGAAGCTTCATGTCAACAGGGCCCATGCTGCAGGAATTTGGATCTTCACGCTGCATGTCGAGAAAGTGGATGTCCTCCTGATTCTTCATCATTTCCTTAGCCTGTGAATGAGCAATATCCATGATCTCCTTCGCTATTGCCTCCTTGAACATCGCCTCCTTCACTCGGAAGGACTGCTTTATGTGACTTGTGCTTCACAAGCCGGTCGTATTCCTTGAGAAGGGATTCCATCTTCCTCAAGGCCGAATCTCGACGCATCATGGGGATTCTCGCTGTCTCCCAAAATATGAGACAGGCGTTCAGGCATTTAGTACGTCCAAATTTTTGCTCCTTTTGGTGGTAAAAGTACTTTTTGAGTACTTGCAACTGAGTTGGAAGGCCACTTGATGTGATGTTCGCATCCGTCTGGCCAATAAGAAACACTTCTGTTTTCGCTCTGGTAGACACCTGGAAAAGAAAACAAACTAAATAATTCCACAGAAATAATTTCACATCGTAATTAATTTCATTAATTAAATAAAGAAAAGCAGTAACTGGGAATCGAACCAGTGTCATAGCCGTTTGGCAGCATCGCTCAAGTCGGCGTACATAGCACGCTATCCACTACACCATCTAGGGAGTGGATAGCGTGCTGTGTACGCCGACTTGAGCGATGCCGCCAAACGGCTATGACACTGGTTCGAGTCCCAGTTACTGCTTTTCTTTATTTATAAAACTGATACGTGTACACGAACGTTCTCTTTGACAATTCATTAATTAAATAAATTTCAATACCGCAGTAAAATTACATTAATTAGTATCATAAATAATTAACAGCTTAGTTGTCCAATATGCAACAGACTAATTAATTTCATGTAATATTAATAATAAATATCACTACCACAGTAAAATGACAGAAATTAAATAATAATAAATTTCAATACCACAGTAAAATGAGATAATTAGTAGCATATATAATTACCTCCATAGTTGTCCAATAGGCTATACAACACGAACCGCTCAAGTGACGAAGAAAACCGTCTTCACTGCAGGCAGGCGAGAAATGAACTGACAAAAAGTCGACAAAGTTGGGGACCTCTAAATGCAGCGCGATCTGGTTCAAACTTGCACAAACGTGTTTTCTTGTTCTTTAGAATACGGAGAAACGTGTGGATTAAAACTCCAAGCTAATTTTTATTTTACCCTATAGGTATGAAACACCCTAATATATGTATATGTATATATATATATATATATATATATATACACACACATATATATATATATATATATATATATATATATATATATATATATATACACACACATATATATATACATATATATATACACACATAGGCCTATCAGTTTAACGTCTGTTGTAGGTAAGCTACTGGAATCAATAATTAGGGATCGTATAGTCGAACA
>JAJOZX010007635.1:47500-210218 GCA_023014485.1 Bathynomus jamesi | reverse complement strand
CAACTGTAGGGAAAAAATAAAGATGACGTTCAAACCAAATTTGAACGAGGATGAAACGTGAGCAAAGATGAAAAGATATTTGGAGAATGAACCCATTGATTTAGTAAGTTACTTTAATGCCCAAACTGTTAATATTAAAAATGAAGTTATTACACCCATTGAAACAAGCACCACTTCTAAATAAACTTACTCAAATAAGATTGTAACAAAGAATGAACAACTGATTTTGTTATAAGAGAGTAAAATTGAGAAAGAAAATTAAATTGCTAGCAACAGAGAACGGTTTGGATGATTCAGATGAAAGAACTAAATGCATATGAAAAATAGATGAGAGAAAGGATACAATTCCCAAAGAGTAAAGTAAGCCTTACTGCATACTTCATCTGTAACATCCTGCCCAAATTTTCCTTTCCTTTCAGCTTCCCTAAAATTTTATTGCCTTCTCTTTCTAGTCGAATTCCTAACTATGATTCATACTTCTTTAATTAAAATACCTTCCAAGTCTTCTAGAACTGTTACGAGATAAACACGAAGACGATGATGAAATTTTAATCTGTCAACTATTGTCTCCGAGAGAGTTTATTAATATAAAAGTGATCTAAATTTTAATAATAAGGTCCAGAATTTGCTCGCTTGATCCTGCGGATCAGCACACGTTTCCGGTGCAGAGCCTCTACACTGAATCTCCTATTACGTACTTATACATTAACTGTCTAGCAAAGTCTCCCTCTAATTTCCATTACTTTTACTACATAATTTTTGATACGTTCTGGTTTATTTATATTCTCTACTCCTGTCATCTACCCCACTATGTTTCTTAGTTTTTCACAATGAAACGAGTGTTCTGTGGTATCATTCTCTCTCCTGCATACTTCACACTTCATGTCCTTATATTTTCCTTTGTAGTTTTCTTTCACCTCAACCGTATTTAATCGGATTTCTATTATAATCTTCATATCCTTTTCTTTCATATTTTCAATATATGATTTTTTTTAAATTCATCAATGAATCTTAGTTTTTTTCATTTTAGTTTTCCTCTTTATTAGTTCTTCCCGTAAATATTCAGTAATTTTTTGTCGTACACTTTTCTTTAATTCAATTTTTTTCATCATTTTCAAGTCCTCTAATGTTACTTTATATAATTTACTCATTTCTGCCACTTCCTCTGCCCAACATCCTGGGTATGGATTTTCCAACTGATCTTCGGTTTGTAATAAAAGGATCAAGGGTACTTAATTCAAATTAAAATATATATCAGACACAACTGAATGTGTGTGTGTGTGTGTGGTGTGTGTGTTGTGTGTGTGTGTGTGTGTGTGTGTGTGTGTGTGTGTGTGTGCATCCCTAAGAAAACTAAATTATATGAATGTATCCGTTTAGCGTTCGCTAAATTTTATCAATTTCATCTTGACTTAATTCACAATTTTGATTCACATCACTTTTCAGGTCAAAGTCTTTCTCAACATACGACATCTCCTTTTCATCTCGTTTTATTTCGTATTTTCCAGTTCGATAAGCCTATATTCTTGTAGAAAGGTCCTATCAGCTTCTACTTTAATATACTTTTTGAGTCTTTCTCTAAAGTTCGAAAAATATTCCTTTCAATTAAAGAAATCTTCTTCAGGACTATTCTTCAATAAAACAAAGTTACTGCTTTGTTCATTTTTCAATCCAAACATACCTGGTAATTTGAAGAGCTACAAAATTCATTGCAGTTAAGCAGTTAATTTTCTATTATAGTCCTCACGAAAACATATATAAAGAAACAACTAAAGACTTATACCCTTTGGATGGGTATAAATGTTTTCAGACATCGTGACGGCAGAAAAAGGGGGGTTTCAATTTACATATACTAGCTAAAGTGGGCCATACTGGCCCATTTAGCTAGACCTGCGGTGCTGGGGCCTTCCGTTTTATCAATTTTCTGGAGAATATTGACTCTATTTCAAATCATAATAATATAAAACAACATAAAGCAATCTTCCTGGGCGACTTCAATTCTCATATCTTAAAATGTAATAAATATAGAGACCCTAAAAACTCATAAACAGAATGGTAATATATGCCTTCTGCACAACCATTACACGAGCTACACGTTTTGCGACTTCTATAGAGCACTCAACCTTAATAGACCATATATGGTGTAAAGGTCATCTGAACCATACAGCCGGTATACGTCTGCTGGGGATCTCTGACCATTTCGGCTCGTCTTAACATTAAATGGGGATCATAAAATCCCGGAGACAGATCGCGTAAAAATAAAAGTCAGAAAAAATTAAAATTTAGAAGGTCTGAAACAGAAATTAGGCTCAGTAGATTATAGGTCCAAAGTTCTCGAAGGGGCTGACGACATAAATGAAAAATTTATTAAGTCCTCAGACATACTATACGATTCATTGAACGATCTCTGTCCTATAACTGCTATAAACACGACCCATAAAAGGCAAAATAAACTGTGGTTACATAAACTCCTCCTTAATGCCACAAGTCAAAAACATTTAATCTATAAACACGTCAAAAAAGGACAGTGCCCAAAGAAATTTACACCAATTACAAATACAAACTAAATACCCTAATCAAAAAAGCAAACTCATAGTACTTCAGGAATAAATTTGAGGAATACAAAGGTGATTCTAAAATAAAAATGGAAACTTATCAACGAAACTTTATAAGGAAGGAAGAACAAAGTTGTTTTCCTGCAAATATAACAATAAATAATACCACTAACAATAAACCATTAGATATAGCCAATCATTTAAATAAGTACTTTGCTACCGTACAAAAAAATACAGCTGATCCTGTAGCGTTCTTGACATGCAGCTGCGAAGAATATCTTGATAATCCCCTAGTTCATATTTTCACCTGTCCAATCTCTCTCAGAGATGGCAAAACTGTTATTGTTTTAGGGAGGACCATAAAACAGGCGACGCGATTTCAGCCGTATTGGACATGCGATATACAAATCTTAATAATAAAGAATCTTCTGTTCTCTTGCTTATGGACCTATCAAAAGCCTTTGATACAATTTCTTACGACATTTATTTATAAACTAGTGTACCCGTGCCGTCAAGAATGACGGCAAAATATATATGAACCACGAAAATGGAGACTGCTGCAGAAATAAGAAGACGATTGGCAAGAGAACTGGGCTATTATTATAATGGGGATAGTGTACCCGTGCCGTCTCTTCGCTGACGGTTAGACAGGCTAAACTACAAAAAAAGAACCCAGCCGTGAAAATTTTGAGCTTCACATTGTGTCAACATTTCTGAATCTGGTATCTCCCAAAACCTCCTCACCATTCATACAACTTGGGGGCTAACCCACTCCCCCATTACCCCCACCACCACCCTTCCCCCCTGCCTCACCCTTCCGCCCACCCCACCCCTTCCCCCCACCCCCACCCTTCCTCCCACCCCCACCCTTCCCCCCACTCCAACCCTTCCCCCCACCCCCACCCTTCCTCCCACCCCCACCCTTCCCCCCACTACAACCCTTCCCCCCACCCTCACCCTTCCCCCATTGCTAAACTACAGAAAAGAACACAGTCATGAAAATCTTGAGCTTCACATTGCCGCCCGTAATACAATAATTCATAGCTTCTAATTATTCCTATCTAATTCCTTCAGAGCGTGACACAATTCTGCAACAAACAGACAGACATATAAACAAACAAACAAAACTTGGCTATTATTATAATGGGGATTATTTCATTATGTCATAAATAACTTTGCTCTAAATTGGTTTAAATCATGCTTATACGACAGACAGAAGCCAATAAGAGTATATCAAACATAATAAAATCATCACCACCGAACTAATATCACACATAGAGTTCCACAAGGAAGTACTTTGGACTCCCTACTATTTCTGATCTATATAAATGACTTTCACAACTCTCATAATGGGAATGGCTTCTAATATGCACCTCCACGATATAGTCAGACAGCGATCTCGCATCCCTTAACGAAATAGTTAATACTTGCTCGTGATATCGCGCGCCAATGAAGGGAAATTATTTAGAGTTGTGCTTGATGACAAACTATCATTTCGTCAACATATTGCAAATATAGATCATAAACTATCGAAATTCTCGTTTATATTAACAGAATTGCATTTCCTTCCCACAAATAAACAACATTATCGTATATGGGAGCGCATATGATTACATCGTCAACCTTTAAACAATCAGATGCGTCACGAACATCAAACAAAGTACTCGTATATGGAGATGGAATGTATTTCAAAGGCAAACTATACTCTTCAATGTAGTAGAAATCCTTACACTTATTTAGCAGTGGAATTATGGAATAATATACCGAATGAATTAAAAATAATCAATGCTTTCTCATCTTTTATAAAGCGATTAAAACTTAACAAATTCCAAAGTTACTGAAGGCACTTCTTTCTTTTTCCTTGCTAAACTTCTCATTATTTTTCTAAAAATCTCTCCTATCACTTTTCACCACATCTCGCATTTTATTATTCTTTCTGCTAAGCATCTAATAAAAGTATGGGTGTCAGGAAATGATTGCCCCCCCCTGTAGAGCAAAAACTAGAAGAGATAGATAAAAACCGGCGAGACCACTTGAAAGAGCGTTAAAATCTGAATAAAAACCATTATATTCTATTCCTGTGATTTTAATTTTTACCATTTTTTTCCCCACAGAAACCATGGCATCATCTATTTTGAACGATTCAGAGAAAAAGCGAGTTCTTGACCGCATTCGAGCTGTCACATTTCGTGAAGCAAAGGAAGCTGGTGCAACTTTCATAACTCGACACTGGGTGGCTGAGAGATTAAAAGGATCAGAAGACTTTGTCAAAAGGAATTGGAATAAGAATCCTGAAGATTGTGAAACAGAATTTCGAGGAGGAAGACCGGAGAAATTATCTCAAGAATCGAAAGACATTGTGCTTGCTGCATCACGGCGCCGAAAGAAGAGCTGCTCTGAGGTAGCGAAAGAGATACTTATCCGTCGTGGTAAGATAGTCAATCGGCAACTTGTGCATCAATTTCGAGTTCGCCAAGGCTTGAGTGCTTGGCATGAAATAGCTAAGCCACGGAAGAGTGATCTTAATATTGAAGATCGGCTATGGTTTTGTGAATATCTTGAGGAATGGACGGAAGACGATTTCCTTCACTTGGTTGTCAGCGATGAATTCTTCGTTTATGTCTCCAGAAAACCAAACTTTCAGAATGATCGGGTTTGGGCAACAACTCCTGATGAAGTCCCAGACGACCAGAAGTATCGAGAAATAGTAAAAAATCCAGCATGTGTGAGTGTTTTCATTATGTTCTCTATTCGGAAGCTCATCTGGGTTATCAAACCAAGAGGAACCAGTTGGGATGGGCCTTATTTTCGAAATGTAATTTTAGCCCAACATGTAATTCCGTTTTTGAAAGACCCCGAGTGTGTTTTGGATGTTGAACAGGCAACCTTTCTTCACGACAAAGCCCCCTGTATGAAAGCACTTGCGACTCAACAACTGCTTAAGGACAATAACATTGATTTTTTCGGAAATAATGAATGGCCTGGCAATTCTCCCGATCTTAATGTCTGTGAACATGTCGGATCCATCATGAAGGATCGGGTGGAGTCCTTAATGCTGGAACAACCCATTCAGAATCGGTATTCAACAGAAATTATGACTGCAAAGATCAACGAAGTCCTTGAAGAAATGAGTCATGATACCGATCTCTTTGAGACACTTCTGGGATCATACCCCCGTCGATTAATGGCCGTCGGAGCTGCAAATGGGGGCAACACCCGATATTAACAAATGGTTTTTATTCAAAATTAAACGCTCTTTCGCGTGGTTTTGTCTGTACGGGAATTACCATCCATAGAAGTGTTTCAACATCATAAAGACAGAAGCCTGTCGAAAAGGTAGAAACTGTAGATATTTTAGCCAAATATGTTATAATTTCTCTATAACATAGAACATATATAAACTTGGCATGTCACTATCCTTTCATTTCAAATGGAGGCTAAAGAGAGATAACTTGGAATCAGAGTACATAAATTTTTATTACCGCTCAAAAGAGAGCAAAATAAATAAAAGGAATGGGGTTTTTTCAGAACCATTAAGAGACGTAAGATTACAGGCGTACCTTTCCTTCAGAACGTACATTTAGCCAGACCATCAACGAAACCAGTTTATCAAAATTTCTTATACCATGCACAACAACAAAATATAACTCACCAACAGTGGTGCTCCACAATATATTGTACATACAACACTTTCAACACTAGACGAAGTATTCTGTTCCTAAACGCAAAACTAAATACATATAAACCAGTAAAGGCACATTAATATGCAGTGAAAGGACAACGCATGGAAAGGAAGAATTAATTCCAAACCACAGCATGCGACAGATGGACAGACAGACAGACAGACTTAAGAGTATTAAGAGGTATTGAGATTTTTCTGTATTGTAGTTAAAATACGTCTTTTCTGTTTACTTTTCTTTACTCCGCGTTATTATCACTCTTAATACTTTACACTGATGTCTTTGTATTTTATAATCGGGTAACGTGGCCGCTTTTCAACCGACATAAAGCCTGCGGCCGACATTTTCCTTTAACAAAGCGAGGACTTACAACGATGATCACTATTTTTTATTTTTACTTAAATTGAAACAATGAACACGACGGGGAAGCAAGTGGGGAATTTATAATTAACATTTGGATCGTGGAGAGCCTAAGTTAAGTAAATTTTTAAATCATAAAATTACATTGTTGCATCAAATGGACCTTTCGTAAACACTCCGCTCGAAGGCTGGGGTCTGGGACTCTGGGTGTCTTTCAGTGCATTTCAATTATTGCCAACTACTATTTTATATTTCAAACAATTTCATTTTGCAAATCTTAATTTCACACAATTTTAATCAGTTTATTATACTCTAAAAAAATTATTAAATTTCCTATTAAACATTATTAAATTTCCTATTAAACATTATCAAATTTCTTATTAAAAAACAATACACGACACGACCTAAATTCAAAACGAACCCTCAAAAAAAGTATTGTCAACTGAACTAAATAATCTGTCAATTTCATTTTACTGCTTTTATATTTATTTCAGTTTCACTCGAAAAATGTGAACAATTCTGAAGGAATAAAATGGCACTTGACTGGTTTGCGGTCTGTTTCCCCTCAACGAGAAATAATGAAATGTCTGTCTGTCTGTCTGTCTTTCTGTCATTTAAAATAACTACTGATCTTTTCCAATTAACATATGTAAATATACAGGGATTATATTGCCGAAGAAGGATGGATAAAATGTTTACAGTACCTGCAAACACTTAAGGTAGGAAATGAATACCGAAATAATTTGTTTATTAGAGACGCATCTGCATAGATGTGAAATTCCGTGTGAAAATTGTGTCGAAGATTCCAGAGTAGAAATAAAAAATTGCAATATATATATATATATATCGAGAGAGAGAGAGAGAGAGAGAGAGAGAGAGAGAGAGAGAGAGAGAGAGAGAGAGAGAGAACGGATACATTACACTGAAAAATAGAAATACAGTGTTTTGCAAATCAGGTGGGCCAAAATATAAACACTGACAATGCACCACCATTTTCGACAGCAAAGCACAATATTTAAGCAAACCATTCCACCTTTGACATAGCGCCACGTTTAGAAGAGAGTCACTTTGGGAATGGACAATGCTCATTTAAATATTGAAATATTGACATTTTATGCGATGTCTGCCAGTTTTCATCACCATTTGACAAACTTAAAATGAAATCATGAAAGGTGTCCCATGAAGGGTGTCCCATAAGTCCGGCATCATAGGAAAAAAATAAAAAAGGCACAACAAAAGCCTTTATTTACAGAACGTGCTCAATATGTCCACTATTGTTTTCAATACACGTGGTACCCAGTCAGCAAGCACACGGTGAATGATGTCAGGAGTAATGGTGTTACATGCCCCAATAATGCGCTGCCGCAAATGTTCAACACTCCTAATTTTCTCTGCGTATACCAGCGCTTTCAAGTGGCCACAGAGATAAAAATCTAGTGGCGTGAGATCCGGGCTTCTGCTGGCCATTCCACAGGCCCTCGACGTCCTATTCAATGACCATGGAATTGTTGGTACAGGTATTCTCTTACTTGGGTGCTGTAATGTGCAGGAGCGCCGTCTTGCTGGAACCATGTTGGGAAATTTCCTTCTTCGTTCAAGACACTGGGAAATGCTTCTGCCTTGAGCATACGTAGGTAGGTGCCTCCAGTGACATGTTCATCGAAAAAGAGGGGGGCCTATGATGCGATCCTTCCAAATGCCACACCATACCATCACCCGAGATGCACCTTGTTCCTTTCAAGAGGTATACCAGTGAGGGTTGTTTTGAGACCAGTAGCGGGTGTTCTGTCGATTTACCTCACCATTTCCACAAAAAACAGCCTCGTCACTGAACAGAATGGTGGACGGGAAATTGGCATCCCGAGCATATTGTTCCGTAGCCCATTCACAAAATTCCATCCACCGGTCGGGATCATCTTCGCTTAATTTCTGTAGGATCTGAAGTTTATATGGATGCCATTTGTGAGCCTGAAGAATGCGATGGATGCTACTTTTCGACACTCCTGTCTCGGCGGACAATCGCCGAAGAGACTTATTGGGACTTCTGTTAAAATGAGCCAGGATAGCAGTCGCTGTATCATCGTCAGTGGACCTCCTTGAAGGTCCACTGCGTGGTTTATCTTCTATGGATCCTGTTTCCTTAAACTTTGCAACAAGTCTGCTAACACAACTCGGTGTTATTGGCTCGCGGTCTGGATGCAGTCTGTTAAATTCAGCAGCGGCCTCTCTTTGACTCCGATTTCCTATGAGTAGAATTATCTGGATTCGTTCTTCCTTGCTCACAGACATTATGGCCTGTAGAAAGAGAAAAATATGAATTATGGTTTGTAGAAATACAGGGTGTCCCAGAATTAACTATCTATTTCAATGAAATCGGACAAATTTTTTAAAAACACACTTTTATTTATGTTTATCATGTTTAATATGTGTTAAAAATGTATAAATTTCTAAATTTTTTTCATAATTTTTTCATTATCTGGTCCAATGAAAGACCGTCTGAAGTCATAGAATGGCAGAGAGACTCTCCAAAAGTTAACGTGTGGCTTGGAATGACCAAATCCAAAATTTATGGTGCTCCATCTTGTTGAAACACAACATTATCAAGAATGCCATCATCAAGAAGCTGTGGTTCGAGAAACTGCTGAAGCATATCAAGGTAGACGGTACCTGTTACAGTTGCTTTCGCAAAGAAGAATGGGCCATAAGTTTTCGATTTGGTCATTCCAAGCCACACGTTAACTTTTGGAGAGTCTCTTTGCCATTCTATGACTTCAGACGGTCTTTCATTGGACCAGATAATGAAAAAATTATGAAAATAAAATTATGAAAAAAATTTAGAAATTTATACATTTTTAACACATATTAAACATGATAAACATAAATAAAAGTGTGTTTTTAAAAAATTTGTCCGATTTCATTGAAATAGATAGTTAATTCTGGGGCACCCTGTAGACAAATATGAATTTCTCCTATGATGCCGGACTTATGGGACACCCTGTACATTAACAATTACAGCAATGTATTTAACACCTTTTAAATACAATCGTTACGTTATGTAAACATTTAACAACCATAAACAATAAATTATATATATACAGGGTGTCTCAAAAGTCACTATCTATTTTGAAAAATAATGGGAATTACGAAAAACTGGTTTAAGACATGAAAAATATATTTATTTCAAAGTAAGTGCCACAAAGAATTAGTGCTATTTATTTATCTGTCTCCACATGGCGACCATCAGTGTCTCTACAGAGCTCAAAGCGATAAGTTGTTTCCCGGAACACACTTTCCAGCATTTGAGGTGTTATTTTCTGAACTGCATCGGTAATACGATTTCGAAGTTCGGCTAAATCACTAATTCTTCTACCAGTGTACATCTTAGACTTAATGAAACCCCAGGCGAAAAAATCTAATGGTGTTAAATCGGGTGAACGTGCTGCCCATGGTTGTGTTCCTCCACGACCAATCCAGCGACCGGGGAAGCGTCTGTCAAGATAATCACGTACAATTATTGCATAATGGCACGGTGCTCCATCCTGCTGAAAAACTACTGTGTCAAGAATGCCATCTGTAAGAAGTTGAGGTTCGAGGAATTGTTCAAGCATGTCAGATAATAAACCAATTAACTTTTTTTAAATACACAAATTTGCACCAGAAGTACATATCTTTATGCCAGCATAGCATTTTTTAAAAAAACATCTAATGTCACCGAAATAGATAGTGACTTTTGAGACACCCTGTATACCTTTCAACCTTTCAAATGTTCCGTGCGATGATTCCTCACTTCACGAAAGTCAAGCTTGTCGCCTCTTCTCTCGAGTTGGCATATATATACACACAGACACACACACCGTGTATATATATATATATATATATATATGTAGAGAGAGAGAGAGAGAGAGAGAGAGAGAGAGAGAGAGAGAGAGAGAGAGTGTATGTTTAATGCCATAAGGCATTCTTTCCGGATTAATACATCTGATCAGCAAGACCGAATAATCGACAAGTTATTTTTGGCTACATTAAGTTAGATCAGGTTAGGTTACGTCAGGTTAGGTTAGTTTAGACTAAGTTTTTTAGAATGTTGATTGTTTGGACTTGTTGACGAAATAGGTATAGGTCCATTCTTTCAATACGCTCCGCTTGGAAATAGCTTTAAATAATACATATTTCGAGTTATCCTAAACAGCTGTGAGATGGGTAAACTCTGAACTTATCAACCTTCTTGGACAGGTCTAGGTAGAAGTAGACACACGCAAAAAAAAAAAAATAGGTCAAACTCTAACATTTTTTAACGTCCTCAAAACTTGTCAGAAGTAAACATCTACGAGAGGCACTCAATATATTTTGCCTCACCCTTTTTTCTTAGCTAAATAATAGGCCATGGGGCTGAAATGTCTTTTGGAATGTAAGTTTGAACTTTCTGCGTTTCACACAACCGGATTTTTCCAGTTTGAACTTCCCCTCCTTGTATAAAACCGCTTTTAAAGGCCTTGTATGAAACCGATGGTTAACGCAGTTTCGAAAATGGCGTCTGACAGTGATATGCATCATAAACAGAGAGCTGTTATCGAGTTCTTAACCGCAGAGAAGGAAATAGTTAGAAATATTCACAAACGTCTACAAAACGTTTACGGAGATGCTGTTGTTGATCGAAGCACAGTTCGACGCTGATCTAAACGTGTGAGATCATCGGAGAGAGGGAGAGCCAGCCTCGATGATGAACGACGCAGCGGTCACCCGGCATCGGCTGTGACATCTCACACTGTGCAACGTGCTAACAGCATCATTCGATCAAATCGGCGCTTCACATACAAGGAGCTATCACTGGAGCTAGAATTAGTGAAGGAAGTGTGAATACGATAATTCAGCAACTGAGATACTCAAAAGTGTGTTCACTTACTGAAGATCATAAAGCCCCCAAAAAAGAAATTGCTTCTGAGTCGTTGGTTCGATACGAGACAGAAGGGGATGACTGCCTTTCACGAATTGTGACTGGGGATGAGACTTGGGTACACCACTTTGAACCTGAAACTAAACGCCAATCCATGGAGTGGCATCACGCAGACTCGCCACGCAAGAAAAAGTTCAAAATGGCTCCCTCTGCAGGAAACGTTATGACCACCATCTTCTCTGACATGAAAGGGGTGATTCTGGTGGACATTATGAAGAAGGGACAAAGAATCATCTCAGAGGCATATATTGCTACCCTACAGAGACTCCAAAGACATATAAAGCGAGTTCGACTGGAGAGAAAACTGGAAAACGTCCTTCTTTTACACGATAACGCAAGACCACACAACAGTTTGCAAACAGGAGAGGCCATCACAAAAATGCGCTTGACTGTGTTACCCCACCCTCCATACAGCCCAGATCTAGCACCTTCAGACTTCCATTTGTTTGGGCCAATGTGCTATTCGTGGAAGAAAGTTTCAGAGTGACGATGAGGTTGTTTAGGAGGTAAAGAGTGGCTCCAGCGGAACCCAGCGGACTTTTACGAGCAAGGAATGAAGTCCCTTGTTTCGAGGTGGAGGAAAGCCGTAGAAAAGAATGGAGAGTATGTGGAAAAATAAAAACTTGTAAAAAAGGTATATAACTACTTGTGTACAAAATTTCTGGAACTTACAAGGAAACTTGGAAAGAAAAAAAGAAGGTGGGGCAAAGTATATTGAATGGCCCTCGTACATTCGGACAATTTTATGCAGAAATAGACGCAGTCTAGATTTAAAAAAAAAGAAGAAAAAGTTCCAAATCTGACATATTTTAATGTATGTAAGTTGAGTTAAAAATGTACACTAATATTTTTGTGTACAATCTTTGTACCAATTTGTTTTGAAAGTACAAATTATGATGAAAATAGTAATTTATAATTAAAATAGTGAAATAGATTCTTGAAACTAAATGTCAGAGCTTTAACTTTATAATCGATAATTACTTTGTACACAGAATTTCTACTATATGAACAGTGAATGTAAAAATAATGTAGTTACTTTTAGTACAAATGTAATCAAATGACATTTTAATGTATTAATGTAATATGATTCTACAATTATGTTTTGTAGAATAATTCGCAATTTTCTTTTAAAAGCTTTAAAATGAAATCATAACTTGTATGCTTTTTGTATTTCAAAAAGTGAACTGAAAATAGTTAGCGTTTTGCCTTTGCTTTTCCTTCCCTGCCTTCTGTCTTTTCTGACATATAGCCTCATGGAAGTGGATGAACTTCTCTTCCACGTCCTGCGAGAGGTTACAAGGAGTTACAAGGACAAGAGGAAGTCTCAAAGACCTTTCTGTCTTTGAGACTTTCCGTCCCTGGCATCAGTTGCCATGTTTTTAAGGGTCCTGATGGTCTCTTTCTGGGTTTAGTAATAGTAGACCCCGAGGTATGGACCCCCAAATGTACAAAAAGATTTTGCTCTCATTTCGAGGAACCTGGTCGAGCACGCTTGGATGAGCCCGGGAATTTTTCTCCCTTTCTTTGTCTTCATTTCGTTTCACCGTCTTTAATTCTCTGTCCTCCCTCCTTAACTTTGTCGTTTCTCTTCTTTGCTTTTTTATGCTTATGGAATTTCCCCAACCGCTATATTAAACTATTAAAAGAACCCAACATTAACTGTCCGAAGGCAGACTGAGAAATATGGAAAGGGGAGCAATAACGAGCCGCTGCACGTAATGTATTTGGTTCAGTCCAACACTTCTTTTAAAGGGGACTAATTTTCTCAATTGATAGCATTACCGCCCGTCTCATTGCACTTAGTTTGACGAAAGACGTAAAACGGAACTTAACCAATCAACTTATTAAAAGAATTGCCCAATTCTGGCAGAAAAGGGTCTTATCCATTACTGAGTATCGTTGTATAAATATAAGTAGTATATAAACATCGAGGACGATGGCGTGCCAGTGCCAGGAGGGAAAAGAGGGGGAAAGGACTGGAAATGGAAAAGGGAGAAACAGGATAAAAGAGTGGCAAAGGGCATAAAAGTGAATCACAGCTCTGTAAACAATGGGGTTGATAAGAAGGATAGTAATGAGGCTAAAGGCTGAAGAGATGAGGGTAATGGTAGAGTGGGGACGGTTCTGATTAAAGAAGAGTTATCTAAAATAAAAATAACTGTAAAATTTTTGTATATAAATATATGTGTAGGTGTGACGTTATACTATGGACTTTAGCGGCCACCCTTTATCAGATAAATATTTTATGCGTCGAACCCTTCTAAAGCGTTTCAAAATATTTGTAGGATTTAGTGATTTGTTTCCATTCCTATCTTTTATAACTCATAGTCAATGCCTTTATAAGGGATACCATAACTAAGCATTCAACCACCTTAAGTCGTAATGATTTATACGTAGATATATTTAAAAAATGAATAAGGATTAAATAAAAACACATCCGCACACAATATTTATTAACATATTAAGATATTAATTTTATTAGCAAACTTACAAGTAATAGTGAATTAATTACAGTCTCATAATTTTATGCAACAACATAAAATTAGAAATAATAATACATATACATAAAAATCAATATTTATTAACATGTCAAGACAGTATTTTTATTAGTAAACTTACAAATAACAGTGGAAATACTTAATATATACATATTTCTTTTTAGAAATAATAATAATAATAATACATCACATATACATACAATATTTATAATCATGTCAAGGTTCTTTTTTAGTATAGTAAACTCAGAAATAATGGTGGAAGTAGATACCTTCTCATTACTTTCTATCATGCAAGCAATTCTTTGCAGAAATAATGATCTGATTAATGTATGGTTTTTTATACTCGATATACAGAGCCTTAAGTTCGTTTAAGATCATTTTTATTTCTACTTTACAACTGACAATTTTATGATTCTTAATCTTTGAACATATAGACTGAAAAGTCTGCTCGAGTACATACGAGTGCTACTTCATTAAAACAACGTGTACGATGAAGGCAAAGGAAGGTTTGTAACGTTTTAAACTGACGTCCGAAAGTAAATAGTACTTCTCAGGGAAAGTGTCTTCTAAATACTTTCTAAGTAATAAGCGAATCTCACCTTGCTCATCTTTTTCTTCATAAAATCGTCGATTAATATAGTGTAGGTATGCTCAAGGATGGTGTCAAAATAATGCATATCATCAACACGCGCATTTAATAATGGTTTCAGGTTCCGGAAGATAGCTATTTCAAATAGCCTATCGAGGTTGAATCGGTGACTTGTAGGTACTAGTCCGTTATTAACAATGTTTGTACTGTTATTTATTATTGCTTTTTCACATTAATCGTATGTCAACACAGGGTTGTTCAGTATCACAACTTACAGGTAATATAAAATAATACACTATGAGCGGGTGTCACTGATCGTCACTCTTGTTGCATGCGCGGCAGCCGATACTTTATAATTCTCTTCGCCCACTTCTCAACAACCATAAAGATATTCGCCATCTCATCAACACTCCAATAAATAACATTACGTTTGGCGGAGTTTGAACGTTTACAATTTGTCTCGAGCATGTAATTAATCGCCCCACTGCTATGTTTAAATATTATCACTGATTTGAAAAACGTCACGTTGTATTGAGCGTTAAGAATACTGCTTAGCGGTAGCTCTATCTCTCTTTGTCACTGTAGACACAGGTGGTTCTTGGTGGTGATGCTGTTGTTATGGGGAGGCTTCTAGATAGAACGTCACGCCGCTCCAAGCTCAGGTGCCGGTGTGAGGTGGGGTGCTTGCCACTACTCGTGAGTCTGACCTTGTGGTGAGTCATGCCTTAGGATTGAGACGCCCCACCTGTTGGTGGCTTGGTGACATGAACGTGATCGACGAATCCCGTAAGAGTATGCATCAACACGTAAAACAGTTTCGGACGGAGAAAAATATGTACACAAAATTATGTAACACGTTAAATTTGGCGATAGTAATTCGATTAACACTGAAGGGGCTCTATTCGAGAAATAGGCGTGTCCATAATGCTCCACTTTGGTGGATAAAAAGTACTCGTCACTAAGTTCTATTAAAAAAGTACACAATCCTTCAGCAATAATCTCACTGGAGTGCTGGAACTCCCGTTTCTCCTGTCACAGTCCTCTTTGGCTGATCTTTTTCCGTTTCTCATCTACCCTATGAACAGGCCAGCATGCTCTTAAACACGCTTTTCCCTCTTTTCTTCACTACACATACTGCATTTTAAACACTATACAATCTTTCCCAAAAGAGTTAAAAAAATGGCATCGTGAGCCTCGGAGACCTTGATTTCGGCTCTCTCTTTCTCATAGAGAGGGACATTTTTGCGGCCGCTCGCAAACGAGGGATAAGCCAAA
Organism: Bathynomus jamesi; assembly: GCA_023014485.1. Lineage (NCBI taxonomy): Eukaryota > Metazoa > Arthropoda > Malacostraca > Isopoda > Cirolanidae > Bathynomus > Bathynomus jamesi. The sequence continues at coordinate 194,307 of JAJOZX010007635.1, read as the reverse complement.
ACAGTTCCCGTTTAAATTGCCTGAGAACTCCTCGATGATTGGGAGGGCAGGTCCCACGAGCTTTTCAGGGGCACCGGGTTGGGGTTGTTCTTCATTACGTAGGGGTATAAAGAGCAGAAGTCGAAGTAGTGAATCTTAACACCCTCCGTAGGTGGAGAGTATAGGTTTGTACCTCAAAACAAACTGTCGCCGCACTTGAGAAAGTCCACTACCATTGATCGTTTGATAACCTTTATTTCGTTACGGTACTGTTCTTCGGTCTCCATCCACTCAGCATACTCGTGCTCCATAATATCTTGTGAGTGAAATGGGGACTTATAAGGTGATCACGAGTACGGGTCAATGCCAGACTATCAGCGGAAGATCAACCGTGCAATTGGCCTGTAATGCCACACTCAGATCGCGGACATCCGTGCCATCGGCAACCGTGGAAAAAGTACAGCGTCCTCTCTCGTCGGCTCAAAATGTACGGCCGTGAATCTTGATGGCTACTTGTCCGGCTTTGAGAACGTGTTTTATGTATACACAAAGTCTTTTTTTGTATGTGTGTGAGCCAGTGAAGGCCTTTATAACCGTAACTGCGCGGGTTGTTTCATGATATGAGAGCAAGTGTGTCCTTTGGCATGAAATGAAGGAATTCTATAATTATGTTAGGAATAAAAACGTAACTTCGAAGACTCTTAGTTCACTCATAGTCGAAAACAACAAATAAATTTACGATGGCTTACAAATGACGGAAGTTTTAAATAAATTCTTTTCTTCTGTGTTTACTAATGAAAATATGAACAACATTCCCATTCCTGTAACCATGCTCAGTGATGATTATTTAAAGCTTCACGATTTTACCATAAGTGAAAGTTAAGTACTCTCGATCATAGGTAAAATTAATCCTAATAAAACTCCAGGTTCAGATAGGGTACTTAAAGAAATGAACTGCGCAATAGTCTCTCCTCTCACATATATATTTATAAATCGGTAGTACAGTCTGGAGAAGTTCCGTTCGATTGGAAACTTGCAAACATTACAACAATATTTAAAAAAAAGGGGACAAATCGCTTCCGGGAAATAAATTATCGTCCCATTAGTCTGACTTCATATATATATATATATATATATATATACACACACACACACATATATATATATATATATATGGGCATCTCGCCTTTTATCTTCATTCCCTGACGAGGTGTAGCTTTGAATACACGAAAGGCCTTGGAATCGTTTTTCTTTTTCCTTGTGGGTTTGCAGCATATATATATATATATATATATATATATATATATATATATATATATATATATATAAATAACCTTGGTTAACCTTGGTTTTGCTTCCGACCGAACTGTTCATTCTGACAAGGTCAAGCATCGCGAGCGTTACTAATCCAATGACACATTAGACATACATTTTAACGTACAATCCGAACCACGCCCCACCAGCAGCCCACCATCTTAACCACTAGGCTAACCAGGGTACCCATTTATCTACCAACTAATTTTTATTGTGTGGAAGGATGAACAGCTGGGTTTTGTTGCGCGCAGCCTACCGTCACCAGGTCTCGATCCCGGGACCGATGGATTCGTAGTCAGCGATGCTAACCACTACACCTCCGAGGCGCATATATGTATACACTCTACATATACTCGTATAGTTAATGTGTGGAATAAATTGCCAGCCAGCGTAGTTCAAAGTAATTCGTTCAAGTCCTTTGAAACGAGACTAGATGTTTAACTTGCCTTAAATCCTCAGTTAGAAGCATTTGTCAGCGCGTGAAGTGTTATAGAACTTTCACTCGGATTCCCTCCTTTTTCCTTTAAGATTTTCACTTTATCTTTAAATTTCTTTCCATCCTTTCAAACCTCTTTTCTTTGCTTTACTTTGAAACTTTCACTTATCTTTAAATTTTTTGCACCCTTTAACCTTCCTTCTTAAACAGACAGCTTCGTGGGGACCAGCCGGTCTGTTGCTGTTTGGTGTCCTTTCTATTCCTTTGTATTCCTTTGCATATTAATTATTTTCACTATTTCTATTTAATCTTTATTTATTTTTTAAATATATCTTTGTATGGTCTTAATAAGATGGTTGAATGCTTAGTTATGGCATCCCTTACAAAGGTATCCGACTATGAGTTATAAAAACATAGATGGAAACAAATCACTAAATCCTACAAATGATTTGAAACGCTGTAAGAGGATTCGACGCACAGTTTGAAAATTTTATCTGACAAACAGTGGCGTTGAAGTCCAGAGTATGACGTCACTTACGCATACCAGTATAATTATATACAAAAGTTTTATATTTATTATATTTTACATAAATCTTCTTCAATCAGAACCGTCCTCTCTCCCCCATTACTTTTATCTCTTTAACCTTTAACCTTACGGCCATCCTCCTTATCAAGCCCACTGTTTACACAGCTGTGATTAAAATTTTGCTTTTATACCTTTTCCCCCTCATTTACCATGTTCCCCTTTACCCCTCTTTTTACCATGCTTCCCACTTTTCCCCATCTTTTACCATGTTTCCCCTTTCCCCGCTCTTTTACCATGTTTCCCCCTTTTTCCTCTCTTTTTTTCTCAGCCCTTTTTTCTTATGAGCCATTTCCCCCTCTTTTTCCCTCTTGGCACTGCCACTCCATCGTCCTCGATGTTCACTTACGACTACAGAGCATACATAACATATCTAGGTAACGATTCTCATTACTAGGTAGACCAACATTTCTGACTAGACCTATATAATTGTTTATGAAAATATAAGTGAGCATATAAAAAGAGCTATCTTTTACTGACACATGAGAAATTTAAATATGATACTTTGTCAATTTTGTCCTGTCATCGGACAGGGCAATTTCATAAAACTTACCCAATTTGGCAATTTGGCACTTAGCTTGGAGACAACTTACTATGGTAACTGGTATGTTTTTTAATGTCGACATGGAAACACTGTTATATTATATATATATATATATTATATATATATATATATATATATATAATATTCATGCGGGAATCAGGAAAACAAACTTCAATTTGTCCGGAGGACAGGATAACGTTTTGAAATTAGTCACAGACGTAGAGGATATTGTATATTCAGGCCCGAGGCCACCTTTTCCCAGGAGGGGGGGGGGCTCGAATTTTATGGTAATGTAGCAAAAGTGGAGTGGGAAGGTACAGAGAAGGAAGCTAGGGAACAATATGCCGCACACAAAGATCGTCTGAACACTTTCCTTTATGCCTGAATCAGATCCTATTTTATATATGATATCACACACACTTGGTCATAAGTGAAGTAATTACACACAAATATCTGCATCAGTATTTACTTTTGACTATTAATAATAAGCTAAAGAAAATTTATTCCTTGGTTGGAAATGTATAAAAAAACAAACTTAAAATAAAAGAAATTCTTAATTCCCTTCTTAAAAAACTTTAAATATCATCAACATGTCATTCAAAGTGAAAATATTTTTTCCAGGGGGGGGTGCTCGATCGAACCCCTCAAGCCCCCCCCCTATCCATAGCTACGGGCTTGTGTATATATAGCTTTAAAAATGTACGCAGGCGAAGTATTGGTAAGCAAGTCTGACAACAGTTTGAAGTACTTATATTAAAAACTTAAAAACTGAATCTGTAAAACGTAAATGTTTGCAGGTCTCCAAAAGCAACAGAAAATTACTCTTAATTTGCTTCAAATAAAATAAAAAATATATTACCCTCACTGATGACCTTGATTCCAAACGTTTTATGAAGCGAAGCCATTAACTTTTCTTTTATCTCAATGGAGAGGAGTAACGATGTGGTTTAAATTAAAACTTTTCGTGGTAGTACAAAATTCAAACACAGTTCCTTTTAGAATTTATGGAGAAATATGCCCTTACTCAAGAAGTTTACAGAGACAATATGTAACTGTAAGGAAATTGCATCGGAACTGATTAGGACAAATAACAGCAACATGATAATCACTGTAGATGTTAACCAAACAGAAATTTATGACCATAATCTAATAGAAGTGAAAATGAAATTGTATGGAAAAAATTTGAAACTTACTCGAAAGATAAGGAAACCATATTAGAAGGATTAAATTTGAATTCAAACAAAATTGAATTGACTACGAACTCATAAAAACAAAATTAAAGAAATTAACTGGAAACTTTCACTTGAGAATTAAAGGTCAGGAGGCTGCTTCTCGATAAATAAAAAAGAAATAAAGCCAGTATTATTTCTCATGCCAGAAAGGTCTGATAAAAATAAAAGGAGTAAAATCAAAAAGAAGTTCAAAACACTTTTCCGACAAAGAAAACATTGTTCATCGCCTAACCGAATGCAGAATAACTTTAAAAAAAAACAATAAAAATTTGAAAATTGAATGAAATAAAGAAAAATCTAAAACATATTAAAATCTCTTTATGAAGAATGTAAAGGAACAGAAAAAGTTAAAAAAATAATTGAAGCTATTTTTACACTTTCAAAATCTGGAGTCGAAATGCATTTGAAATTTTGGACCCTTAAAATCGATAATAGAAGTTATTTAAATGACCCAAAAGAAATAAACGAACTGTTTAATAACCAATTGAATTGATTATTATTTACTCTTCCTAAACCAGATATGAAAACTAAAAACCTAAATACATTTTTTTAAAACTGATGTGCACGAACGAACGATTGATCAGTGAACAATACTGATTTCTCGGAAGAAGACAACTAATGCACTATCTAAAGTGCGAGAAGACAAATGAGCCGCAGATCGTAACACATGTTCTAAAGATATTCAAGAAAAGCATGGCGAAGCCATTGGAAATATTGTAGAGCGCATCACTTAACTCCAGCCTCATGCTACAGTTCTTGAAAAATTCAAACAATGTTCCCACTTATAAAGGGGGACAGAAAGCTTTGTCTAAAACCTATTAATCATTAGCATTCGCGTCACCTCTTGTAAAGGTTTTGAAAAAATAGTTAGAATTAAAATTATAGAGTATATGAAAAATAATTGTTATATAATCCAAACCAGCACGAATTTAGAACAGGAAGATCTTATTTATCATAACTATTAAATCACAAAGAGAGAATTTTAAATGTTTTGTGCCAAAAGAAAAACAGAACAAATGTATAAAAATTTTGCTAAAACTTTCGATAAATGTGACCATGCAATTCCTCTCCAGTAATATTTCAAAAAAATCGGTAATATTTTAAAAGTCTATTTTTTATTTTTTTTAACCAGAGTAGTGATAAGTGGGGTGAAATCCAGAGTTTCACCAGTCATTAGATCCATAACAGAAGGTACAGCATTAATTTCCTCGCTGTTTAAAATAATGATAAAAAATATAGACAAGAAAATCAGATTTACACAAAAGTTTGCATAGAAATTATATACAGTATAAAAAAATAAAATTGCACTGAAATTATATAAAAGTTACAAAACAAAATGAACATTCTTTAAATGAGTTGAAGAAAGCAACGTGAAAAAACTTAATGGTAAAAGTACAGTATATCTATCATGCTCAAATTATGAAACAGTTTGGTTCTACCAGTTACTGAATACTGCTCTGTCCTCACAAGTCTGCAGAGGAAAGAAAATATCGCAGATATAGAAGCCTTCCAAAGAACCTTTAGCTAAAATATACTGTAACAGAAGCAAAAAATGATAACTCTTTATGGAAACTACGTAAGTGCAGTTCCTCATTGTAAAAACGGAATAAAATCAAATTGGAATGCCCGTACAGGAAAATTGTGCATCGTCCCTAACAAGATATTCGTGGTAAGTTATGAGGGCAGGATGAAAGTAGAAAGCAACCTGCTCCTTCATCAAGTGTTACAAATGAAAAGAAAGGCTGCAAAAGTCGGTCGCAAGTGAATTCTTAATCTTTGTTCGAAAACTACAAAAGTATATATTATATATATGATTTGCGAGGGTGCCCTCTCAGGGCATTGGTTTCTGCCCTATGTGGGAGAATTTCGATTTGTGATTGAGTGAGGTCCGTAGCATAATGGTAGAGCGTCCGACCGGCAATTGGAAGGCCCTGGGTTCGATTCCTGGGCGGTTCGCCTCATTTTTCATTATTCGTTATCTCTCCTCCTCGTGTGCAGAAACGTTCCTTAACACTTATGTCGTTTCTATTCATATATATATATATATACACACACACACACACGAGGGGTGGTCAGAAAATAAGTTTACACGGCGTATAATTTCGTAACTAAAGGACCTCATTAATTATGTTTGTATGAGGTGAATTTGTTAATCATTGTTGGCAACACTGCACGTCGATTCAGCTGCCATCTACTGTACATTGGTTATATGAGTCAGTTGAACATGACAGCTCGATTGGAACAGTGCCCTGCCCTACGTAGCAGTCCAGGAGGTTTATGTTTAATGGCTGCTCGTAAATGTTGCAGTGTTGAACAATATGCACTGCATTGATTGTTGTGCCTTTTTGCATGAAGTCTGCGAGCAAAACGCTTTGTGGTCCCCAAAACACGGTAACCATCACTTTGCCAGCGGACCTCACAATCTTGAACTTCTTTGGTCGCAGGGACCCAGGGTGTTTCCATTCCATGCTGGCACGTTTTGTTTCCAGAGTACGGTGATGAACCCATGTCTCGTCTCCTGTGACAAATGCGCTCGAGAAATTCTTGACCACTGACAGACTCAGAATATCGTTGCAGAAATGACAGTGGAGTGTTCCAGTCGAGCCGCCATGTTCAACTGACTCATATAACCAATGTACGGTAGATGGCAACCGAATCGACGTGCAGTGTTGCCAACAATGATTAACAAATTCACCTGATACAAACATAATCAGTGTAGGTCCTTTAGTTACGAAATTATACGCTGTGTAAACTTATTTTCTAACCGCTCCTCGTGTGTGTGTATATATATATATATATGGAGAATTTTCACTTGGGTTCCTTCCTCTTTACTTTAAGATTTTCACTTCATCTTTACATTTCCTTCCTACCTCTTAACCTCTTTTCTCTGCTTTGCTTTAAAACTTACACTTGTCTTTAAATTTTCTTACTTCTTTGTATATCACCACCACCACCAGGGTTCGAATCAACCATCTGTTGAAATCCTGGTGAGGGCAATATTTTCATCATGAAAACTCGTGATTGTTCATGCATGATATTCCATATACAGTACATACACCTGGATATAAAAATCATGTTCATGTCGGAAATAAGTAAGTACAGAATATGAAGCATGACGACATTACCATCTAAATTAGTTGGCATAGGAACGTTGCATATGTACAGTGGAGCAGATGAGTATTCGTAAAGAGAACTACTTCAGTTATATTCGTCCTTATCTTTTGTACAATGCATAGAATAAATAGTTAGCAAAAGTTTACCATTCGGCTGGAAAATTTTTAACAAATAAAAAAATTAGTTTAACTCCAACGTATAATTTAAAACATCAAAGAATTTGAGGAAAATAAAAAAGTTGAAATGCAAAGGTTTTCGTACAGTTACAGTATTTACCACATTATTTAATATTTTGTGTCCACCTTAGGCTTGAAGAATTTTTAAAATTTTTATCAGTAGTTGGCTGCTTATTGATTAGAGACGGTTGGCAATTCTTAATTATGGAATGTTCTCTGTGAATCTTCATGGAAAAGGGGTACAAACCATTAGCAAGCAATTAGTACAAGCCATTCCAGCCATTAGTAAGCAATGAGTCGTCGTGGTAAAGAGATCTTAAGAGATCTGTTATTGCTGCACACAAGTCTGGAAAGAGTTATAGGAAGATAGGAGAAGAGCTTCGAATTCCATTTACGACGTTTGCTGCAGTTATAAAGAAATGGAAAGGCTTTGGAACAATCAAAACTTTACCAAGATGTGGACGACCTTGCAAGTTCTCATCCCTCTACTGTACGTCGTACATTGAGAAAGAATAGTCTGCAAGGAAGAGTTGCCCGAAGAAAACCTCCGTGACAAAAAGCGCATGAAAAACTCATTTAAAGTAAGCCAAGTATCACCAAAATGATGGATTTGCATTCTGGAAGAAAGTGCTCTGAGCAGACGAAACAAAAATTAAATTAATCGAGAACAACGAGCAAGGGTATGTTTGGTGAAAATCAAATACTGCATTCGAGGAAAAAAAATCCGGTGCTACTGTAGTATGCGGTCTACCTATGATTGGTTAGGTTTAATCATGATATTTTCGTTAAAACTAACGAAAATATCATGACTAAACCTAACCAATCGTCAAGGGCGATTGACAATTAATTGTAAACAAACAATTAGTAAACAAGATAAGAAGCTATAATTAAAAGGTAGACCGCCGAATCGTAGGTAGACCGTATACTACAGTAGCACCAAAAATCCTTCCTACGGTTTAATATGGTGGTGGTAGTTTGCTTCTTCGTGGATACTTTAGTGTTTCTGGTCCAGGAAAGCGTGTCTTCTTAACTGGAATCTTGAATTTGAAGACATATCAATAAATTTTTTAAGAAAATGTATTGCTTTCAGATCTGGAATTGCGAATGGGTTGCAATTGGGTACTGAAACATGATAATGATCGAAAACATAGAAATAGGAGCACCATGAAATAAACTTTTTTTTATTTGTAAACGGTAAACTTTTCATAACTATCTTATACATGGTACAAAAGATAAGAACATTTTCAAAGTCGCCTACCGATGGGGTAACACATATTCGCCGTCATTTGGAATATTGCAACGCATTTGCATTTTGGTGAAGATACTCTGTGTACATAAAATGTGGAGAGATACCATCTAAATTAATACATTTATGTACACGTAATATTGTAGCATGTACACTTTATGAAAAGGTATAAAATTCATTTCAAGTTCACACACATATTGCAATAGTAATACGCATGCGCAGGTTACATTAGTTAAATTATATGATAATGAAAGTAATACTGTCATCATATAGATATTAAGTTCATGTATTATTTCTAGTACAACCCTTTAAACAAGCATAGAATTTGTAAGCTAAAGATGTAAGGTCCAGGAGATCGGAAGGATATTTTAGGCGAATATAAAATAAAATTCCTATAGCATAATTATGTACGGGAATTGACTTGATCCGGAATTAACTCAGATTCGATATTATTCCAGTTAAACAATTCAAGATTGGATTTAATTACGGTTTGAGTTGATTAATTCTGGTTCGATTTAATTACGTTATGTCTACCTTCGCCCCCCTTATATAATATAACCTTTAACCTACCCGATAGTTTCATATATACGATTTCTTTAACTCTGAAACAACATTTCAAGGTCGGACGTATCTAAAATGTCAAATGGATATAAAGTAACAATAGTTAGGCACAAATTTCCACAATTGCTATGACTCAATATACATATACAATGTTTCCATGGCAACTGTTTACTTATTTCTGACGTGGACACGATTTATTTTTATCCGGATGGATATATATATATATATATATATATATAAGTGAATTAGACATTTGGATTGATATTGTAATTGGCTTCAAACTTTAATTTTAAAAAAATAATACTAATTTGAAGCCAATTGCATTATCTGTTCAACTGTCTAAACTGAGTTTAAATTTTGTTTTCACAATAACGATATAAGGAATGAAAAGGGGGACAAGTTTTATGGGCCGTAATATATATACTCAGCGACGCTAACCACTGCCGGTCATGGCAGGCGGCGCGCAGCAAAACCCATTTGTTTCATTTTCCCACACAATAAAAACTTTGTTGGTAGATAAATGGGTAGCCTGGGTAGCCTAGTGATTAAGACGCTGGGCTGGTGGTGAGGCGTGGTTCGGATTCCACGTTAAATTGTAGATCTAAGGTGGCGTGACAAGCTTGACTTTCGTAAGAATGAACAATTCGAGAGGAAGCAAAACCAAGGTGTGTGTGTATATATATATATACACTGCATGCAATGGAAAAATCACCCTAAAATATGAGATGAATTTTCTATTTTCGATCCATCGCAAACATCACTCCAATAACAAACTATGATTCTTTAATAAGTGTTTATCTAATTTAATGTTGTTTTTGTCAAAAAGCAAAAAATACTGTAATTTAAAATTTAAAAATACTGTAATTTAAAATATTCACAAACTTCTACATTCTATAAACTGGAATAGCATTAAAAAGTAATATTATTTGTTTCAGTTGAAAGCATACGTGTCAAATGAAAGTTGATTGTCGTCATTTATTTTTCAGATTTGGAAATTAAACATATATATTTCTGCCTCTGGATGAAAATAACCACGAAGAAAAATTAAAACATGAAATAGTGCCCAAGCGCTTTTGTTTAATAATGTCCTCAGGATATATATCAGTGATGTAAGCCTCGAGACTGGTCTCGAGACCTTTTTCTTTTCTGGTCTCGCTCTTGGTCTCGGGTGCTTAGGTCTCGGTATAGGGCATGATGGTCTCGCCTACTTCACTGTGATGTTTCTCAAGTGCAATGAATAAATTGTGAATAAATTATGAGTAAATTTTGCAATTGTTACTTGATAACCTCTTTAGAATCTTTATTCCTCAATGGGAAATACAGAGCTTAGGAAATAGGCATTACACAATATTGAATACATACAAAAATTGCGTATGGTCTCGGTCTCGGCCATGGTGGTCTCGATTATATCACTGATATATATATATATATATATATATATGTATATATATATATATATATTTCAAGAAACTGTATGTTGTTAATAATAGCAATACTTTTCCCACTTAAAGCGAATGAAGGTTTTTAGTCTCGACCGCATTTCGTTTGAAGTGGGGGAATATATATATATATATATATATATATATATATATATATATATATATATATATAGAGAGAGAGAGAGAGAGAGAGAGAGAGAGAGAGAGAGAGAGAGAGAGAGAGAGAGAGAGAGAGAGAGAGAGAGAGAGAGAGAGAAATAAATATATATATATATATATATAAAATGAAGAGGAGGAAAGTAGTTTTCTCGCATGCAGTTTTAGAGAAGAGCAGTGTGTTAGCAAAAATGTCGAGAGGGGAAACGAGGGGAAAGGGATGAGGGGAAAAGAGGGGGAAAGTGGATAAAAAGCAAAAATTTTAATCTCTCAAAGGGGTGTGCTGGGTATGAGAGGTGATAAGACAAGGGAGATAAGATAAGCGAAAATGACCTAACCTAATCTATAGAAGAGGAATGCCACTGAGGGGAGTGAAGGTAAAAGAATGGAAATTTGGAAATAAGCAAAATGTTAATGTCTCAAAGGAGGATGGGGGGGGGGTAAGTGGGAAGGGTGATGAGGGAAAATATATAAATGTGTATGTATGTGTGTGTATGTGTGACGTCATAGTGTGAACTTTAGAGGCCACTGGGCAAGAGGGATAAGCTTAGTGAATGGGGAACGCGATTATATACGTGTATATGATGACTAATGCCAAAGTGAACCATCCAACTACCCTTTCAAGGCATTTCCTCTTATCTGGTGGTACCCAGACTCAAATTCGCTTAAAATCAGTGAATACCTGACATTACAGATCTAAAGAATTAAAAACAATGGTATTCATCATATTTTCTACTTGGTAATAGAGTTTAGTATAGACGAACCCAGGTAGACAGAAATGGATTGATTTGAGAATTTTCTTCCAAGATCCACACGGTTGTTTTGAGTTATACATTTACAGAAAGTTTTTGATGGCTAACGTCACAAGATGCATACAACCGTTGATGAGCTGTATTTGAAGGTAAGGTGAGCTCAACCTAATCTAAACCAAGTGCAGGGAGGGTCGAGGGAGATTTCATAAGCTTTTATAATCCAAGTCTTTATATGGCAACCTAGACTTAGGCATGTGTGGGGCCATATGAAAAAAAATTCTTTGGTTAAAACAGGCCAAAACAGGCGGGAAACAGGCCACACCTAACATATTATGTTTAAAAAAAATGTGGGTGTATAAAACAGGATATCTCTTTGGAAATGTGCCGGTTCGGGAATGGAAATTAGTGGCTTAACTATTTTATGGGCAGGAATATGTTCAACTTTTCAGTTATTCTGTTATTTCAGTTATTTTATTTCAGTCCATTTCCTTATACTCAGTCATCTCGTCAATTGGCACGGAAATCAGGAGAAACTCGATGACTACACTTTGAGCATGAAATAATTATAGAAAATATATAATTATTCATTTTTGCTCTGAGGATGGAAACAAAAAATTTATAATAAATTATAATAAATAAAGAAAACTATACAAAATTCCCAATATTGATAACTTGCCTTCTTTGTATATATTTCCGTTAAGAGTATGTAATTATGCCCTGAGCCTTTTTTTAAAATAAATTACAGTAATGCCAGAATGTAAATTCAATTAAAGGAACACTCCTAATATTTATTTCAAAATAAACCGTCCTCAATGCGTGTTACGCTTCTATAAACAACTGAATTCGGAATATTTGCTTGCGGACTGGAATGTAATGATCACAGTTTAATTTGGAAGTCAGTTTCCAGTGTAACAACATAAACTAACGTTAAATTAAAGCTTTTAAAGAAAAATGTGTTAAAATCTTAGTAAAATTTAATTAATTCGTTGGTATTTAATAAATTACTGAAATATTTTAACTTCGTTGAAAAGATGGTTGCTAGCTGGAGAAGCAATAAAGAGTTTTCGTAAATAATCCATACTCCATTCTCTTTAATTTATTTATACAAATCCTTTTCAGGAGCTTTCAATAAATGCCCTTTCAATTCGTTCTGGGCTGAGGAAAGGAGGAATTAAGAATTGCGTGAAAACGTCCAATTTCATAATGTTGACTTTCGACTTCATCATCATAGCTAGACATTTTTTTGTAGGTATATGCAGTCCATTAAGTTATGTAACTTATATGTACAGTTCGGAAAAAAGTTGACCTAAAAGCAAAAAAATATTGCTAATCAGTATTGACTGCGTTTGGTTTTTGAAATTTTATTATTCATCAAAAAAAAAGGAGGAAATATCAGAAGAAAATCAAAATACTACCAATTAGTAATTTCTTTTTATCCTTTTTAGACATTTTAAGTTTTTAGGCGAATTTTTTTCCGAAATTGTGCATTTCAGATTTTAAATGAAAATGACTATCCTAACCTGACCTAGCGTAACCTAACCGGAGATAATCCAATCTAACCGAACATGAATTAAGTAGACCCGCATAAAGTCGAAGAACCTCCGTATTTTATACATGTTTAGATTTTTTTTGGGTGTGGACTGCATGCAGGTTGAGTTTCTTCATTTACTCCAAAGCAAAAGAACTTTTTGTTTTACTGTACAATGAATAATTTATGGAAAATTAAACTCCTTTGACAACTTAGTGCGCCACCGTAATAAGAAAGGAAAAAAGATTCCGACAGTTCTGAATACTTTTTATACAGTAAAGGCTCTCAAGTTCGGACTACTTCGGGCAAGATCTGTCCGAAGTTTGGAGTTCTTCTAAATACAAAACATTAACGTGAGAAATAAGTCTTGAAATTCGCTGACTACGAATCCATCGGCCCCGGGTTCGAGACCCGACGGCAGCCGGCGCGCAGCAAAACCCAGCTGTTCATCCTTCCACACAATAAAGAAAGTGGTTGGTAGGTAAATGGGTACCCTAGGTGGCCTGTGGTTAAAACGCTGGGCTGCTGATGGGGCGTGGCTCGGATTCCACGTTAAACTGTAGGTCTAAGGTGGAGTGAAAAGCTTGACCTTCGTCAGAATGAACAATTCGGGCGGAAGCTAACCAAAGGTTAACCAAAGGTCATATATTATTAAAGTATTACACTGATTACACTGGTCAACAAAGTTTTCGCTTCAGACGTAAAAGTAACTATTCTACTAATTTCAGGGTGCTGATTTTGAATATAAACTTTTTTTTTGCATATTGGGTCGGGGGTTTTCTGTACAGAAGGTAGATTTGTTTGGTTGACCGTATTTCCTGTAGATTTTTCATTAATGATCACTTTTCAAATGTTTGTGTTTAAATATGTTTTCATCTACTTTTCTCTCGATCTGATTACAATGTGTGCTTCTAGAGGTTGCAGCAATAAACCTGATTCATTCTGCTACATTTGCGGTTTACTCACTTCATCTTCACAACGCAGGAACATTACACCACTCATTAAAACAGCCTACTATCACTACTTTGGTTGTCAACTTGGAGACCAAGAGAAAAGCTGGGTACCACATGTTTGCTCTACTTTCTGTTCAAATGATTTGGCGTGAGCCAAAAATTCATGTGAATGACTGCTACTTCTGCCAAACCAAAATAACTGGGTTTACTTCCAAAACCAGGCATAAGATTGTTTATCCTATGGTTGACTCAGCTATCAAACAAGTACCTCACAGTGATGAACTGCCAGTTCCAGCACTACCAGAAGACAAAATAGTGCTTCATTTCTTTTCTGATGAAAAATCTTCAGAACAGTGCTGGTGATGCAGAGTTTTGTCCTCCTGGTAATGAAAATGAACCCCACTTCGTCACACAAGATGACTTGAATGACTTAGTAAGGGATTTGTATCTCTAAATCGCAGTCTGAATTTTTGGCATCAAGACTGAAACAATGGAATTTGGTTGATGGAGATGTTCGGATAACATCCTTTCGAAAAAGGAGTTCCGATGTTTCATACTATTTCAAAACTGTGAATCACTTATGCTTCTGCTCTGATATAGAAGGTTTATTTTCATTCTTTGATGTACAGCATCATCCCAGACAGTGGCGTCTTTTTATTGATTCATCTAAGGGCAGTTTAAAAGTGGTTCTTTTGCACAATGGTAACAACTACCCAAGTGTACCAATTGGACATTCTGTTCACCTGAAAGAGTCATATAAAAACATGGTGATTCTTCTTAATGCTGTTAGTTATGAAAACTACCAGTGGAATATCTGTGTTGATTTGAAAGTGATTGGACTCCTTGGCATGCAAAGTGGGTACACGAAATATTGCTGCTTTCTTTGCTTGTGGGACAGCAGGGCTACACAACAACATTACATCAAGACTGACTGGACTCCTCGTGAAACTTTTGTTCCTGGACAACACAGTGTGAAGTATCAACCATTGGTTGATCCATAAAAGATCTATCTACCACCACTTCACATAAAGCTCGGTCTCATGAAAAATTTTGTGAAAGCCCTGAGCAAAGCCTGTCGTGGATCTCACTATTTGTGTGACAGATTCCTCAGTATTACTGATGCTAAATTAAAATAAGGAATTTTCATTGGGCCTCAGATAAGAACTCTTTTAAATAATGATGAATTTCTGGAACACCTTGAACAAAATGAATTACACTGGGCAACACGTATTTTATTGAATGATATCTGACACTTGATTCTAGGTAATTTGGGTGCGCTGAATACGAATTTCAACTCGGTTTGGCTCTATCAGGTCCTGATTCTTGTCGACAGCCTATGTGCCATTTTCCAGATTTTTCAAATTAGGACTAAAAAATTAAGTCATGTGTTAAATTTTTTTTTCAAGTTTCATGAATACAAGCAGTTCAAACTACAGTAAAATTACATTATAACGATAGAAATGACTTAAAATAAAAAAACAAACAGATATGAAGCTTTCACTGTGGCAAAAATTTTCTTTTGTAAGACTTTCTAGCGTATTTGCTTGTTGATGGCAGGTCTCTTTTCAAGCACCAGCAGTAATCAGCCATCATGTGGGAATCCCAGCGGCCTTGGTACCGTTCCTCCATAATTTTGATATCTTGGTGGAATCTCTCCCCTTGTTCGTCACTTACATCACCTAAATTACTTGGAAATTGGCCAAGATGGCTATTCAAAAAATGCATTTTTATGCTCATATTGCAACCTAACTCTTTGTAGTCCCTTAAAAGTTTTTTTACGATTTCTTCGTAGTTATCTGCCCTATAATTGCCTAAAAAGTTTTCTATCAAGTCCACGAATGAGAACCAGCCATTTTTTTCGCGTTCATTCATGACATTAGGAAAATTGATGTCTTTAATCATTGTTCTTATTTGTGGACCGTCGAAAATTCCCGCCTTGATTTTTTCATAACTTAAACTTGGAAATTTTGAAGTTATGTATTTGAAACACTCGCCGTTCGTATCTAAAGCTTTTACATATTGTTTAATGAGGCCTAGTTTTATATGCAGAGGAGGAAATATGATTTTATCTCTGCTCACTAAAGGTGGATTAATTACGTTTTTTTCTCCGACAGTAAGTGATGTTCGTGCTGGCCAGATTTGTTTGAAATAATGTTCTTCCTTGGCTCTGCTGTCCCATAAGCAAAGGAAGCAGGGATATTTAGTATACCCTCCTTGTTGTCCTAGCAGAAAATTAACCATTTTTAAGTCAACACATATGATCCACTCGTGCTCCCTATATTTGATAAGATTTAAAACCTTTTCTATATGTTCATACTTTTCTTTTAATTTTGTTGAGTGCCCAATCGGTATCGAGCCGTATAGATTGCCATTATGCAACAACACACACTTAAGACTTCTTTTCGAACTGTCTAAAAACAAGCGCCAATCATTTGCATCGTAAGACTCAACCCCCATCTTCTTTAACAAACCAACTATGTCGCAGCAATATACTAAACTATCCTCTGTTCTAAAATATTTAACAAGTTCTTCTTCTCTTTTTCTGTAAAATGAAATGTATGTGTTTGAAGTAAGCAAGTTTTTCTCTTTAAGTCTTGAAGCTAAAATTTCCGCAGCCTTTTTTGGCAAATTTAGATCCCTTACAAGATCATTCAACTCGGCCTGGTTAAACTTTTGCGGATCGTTTTGACTTTCAAATACGCTGGGGTCAAAATCGGTGTCTGACTCCTCAAAGTGCATAACAATATTTTCAGGAACATCTTCAACTAATTCTTGAGTTGGCAGACCCTTAAATTTTGGAATGGGGATCTCATTTGAATGTAGCACAGGTCGTATCGCGGTGTCGAAATTTGGGTACTCGATACAATGTTTATTTTCTTAGTGAAGCCCGAAGTCTTGACAAAGCAAAGGTAGCAATCGGTCTCGTGGTTAGTAGGCTCTCGCCACACCTGATATGGAAAAAAAATTGTAAAGCGTTAACAAAAGCGACGAGAGACTTGTTTTTATGAATTTTATCAAAAGTTATCACCCAAACATTTAACATTTCTATGTGTTTCAACCTTATGCAATATTTGAGATTCTTATAAACATTTTCTGTAAATTTTTGTTTATGTACCTAAGTTACAATTACATTTAGGTAAGTTACAGTATACTAGTGATTAAATTACGTAGTTTTATGAAATCATAAACTTACCATCGGAACTCCAAAAGGTATTTTTGAATCCGAACCCTTCGTCCAATGTCGCAGTCTTTCAATGCATATAGTGCAGGCTTTATGTGGAGCCCACAATTTATCTTGGTCCCCCAGTTTTATGCCAAAATAAGCTAAGTAAGCTCTTTTTACGAAGTCAGTTATATTTGCTCGTTGATGTGGAAGTGTAAAATTTCCACATATATAACAGAAGGAATCAGGGTTGTTTTTGAATTTGAACTTTCTAGTGCTTGATGACATATTGCTTGATTGTTCTGCCAATTTGTAAAGGTATTTAAAGCCCTTAATTCATATAAATTTAAGAAAGTCTGAAATATAAACACAAAAATTAGTTTAAATAGGTACTTATTATGAAATAGGTACTTACAATCTATGAAATTAAACTAGAAACACGGATGAGTAGGTACATATAAATTACGTCTAATTAAATCAACTATATTAAATCACGATGACAAAATTACTCACTAAATCATATGCCAATTCAAAATTATGTTAATGCCCAAACTTAATTAACTAACTCAACTGACTGACTGACTGACTGACTGATTGAATTGACTGATTAACTCTGGAAACGAGTCGCTTTTATATATTTTAGTTGTCCCTCTAGAATACTCTACAGAGAACAGGAACGCTCGAGAAAATTTTAGAATTCTATGATATTTTTAGCTTAATTTACTAATATTAAAATGGGTTAAAAATGACAAAATTAAAAATATTTTTAGGGTGTTACATATAAAAATATACATAATACAACAATACCATAACAATACAGTAGGTACAAATACCTAGATAAAAACCTAGTTGCATAATGTGTAACTGCAAAAAGACTTAGCGAGTATTGAGAAAAAAACCTTTTTATGAATACGACGAAAGAGGAGGGGTGTTGAGCAAAATCAGTACCTGATAGAGCAAAACCGAGTAAAAATTCGTGCTCAGCGCACCCAAATTACCTAGAAGTAACTGTCAAATCTAATTCAATAGACAAAAATTTGAAATTTGTTCCCCAGTGTTATGTGCTTGGAATTCCTTGAAGTGTGTGTGCCAGAATTTCCTTGGCAATCATAAGGCTGGTAACTATAAAATACTCATCCAAGAACTTCTAGATGCTTATGAAGACCTAGGAGCTCGTATGTTTCTAAAGATTCAATTTTTGCTCAGTCATCTTGATTTTTTCCCTGAAAATCTTGGTGATGTGTCTGATAAGCACGGAGAAAGATTCCACCAGGATATATCAAAGATGGAAGAAAACTTTAAGGGACGATGGGATCCTCACATGATGGCTGACTTTTGCTGGATGTTGAGAAGAGATAAACCAGGTACTGAATTCAAACGAAAATCCAAAAAAATTCACTCCTGAACATCCAGTGTATAATCATTGTGAAATATACATGTAATGAAATTTATACATTGTATCATAATTTGTTCCATTTTAAAGTAAATAGTAATTGAAATGCTTTGAAAATTCATAAGAATCTTTTACATAATGAGTCAAATTTTGGACTATATGTGCAAAATTTCTTCTATAGGGAGGGGGACCAGAATTCCAAGAATTGTGACCTGATACAGCAAAAACATTGCCATATTCGTAATCAGTACCCAAAAATTGGTCAAAAAAAGGCACTGAAGTACTTGAAGCAGAAAAAGGTTTTTTGTTAACCAGTTATTATTTTTACTATACAGTATTACAGTCCATATCCAGCACTGTTATACGATACTGTACAGTACATTAATACATTGAAGTTCAGAAATGTTCCAAACTTTGAACCGATTCGAAGTTTGGAAGGTGTCATGAGCGGGTTTGTTAGTTACTGAAAATTTCAGAAGTTTGGAGCATTCACAACTTGTGACTCCTCAATCTGGCACCATTTACTCTAAATATATCCAATCGCAGTTATGAATAAAGAGATTGTTTTGCAAAAACATAAAGAAAGGGATAACAAGTATTCGCGAAAAACGTGAAGATACATGTTTTCATTTTGTTTCTCTACTGGAGAGGATGGTTCCATATTTTTGTAGCATGGGGCGGTGCATTATCTATAGTAAAAAAAACTCCCTTCATCTTCTACAGTATAATAGATAGAAGGCAATGAGCTTAATTTGAAAATGTGAATTACTCCCACATGTACTGTACAATTCCATAATGAGACAGTCCGAAGTTATATATAGGTTTTTACCTCTCTACCACTTATTTTTCTATATTTACTTATTGATCAAGAGGAACTCGTCCGTATGTTGTTCTTCTGTAAATGTTAAAATCAATCTCGTCTATGCAGATCGGTCCTATTCAAAGGAGTGACATAACGAAGGAGTGACATAACAAAGGAGTGACAAATCGGAGATAAAATTCAAAGGAGTGACATAACAAAGGAGTGACAAATCGGAGATAAAATTCAAAGGAGTGACACGAAAATACCGTAACGAAGGAGTGACATAATTCCTAACCTGACATAACCTAAAAACTGTAATAAATAAAATAAATAAAAAACAATAAATTTTTTTATTTATTTATTTTAGGTTAATTGTACGGCATCGACGATTGGTTAGGTTAAGTCGTGCTATTTTCGTTAAATTTTAAATAAATAAATAAATTTTAAATAAATAAATAAATAAATAGCACCATTAGATTCCTTGTAAAAAACTGGTTATTATCACTTGATCGTTGTTGTCATTTTATGTTTATGTTTCTAGTTTTTGAAATAAAATCTTAATTTTAACAATTCTAACAAATTTGTTTTTTTAAATAAAATTTTAATAATTATACTCCTTTGAATTTTATCTCCGATTTGTCACTCCTTCGTTATGTCACTCCTTCGTTACGGTATTTATGTCACTCCTTTGTTATGTCACTCCTTTGAAATGTCACTCCTTCGATACAGACCCATGCAGATGCGTTTCTTACTCGCTCCATTCGCATACATCCAAAATGTGTACGCTACTCTTGCTTCTTTAACAGTTCTTTGACAGTTCCTTTGTCCAGAGACACATTTTGTGGAATCTGAACCATTTACCCAACCAAGGAAGACAGAGAGAGCAACCTTAATCAAAAGCTTGACACTGCAAGTAAGTTAGTAACTACATCCCGACAGTTCTTTGTCCATTCCCCGTGTTCATTGCGGTTTTCTCTTAGTTAGGCACCTTAATCACTCAAATCTGAAGTCCGAGCCGAGATTCAACACACGACCTTCAGGTTAACAGCAGATTTAATTAAAAAAAATAGCAGATTTAATTAAAAAAAATAAGACACATTTATAAAACACGATCAAATAAAGAGGAGATACATTTAAATTCTAAGTGAAAAAATTTAAAAATGTTCCTACAGAAACAGATTTCACAAATGAGAGGAGAGACAAAAAAAAATCTTCAACAGTAAAAACATGTCCCTCCAATTTTTTCGTAAAAATTTTAGCTCAAATTCTACATCAACAATACTTCCATTAAATTTAAAAACTGGAATAGCAGGTTTTAAAATGCTTATACCTTACTCTTGAAAACCAATTCTGAAAAATAGAAAAAAAAAGTTTCAAAATCTACCTTAAAAAGGCTTAAATTGAAAAATACGTCACCTATTTTTCTTTGCGTGGTAACTGCACCGCAAAATCTTTCAGCAAAAGCAAAAACCAGACCAAAGACATTATATCGACATTACATTCTACCAACAAAATTTTTTTGGAATTAGATTAAGTTAGTGCCGGTTAGGTTAAGTTAAATTATTTGAGTATCGATGGAATTCCCAGTCCAGCAAACGTGTATTATAGGTCAGCAAAAACTAAAATAGTTTACGGCAATGACAACAAAAATGGCACCGACGACGTAAAACCAAACAAACAGATACACATTCCATACAAGACTGACGCCTTTTCTTTCTTACAGTAATGGATGGATTAATGGTAACTTACTTAGTTTTACAATAGCAAAGAAGTATTTCCTAAAATAAAATAAAGTGAAGGAGGATACTTTACTACTGTATTTACTATTTATTTACGTTCTTCATTTGTTTTGAGAGAGTTTTATTTATCACTCATTTACTTCTAAAGGAAAAAATATAAGGAAATGAAAGGATTCTAAAGAAGAAGGAGGGTGAAAGATTTGGGACAGACCCCCTACGCTCATTATACGCAAAACTGAGCTGAAAGAAATACTGTGTTGGTTCAATTACGAATGCAACAGAAAGATTATCGTGCGGCAAAGAGAAGAAGATACGAAAACGAGGTGGCATAACATCGACATTCCAAGAAAACTAACTTAACCTAACTTAATCTACAACGTAATTTAACCTAACCTAACCTAACCTAATCTAATCTAACTTCATCTAAATTAATGATATAACGCCAAGTCGATCAGATGTCGTAATTCCGGACAATTTATGTGAAAATGAAAGCACTTTGATTAGGTCACAATGACCGAAATTAAACTCTCAAAGTGTTGTTTTCGCGTAGATTTAAGTGCACTAACCGCACTCAAATAAAATGTAAAGGGAAACAGCAATGAAGTTGGAAACTAGGAGACAGTGGGACATTGAACCGTGTCGCGTGCTTTTAGGGTCAGCGGTTTTACCGATCACGCAATCCAGACACCCCTTACCCGAAAAAAAAGTTTCGTTCCATTACAATATCATATTTCGCTCCATTTGTAGGGTTCTGGATGGCGTGACTCGTAGAATTGCTGACTCTAAAATCACCCTTTCGGGTTCGAGCCACTTTGTCCTTTCCATTTTCTTTTGCGTTCTTCTCTCTATAAAGAGTTAATAAGCCTGTGCATTTCCAGTAACTTTCTGATCAGTTGTTACATAAACAATTAACACTGCATTTCTTAATTCGGTGCTCTTCCAATACGTGCTCTACCGTAAAATGTACATTCCAATATGTGCTAACTAACGAAAATATCACGACCTAACCTAACCAATCGTTAGGTCAATTGTACGCCCTTGACGATTGGTTAGGTTAGGTCGTGATATTTTCGTTAGTTAGCACATATTGGAATGTAAATTTTACGGTAGAGCACGTATTGGAAGAGCACCCTTAATTCTTCATGAACGTAATTACAACCATATTTAGTTTTATTACAGTGCTTCCCCTTTCTTAGTAATTTACTTATAGGTTTATTGGGAAAAATCTTGCTTTTAGAATAAACACATTTAAAAAATGTAAAGCAAAGTGAAAAATTATCTTATTCCAGAAACTTCACATCCCTGATCTTGTTTGAAATTGTCTCTTTCATTTTAACACTATATTGCAACCAGTATAGAGGAGCAGTAAGACGACACCAAGGAACCTTAGATAGAATCCCTGTAACTGCCAATCCGCCATACAGTACAAGAGAAAAGGAAGAATTTCACACTTATATATTATATACTGATCTATATGACTAATATAATATACTAATTACGGTATGTATTTTTTTTTATGCAAGAAGGAAGGGGCGAAGGTCGAACGCCAGCAGCCTCCCCCCACACACACACTCCCATAGAAGGAAAAGGAGAGGGCCAGAATGAAGGTCTTCGATACCTTTTTTTGTTAAATTTTGAAACGATTGTGTAGTGTGTAAGATGCATGTACGAGTAGTGACGAATAGAGGGAGAGGTGTATATATGAAAGCATGCTGACTGCTCACAGTGTAGACGAGAGAAAAAATCAGCTAAGGAGGATAGTAACAGGAGAAACGGGAGTTCCAGCACTCCCTGACTCCTGCTTAATGTTCCCCCCTAGAATACTCCCCTGGTCGATTGGTGTCTACAATCTCTCATATATATATATATATATAGTATGTGTAACAGTTTTACATAAATATTATACCTAAAACTGCAGTACTATTCTAAGATCCTATCTATGCAGAGGACACATCATACTCAAAAAGAAATCTTACCTAAAAAAAATCCTGCATCATCTTTTTCAGAAAGAGATGTCTGGGAATAATGTGCTTATAGAGAGTTTCATTATGACCACATTCGAACTCCTGTTGGTTTTTTCTTTAAAACATTTACTCTTACAGTACGTATGAGATGGAAAAAATCTATATTTCAGACACATGTGCGTGCAGTTCTCTCTCTCTCTGTGTGTGTGTGTGTGTGTGTGTGTGTGGTGTGTGTGTGTAAAATGTACCTATCCGACTGTACTCTTTACTCGATATACTATTCGGGTTGAATAATTTCCTCTCTTGTACACTAGTTAGTAAGCAAGTATGTTTCCAGTTACATATTCAAAGCATGGTCAAACCTTAACATATACAATTTTATATTTGGCACTTCTTCTGTTTAGTGGCCCCATTTTTGTAAAAGATTTTTCCAAAAGGATTTTATTTATTTTGCTTACATATTTTATGCAGTTAGGTTAGGTTAGGTAAAATATGTAATCAAAATAAATTAAATCTTTTTGGGAAAGTCTGTTTTAAAAAATGGGGCCCTAAAGAAGCTCCTTATATTTTACATTACTGAATCACGAATGTTGCCAGTTACTCCAAGGCGACAAATGTATTATTGCATTGTCAGAGATGAAATGAATTATAGGTGTAACAATCCTGGTCTCGAGACATAAGTATTAGGAAAAGCTGGCCACACTAAACCAAATATTCACTGAAAACATCACAAGCATACGACAAACTCGATGTTTCTTCATATGTTACGATTAATTATTTTCCAACGCTATCGCTATCGTTCATATGAACTGGATACAATTCAATTTATAACGATTTGAAACTGAACGAAAACTCTGTAAATTTCAAACATGTTCGTGTAGCTTCGTACGTACGTGCGTGTGTCCTTCCGTAAAAGTGATGGACGGTGGTAATTTATTCTTTTCTGTAAATTACTGATGCCCCCAAATTTGTCTATTACAGTTATTTGATACAGTATGCTAAACTGTCTTAACGTAATAATAGATATTAGGCAAATTCGATCTATATACGTCAGACATAAATTATTTTAATTTATTATCAAAGGAGTACACTGTCGGGGTGTGGAGATGGGGTCGAACATTTTTAGGGGAAGGACCGTTTCATTATTATTATTATTATTATTATTATTATTATTATTATTATTATCATTATTATCATTATTATTATTATCATTATGACTTATATTGTCTCGTAATAAAAAGTAACACAATCAAAGTTGATATTTCATCGACCCTATTTCCCCTCACATTTGCACCTTAATTTTTGTTTTTCTTTTTATGCAGGAAGGCGGGGCTAAGGGCAAATGCATACTATACTTTTAACTTTGGATTTATGATTAAATAACGTAGAATTTGTCTCCTGCAAATATCATTAAAATTCTTCCCTCGGCAAAGACATGGGATTTTTTTTTTTTTTTTTTTTGTGGTAGAAGTTATATCTTCTTTCCCGAATTCTGACCTCGCAGCTTTCATATCCAATCACATAGTCCTGTCACAATCCCCTTCTAGCCAATGTACAAACTATTATATATATATATATATATATATATATATATATATATACAGTATGTATACTGTGTGTGCGCGTGTGTGTGTGTGTGTAATTGAGGGGTCGCGCGTCTTAAGGTACCTAAGCGGCACCACAGGCGAAAACGTGTTTTTGATGGATATCACTATTTTCACCCTTCCTCTATCGCGTGGTTTGGGTTATAATGACCTTACGACACTAGAAGTATGGTTGAAAACCTTATGAAACGAACTACTTTTTTCACCTCTATCGCCAGCCAAAAGTTCACC
Organism: Bathynomus jamesi; assembly: GCA_023014485.1. Classification (NCBI taxonomy): domain Eukaryota; kingdom Metazoa; phylum Arthropoda; class Malacostraca; order Isopoda; family Cirolanidae; genus Bathynomus; species Bathynomus jamesi. Next base: position 169,398 of record JAJOZX010007635.1, on the reverse strand, counting down.
CAAAGTTCGGCATAATAAGAAAATCAAAAAATTTAAAAAAATATATAAAATATAAAATATGAAAATCTATTCCAAAAACTCGTCAACATCTTCATTAGCATACTTAGAACTCTAATGTAGCCAAAAATGAACGTTCGAGCTCAATTAATAACAGAGATACTATTGCCAGAATATTGCTGAACTTTGGAGGCGATTTCTAACGAATTTTAATTTTGGCGCTTAGGTACCTTAAGACGCGGGACCCCTCATATATACTCGTATAATAGGTTATCTGCAAATCTTCTTTGGACGAATGTACCAGTAAAAAAAACGAATAAAATCATTTTAAATATACTATACCGTGACCCAAAAACTGAGATACCGAATATTTCAGAATTTTATGGGAAAAATTGAATATATTTATGTACAGTTGAGTAAAAAAGTTCACCGATAAAATCAAATCTCAACAGACCCCTAGATTTCCTAATTACTAATTGGTTTTTCTTTTGATATTTTATTTTCTTTAGTGAAAACAATAAGTTATAAAATAAAATCCCAAAAATGATTAATTAATAACTTTTAGAACCTTTTTTATTTTTTCGCTGAACTTCTTTCCGAAAAAATTAATCTGAAGAAAAAGTATGTTTGGATTTTATACCAATAAAAGTACTTTATTCAAAATTATAAACCTCAATTTTGTTAAAATTGAACAAAATAAATGACGTTACTTCAAAATAAATTTGGTTTAGATCAAACACATATAAATGTACAGGGTAGCCCATAAGTCCCAATCGGTTATACTGTAATTAAAGCAAAAATCCAAAAACTCAAACAAAGTAAAAAGTCTATAATAAGATTAAAAATATTTGTTGATTATTTTAAAAAAGAATTTTTTTTTTAATCCGCTACATGGATTTTCACTTTAATTATAACCGATTTGGGATTTATGGGTCACCCTGTATATCTACTTCGAATTGGGATTGACTTAATGTGGGATATTTGAAAATAATTACTTGAAAATAAATATACTCTTATACATATATTTACACACACACACACATATAATATGTATCGTAAAGAACGACGCTTGTATAGGAGATATTCCGCGCAAGACGAGAGAGAGAGAACGAAACAAATGAAAAATGAGGTAACCACCCGGGAATCGAACCCGGGATCTTCCGATTGCCGGTCAGATGCGATACCATTACACCATGGGCCTCACTCTTCCAAATGCCGTAATTCTTCTACATACTCGCAGAAACCAATGCCCCAAGGTGGCACCTCCCGCATGCCGTAACATTATATACATTCAACTGCAATGTTGAATATAATGCAATATAATGTTACGGCATGCGGGAGGTGCCCCCTTGGGGCATTGGTTTCTGCGAGTATGTAGAAGAATTACGGCATTTGGAAGAGTGAGGCCCATGGTGTAATGGTATCGCATCTGACCGGCAATCGGAAGATCCCGGGTTCGATTCCCGGGTGGTTACCTCATTTTTTCATTTGTTTCGTTCTCTCTCTCTCGTCTTGCGCGGAATATCTCCTATACAAGCGTCGTTCTTTACGTTATTTATACTGCGTGTTCTTTGCAGTTGAATGTGTATATATATATATATATTGGAACGTCTTTCGTTTAAAATCGAAACAAATATTTTTTAAATTAAATGTAAAATGTTTTAATTCAAAAATAAATTGCACGTCATTGAGTTTTGTATTTTGTAAAGCAGATAATAAGTTATCACTTTCTTCTTCGATTCCGTCTAAAAACTCGTAAAATGACGGGTGTATAATTTGAAAGTTCTTCGTCGAATTCTCCCTAGTTAGCTTTGTTGAGAAAATTTTTTGGTTTAACCCCTTAAACAACCATTTTTGTGGAAGTTTAATTTATTTTGCGGTTTGGCAAGCCCGAGATAGCTCAGACAAATTCGTTAAGGGGTTAATAGGAACCTGTATTGGGTCTAAGTTCATTTCTGTGACCATATGGGAACATGGTCACTTGGCCTGGTTGGACCAGGATAAGAACGAAAGATGTAATTAAATTTTGTAGAACGAAGAACCGCCTCCATAGACAAAATGTGCGTTGAAGTGCGGTCCCAAAGTTTTCATACGACCTGTGATGAAAATAATGTTCTAAACTGGTTGCCGGCATTGTTATTAGACCTGTCATCGAATATGCTGTGCTTTGTGTTTAAACCCGCTAGAATTACAGTACTGCTGGATTACCATAAATGAGATTATGCGAGATTCTCGATGCGGGTTTGTATCTGTGCTTGGCGGGTGATACATGCTGTAAAGTTGCAACAATTAGGTCTTCTAGAAGCATTTTGACGTTTGGCGCCACAACATGACCTTCATATTTGTAGATGGGTTTGTAATTAATGTTCTTCTTGACTGCATTAGCAACACCATCAAGTTTTTATCTACTTTTATTGCTGTGGGATGTTATAATAACTAAATACCTTGATCTTTTGATCATCTCTAATTGAGTGAGCATTAATCAGTATAATGTCCGGATCTGTTTCGTAGTATACAGGGTGTCCCAGGAGGAAATGTCAAGAATGCACCATTTCACTCTTTGAGTATTTCTAAGTAGAAAGTATTATATCGATATGGGTCTGATTCCCAACCGTTACCGAGATACAGGCCTGTATGTTGTAGGGAGCATTTTTACTGGTTTTCCAGTTTTGGACGTTGTGTTGTATTATTTTTACTTTTGTCCTCGATTCCATGATTTTAACCACCTTTTGTATATTTCTGTCTCCACCTGCGATCTTTCTTCGCTCCCACTTCATTTTTTGTTCGAAAAATTGTTGTTGCTTGTGTGTGATAATGTATGATATGTGTATATACATCAATCATCGTTTATATCGTCATATATCTCCTTCTACGTCATTTTTTGGGAGAATAGTTTTGATGATGTCTGATACATTCATTGTTTCTGGAAGTTGTGGTGTATGTAATTTTCTTTAAGTATAAAACTTTTCTTTAATTTTGGAGTCAGAAAATTTTATATCTTTTTCTCGGATCTCTGCATGCTTTCTTTTTCTTTAGATTCACAGGAAGCAACGGGAAGCAAGGAGTTCCCGCCCAACAACTCAATGCACTTAATTCTTTCGTCAGCTCATTACCAGTTAAGGAATGAGAGGAATCTGCTTTGGCTTGACTTTCTCTGTTTTCTGATAATTCTTCTACTCTTATAAAATCTGTTTCAACAAATTCGTGTAAACTGACTGCTCGTCCTTGTCTAATTGTTTCTGTTTCATGTCGTAGGTGTTAAATTTTATAAGAGGATTCGTCCTCATCAGCGTTTAATGGTGGGAGTCCGTTTTGTGAGGTTGAGTCTTCGCGAGTTGACCAATGAACGACTGCACTCAGTTTGTTCGTATAACTCACTCGTTTCGCCAATAGAGGACAGTGTTTTGGCGTGTCAGTTTTCCCCCCACCTTGTCTTACTTTCGACTCGGGCCGCTACAACATCTTTTCAATATAGCGGAAAAAACATATGTAGAAAATAATGGATTTTTTATTTCAAATTCACTGATTTTTGTCTTATCTTGAAATAAAGTAATGGGCAAGAATCATAGCTGTAATCCTAAATTATATATTAGATACATAGATGATGGTTGTGTAATTTTAAAAAATCTGCAGATGTGACTCATTTCATTAAAGAACTGGAAAGGAAAAGCAAATTAAAATTTATTTACGAAGCTCGCAAAGATGGAGAATTCCATTTTTGGAGGTGATTTCAAATAAAAATTTATATTATACCTACAGACCAAAGACTATATACGCAAGTTATGACTCCCAGATCCACGAAAATTATACAATTTCAAATATTAAAACACTGATATATATATATAAAGCTCACAAAAGTGGACTGTCCTTCAATGCCGAAATGGAAACAATTAAAATAAATCTGGCTCATAACAGATTCACCCAAGCTGCCATTGAAAGAGTTATTCATATCTTTCTAAATAAAATATTTGAACGAGAAAATAAGAGTTAAAAAAGGAAGAAAATATAATTTTATTCATTTATTCAATAAATCTAAATTATTCGGAAAATACAAAACGAGAAGAGAAAACTTAAATAATAATAATTAGGTAGTGGTATAAGAGTGGTTAAGACGCGAGGATTTTGTAATTTCTAATCACCCGTGGTGGGTAGTGATTCGGATTCTACGTTAAGCTATAGGTTTAAGGTCTTATATGCAAGACGAAAGGGCCAAGGGCGAACACCCGCTAAAACGACCACCCCATGGGAGGAGAAGAGGGTCGAAATCAAGGCCCAAAGTTTTCGAAATGCCTCTCTGCATTTAAAAGATTGAAAGTCATAGAGAGGGGGAAAGAGAGATTGAGGAAGGTTGTTCCAGAGTTGACCGGTTGAGTAGATGGAAGATCGAGAATACCGTTTAATACTTGCGTTAGAGAGTTGGACAGAAAAGGGGTGAGAATGTGTCGAAGGTCTGGTACTGCTTGCTCTCCTTAATGGAGGAGGCATGCAGTTAGAGAGTTTAGAAGAGCAATGTCCGTTATAATAACAATAGTAAAGAGAGGGTGAAGCAACATTGCGGTGAAGAGCGAGAGCGATTGAAGACAGTCAGTAAGAGGCGGGAAATTGATGAGACGAAAAGCCTTTGATTACACCCAGTCAAGTAGAGTTGTGTTGGTTGAGCCAACCCACAAATGAGAGGCGTGCTACATAAAGGGGCGTACAAGACCCCTGTACAGAGACAGCAACAAAGTGGGGGCTGACTAAAATGCGGAGCCAGTATAGTACACCTAACCTCATAGAAGCTGTTTTAAAAGAGTATATGTGATCCTTCCAGGAAAGGTTACAAGAAAAGAAAACACCAAGAATGTTAAGAGAAGAGGAAGGATTGTGTTTGCATTGTTGAAGATAAGGGGATAGTCGTGTGGAAAATTGTGACTATTAGACAGATGAAGTAAATGAGTTTTTGAGGCATTTAAAGCCATAAGGTTTTCTCTGCCTCAATCAGAGAGAGTAGAAAGATCAGAGGTCAGGTGCGCCATAGCCGCCTCTCGGAAAGCATGGAGTGACTGTTGAGAGGGACGCTGCGTGAAGTAAGTGGAGAAACGAAGAGTGGAATCACCGGTATAGGAGTAGATAGGACCGGAAGTGCGACTTAAAAGATCATTGATAAATAAGAGGAAGAGAGGACAGAACCCTGAGAAACACCACTATTAGTAGCTTTAGGAGAAGAACAGTGGACATCTACAACCGCAGCTGTTGATCGGCCAGAAAGGAAATCAGAGATGATGGTACAGATAGAAGGATAGAAATCGAAGGAGGGCAGTTTGGGAATTAAATATTTTTGCCAGACTATCAAAAGTTTTTGATATGTCTAGCGCAATAGCAGAGGTTTCAGCGAAATCCAGAAAGAAGGACGCCCAAGAGTCAGAGAAGAAGATTGCAAGTACGGAACCTATACTGACGATCTTAAGAAGATTGTTAGTAGAAAGGTATTTAAGAATCTTCCTCTTAAGGATAGATTAAAAACCTTTAGAAATGCAAGTGATCTAGACAATTGGATGATAGTTGGAAGATTAAGAGCGGTCCCCCTTCTTTGGGACAGGATGAATGAGACCGAACTTCCAGCAGGAAGGAAAAGTACCTGATGAAAGACAAAGACGAAAAAGTTTGCCTCAGCAAGGTGTCAGCATAGAAGACCAGTTCTTGAAAACAACAGGAGGGACCCCGTGAAGACCCCAGATAGGGCAGAAAGAAAAATCTTTGTAAAAGATTCTAATTTCAGACATAATTGAGATGGGGGGGGGGGAGACAGAGGAACAGCACCGGAATCATCCAGGGTTGAATTGTAGGCAAATGTTTGAGCATAGCGTTCAGCTTTATCAGGAGAATAGACGGCAACTAACCCGTCAGAATGGAAAAAGAGGAGGGAAAGAAGAATAAGTAAAGTTGTTGGAGAGGTTTTGGCTAGGTGCCAGAAAGAGGGAGGATTAAAATAAGATAGATTTCACATTTTTTCTGATGAAGGGATTTTGGCTAGTCTTAGAACAGATTTTACACGATTCTGGACAGAAATATAATCAGAGTGAAAGCCTCTTCTCTATTGCGGATAGTCCACTGTGCTAACTCCTGTATTATTATTACTATCATCATCGGGATTCGAACCCCCGACCTCAGTATCTTCATTTCTCTTATAGGGAAATGGCATTAACCACTGAGCTACGGATGCTAGCTACTAAAAGTGAAACTAGTAGTGTATAACATAACAATGGGAAAATGGATGTAACTTATTTTACATTTGTTACACTGCAAATACACTTCACCTCTGAATGCCTCGGCATAAATCTAAACCCAGAAGATCGAAGAACACCTAAAAACTAACCTTGGCATGATTTTAAGTTTTATCCAATAATATGATGTTCAAGAGAGATACTTTTAAACTAATATTTGGAAGTAATAAGTTCTTTGACTTACGAATCATTGAATCTCTCTTAATAAGAAAATAAAAACCTGAGATAAACATTAAATATAGCGAAATTGCATGTTTCCAAAGTGTTTTAGGTGCTACTGTAGTATGCGGTCTACCTACGATTCGGCGGTCTACCTTTTAATTATAGCTTCTTATCTTGTTTACTAATTGTTTGTTTACATCCCATTGTCAATCGCCCTTGACGATTGATTAGGTTTAGTCATGATATTTTCGTTAGTTTTAACGAAAATATCCATATAACCTAACCAATCGTAGGTAGACCGCATACTACAGTAGCACCGTGTTTTAAATTAAATCAAGAAGCTACACGAGGAAAGATGAGATCACCTGAAGATCAAGGGCCCCAGCCTTCTTTAGTTAACCTTATAAGGCTAACTAACGAAAATATCACGATTTACCTTAATCAATCGTCAAGGGCGTACAGTTGACCTAACATTGGTTAGGTTAAGTCGTGATATTTTCGTTAGTTAGCCTTATAAGCGACTAACGAAGGCTGGAGGCCCTGATCTTCAGGTGATCCGAAAGATGTATGCAATATTTCACTATTTTCTATTTGAAACTTTTTTAAACGTTTTGTACTAGTAATTTTGTATATTAATACAGAATTAAACTTTATGTAAAATTTCATGGTTTCTGTGACAATATTCAAAGTATGCGCACGAAACGTCACAATTAGCATATTGAAACTAATTACATTTTTCTGCTCGCGTATAGTTTTAAGGAAGACCTCACAATCTGCCAAAAATGCTCTCAGGAATTTGGAAACGACTTTGAAATGCACAACAAATACAGAACTGATCTTAAATTTCCAAATAAAATACTACTACTTCTACTACTGATAATAATAACAATAATAACTAGAGGGACTCGCTACTCGCTTTGCTGCTTTTATAATGTTACAGTTGGTTAACCTTAGTTAACCTTGGTTGGGTTAACCTTGGTTTTGCTTCCGCCAGAAATGTTCATTCTGACGAAGGTCAAGCTTGTCAGCCCAGGGTGGCGTAGTATCGATACAGGTATCGCGATACATTTTCTGTATCTTGTAGCGTATCGCGATACATTTTTAATTATTTGTATCGTATCTTTCGATACGATACAAATAAGTGTCAGTAACGCAATACTTTATCATAGACTCAGTCAGTGATCTTTCCCTCCCCTCTCAATCTTCTAATTAATTATTTAGCGAATAATTCATCAGACATTCAACAATTACACATCTATCCTTTCATAAAAGAACTGTTCATAAAATACAACACTACACTGCTATCAAGAGCTCCGGTTGAGAGACTTTTTAGCATAGCTGGAAATCTCTTTCCTTTAAAGAGAAACAGAATGTCTGATGAATTGTTTGAGAAGTCACTCTTTGTAAAATTCAATAAAAATAGAAAGTAATTCAGTTGTTTCATAATGTATCATATTTCATCTATTTACCTTTTAGTTTTAATGCTTTTACATATTCTTAGCTACCTTTTTATAATTTTAACTTTATTTTAAATTGTTATTGATATATATATATATATATATATATATTATTAGGGTGTCACTTAAATGCAAAGTTTGAAATTTTCATGCTGACACCCCCGCGAATCTATTCCATTGGTAAAAAAACATGGTGACTGAAAAATCTTTTTATTTGAATAACTATAAAAGGTCGCCCCGCCTTCCAAAGTTTAATGCTTGCGCGGCGTCTCCATAATCGTTCATTAGATATATCTATATCTATATTATGGTGTGTGTGTATCTGTGTGTGTCTGAATATCTGAGAAATAAAGTGAACAATACTTAACGATTCACCGTTTCTCATTTCAGCTACGTGATTTCTGGTGATGGAAACCCGGAAGTGTATATACTTATTAGGGGCAGCGGTTGATGAGGTGAAAGGATGCAAGCTTCCTTCCTATAGGCAAGCATTCGGTTACTTCCTTTACCTTCACCATGAAAGAAAATGACAATACGTGACGCGTTGAGGAAGTCACTTCGAGCAGTGATGTCCTTCTGGAGAAAGCTCACATTCCAAACAGACTCGAGACACACTGCGTCAGCAAACTGGATAAAGTCTTCGAGGAGTGGAAAGGACTCAAAAAACACGCCTCAAGGACGAGCGATTCACACAAGACGAAAGAAAAAGAATTCATTGAACGCCTCGATCGTCTCTTTGACATCGCCCACGCTGATTGTGAGAAATTGGTCAAGTACCCAGAGGATTGGGAGTTCCTTCAGCAGCAGCGCCAGAAAGGACGTCCAGGTTCAATGGCAGGTTTGGACATGACCCATCAGCGCCAAGTCAAAGATTGTACTCGACGTCGGGAGGAAGAGGAGAAACGAAGAAAGCGACCAGCAGCTGAAATGGAGGCAGTATCCAACGAAGCGGTTTTGGAGTCCTCATCCTCCAGCTCAGATGATAGCGAAGAAAAAGGAGCATGTGGTGGTTCGTTAGCGTCTAAACAAAGAGCAACGAAGAACATCATGACATCGGAATTGGCGGCAGCGCTTGATCGCACGCAACTCTCGTCAAGAAAGGCCACTATCTGCTGTTTGAGGCAGCTTCCAGCTTAGGGCATGATGCTAGCGACTACAACATCAATCGTGGATCCATTCATCGTCAGCGTGAAAAATTCCGTACCCTTAAGGCTCGGCAACTGAAGAGCGAGTTCCAAGGCAATAGTCCGTTGACTGTTCACTGGGACGGAAAACTCATGCAGATCTGACGTCACGAGAATATGTTGACCGCTTACCTATTCTTGTATCTGGCTCCGGGACAGAGCAGCTCCTCGGGGTGCCAAAACTTCTGTCAGGAACCGCGCTGGCACAAACAAATGCCATCATAGATTGCCTGAATGAATGGGGAGTGACCGATCATGTCAAATCTATGTGTTTTTCGACACAACCGCGACAAACACAGGCCACCGTGGAGGAACTTGTGTTCTTCTGGAAGAAAAAGTTGGACGTGACCTGTTACACTGCGCGTGCAGACACCATGTACTGGAGTTGGTGCTACAGGCGGCATTCGCAGCATCGCTAGATTCAGTATCTACCGGTCCAGAAATTCTGCTTTTCAAGCGCTTCCATGATTATTGGACCCGCATTGACCAGCAACAGTTCCAAACTGCGGACACAGATGCGTTCACCAAAGCAGCTATTTTTAAGCATAGAACGGAGCTCATTGAGTTTGCAAAATCACAAGCACTTCAAGTTCGTGATGACTATCAGGAATTCCTCGATCTTTCCGTCATCTTTCTTGGAGGAGTTCCATACAAGGGACTAAACTTCCGCGCCCCTGGTGCTATGCACCGGGCGAGATGGATGGCTAAGGGGCTCTATGCCATCAAGATCTGGCTCTTCCGAAGACAGTTTAAACTGACGAACACTGAGGAACGCGGAATTCGAGATATCTGTCTCTTTTCTGTTCTAGTTTACATGAAAGCGTGGGCAACAGCTCATCTGTCCATCGAAGCTCCGCTGAATGATTGGGAATTGATGAGGACGCTCCTTCGATACCCGCACAAGAAGATCTCTGATGGTACCACCAAGAAGCTGTCTGCGCACCTGTGGTACCATTCGGAGGAGGCAGTGGGTCTGGCGTTTTTGATGAGAGGATATCGATGGAAGTGAAGTGCAGCATGGTTGCAGCGTTAAATCAAGAAGCCCCTCACATGCCGCCAAAACGACCTTTGGTTCTTGATACTATGTTCCTCAGTGACAGCAAAGGACTGGAGCAACTGATCACAAAGAACACCCGAGGATTCTTCTCAAAACTTCAGTTGCCAGATTGCTTTCTGCTGCACCATCCCAGTTCGTGGACGTCAAACTCTGAATACGTGCAAGCTCGGGATGTGGTCTCCAAACTTGCAGTGGTGAACGACAGAGCAGAACGGGCCGTGGCTCTGGTGAAGGAGCTGAACGGAAAGTTGACAGTGAAAGAAGAACAGCTCTAGTTCCTCGTTCAAGTTGTCACTGACCACAGAAAGCAACACCCAGCTCCGAACAAATCAGCATTAGTGAGGACGCGAAAGAACTAATCACTGATCAGCGTATGAGCACCAATTATTCTGCTACTGTATATGTATTTTATTTCTCAAAGTTTTGCTTTTGTTGCTTCTCCATTTTGTACCATTATTCGCCAAATTATGTCTTCTATTTTGATTATATAATAAACTGTTTGTATTCTTTGCGTTTTTAAGTGTCTTACTTTCGTTATTTCACCAAATTGCCTTGTTTTTTATTATCTGGTTCGGCCCAAGCTGTGAACACTGAACAGCTTGTTGACGTCAACAAATGGGTCTTGTTTTCAGTGACGAGGGCGACCTTTAAATGATGACCAATCAGGACCAAATTTCTCTTCCGTATGTTTTACACCATATGGAACAATTTTAGGGGGTGTCATAGGAAAATATCCATCGTTTAATTTTCCCCCTATTACCCAGTGACACCCTAAATTATATATATATATATATATATATATATATATATATATATATATATATATAAATTATGCATTTTCAAATTTTTTGTCGAATTTATTTGCTATTGAGGGTTATACAAAGAAACATTAGTTCTTACAGTATATACATTCCTCATGGGCCTTTTCATTTGCAAAACTTGATTAAATTTAATGTTATTCATTAACGCCCACCCCTCCACACACATATACAGTGTGTGTATATATATATATAGCTATACACGCATTATGCATTTCCAAAATTTTTGAATTTTTCATCGAATTTATTTCCTATGAGGGTTCATAGAAAGAAACATTAGTCCTCATACATGAATACCTCCCTCATGGGCCTCTTCATACGAAAAACTTCATTAAATTTAATGCTATTCATTAACACATACACTCTCACACACACACACACACACACACACACACACACACATATATATATATAGGGTGTAACAAAAGTCTTTTCACATAGGAAAATAAGATATAAGAGAATTGAACGAGAAAATAGTTTTAACTATACATTAGAACCAATACAATCAACTTCCAATTACTCCAGTACGTACTCAAATTGCTTTCCATGCAGCCGTTGATACATTTTTACTCGTCTTTGTTAGCTGTCGGTTTCGTTTTGAACTGTTTCCGCACTAATTCTGTTACACTGATCTGTAATTTTTTCTTTCAGCTGCTGGATCGTTCGAGGTCTTGACTCATAAACAACGGACTTTAAGTAACCCCACAAGAAGAAGTCAAGTGGGGTTAAATCAGGCTTAGGGGCGGCCACTCCACACAACCTCGGCGTCCTATCCATCTGCCACAAAGATTCTCATCTAACCATTGTCTCCCTGAACGAGCGAAATGCGGAGGTGCACCATCTTGCTGAAACCAGAAGTTTCGTCTAGCATTCAAAACATTTCGTTAATGTACGTTTGCAAAATTCCCTCCAGAATGTTGTTCAAGTAAGAATCCCCGTTCGTGGTTTCATCAAAAAGTATGGTCCTATGATGGTTCCTCTATGAATTCCTGCCCACACCTTAATCCTGGGATCAACCTCGGAATGTGCATCTTCAACCAAATGCAGATTTTCGTCGCTCTGGTAACGATAATTGTGGCAAGTCACTGTTCCATTTAAATGAAAACAAGCCTTGTCGCTAAATAAAATATCGGAATTCTGTTATATCTTATTTCCCTATGAGAACGGTATTTGTTACACCCTATATATATATATATATACATATATATATATATATATATATATATATAAGCAAACAACCACAGGGAAAAGGAGACACAAAGTCCGAGCGCTTTCGTGATATATTCACATTATCAAGGAGGTCCCTGTGGTTGTTTGCTTATTAATAAGATCACGTGTTATTTTGTGATTTTAGTGCATATATATATATATATACACACAACCTACCACGTTTTATGGTGATCCAATGAAAAGTTGACCAAACATAAATAATTTTAAATACAAATAATACTAATAATACTATCAATAATTTGAGATAATACTATAGTTTATACTAAAAACAGATTTTAAATATATCCTTTCAAATTTTGCCACCAAATTTTTTTACCTAGTTGATACAATGATCTGTGGTCACAGAAGGAGCAAGTCAGCTTTTTCAATTTGAAATTAAAAAATATGTAATATGAGAAAAATTTTCGGTTCTTTACTATTATTATTATTATTATTATTATTATTATTATATTATTATTATTAAAATGATACATAAAAAAGTTGATCTCTGCAAGGGTTTTTTCCAAAACTCCATTTTAAGCCTAAATAGCATAAAACTTCAAATTCATGTGAAAGCTATTTTTCAGAATTCAATATGACAAAATGTGAGAGGTATAAAAATGAATTTTTCAATCATATATAGAAGAGGTGTTTTCCTATATATATATATTTATATAAAATTCATATTCCTCCGTAGTGTATTTCATATTTTATAAGAATCTAAATTTTCTTTTATTTTAAGCTTTTACTATCAATAATAGCAAAATTTTGAGATAACAGTATTAGCTTGTGTTTGTAGGAGAATTTTTTTCAACTCTCTCACTTTTGTTCGCTCAGACAATATTTTTGGAGTTGATACATTGACCTATGGTGAAAAAATGGTGGCAATCAGCTGGTTCGGATAAATTCCAATACTTCCAACATTTCTGTCAAGTTTCATGAAGATCCTATGGTAAGTTAAGGTTGTAGCCGTGACCCCCCAAAAAAAAAAATTTTTTTTTAAATAATTATCATCACTATACCATAATTCACCGCATGTCTGTCTGTCTGTTTTTCTGTCCGTCTGTCTGTCTCCTTTTCAGGTCCAAACGGCTGGATCGATTTTTATGAAACTTGGTGACAACACCTTGTGTGATCTCTGGAGTGGTTTTAGCAACTTTTATTTTTTTCAGATCGGGTGTTCCCCACAAAACTTATCCCAATTTATCCCAAAAGATGTTTATATGTTAAAACAAGAAAGCACTTAAATTTCAGTATTTTGAACTTCTAAAATTTTCTTAAAATAAACCAAATCCCAAAACGCTTTTACAGAATTTCATACACTTTCGTGGAATGAAGAAAATTAAGTCGGTGAATAAATTTAGAAAAGAATGTAGCCATCAAATTTTAAGCTACGCAACGGAAGTCATAATAGGTAAAAAAAAAAAATGTGACAAGTTGTATTTGAAATTTAACCGCTTCGTGAGCTTCAAGTAAAATCTGTGAAGCTGCATTTAAAATTTAAGTGATTCGTGAGCTATTTGTAAATATTAAACTTCAACTCGCTTAAAGAATATCTCGCCAGTAGAACGGATATTTCTGTAGTAATAATAATTTGAGTAAAAACAACTAGATTTTTGCGGAGCACAAATCTAAATATTAATAATTAATAATAATAATAATAATAATAATAATAATAATAATAATAATAGCTAAGAGAATTAGAAAGCTTATGCCTTCATTTCGTTTCTTGTAAGATACAGCACACACACACACATATACATACACACACACAAAAAAAAAAAATCTATATATATATATATATATATATGTGTATATATTAAAAGAAACTATATCTTCTATTTTTCTTTAAAACAATGAATCTTCATAAACTAAAACGTTAAAGAGAAAAATCATAATGGAGACAAATACATGCAGGGAAAACTTGCCATATCCCAAGTGCCAGGAGAGCTCTATTGCTCTACAAAGCGTGCCAAACTCTCGCGTCTCTCACTCAATTTCGTCTAAGAACGAAGGGTATTACTTGTATGCATGAAATAGCCCACCCTATTTCAAGCGAACAAATCACGATTCATGATGAAATATTTGTTTCGGGTGCAAATAAAATTTCATGGGATGGGTGTCAGCCGAGATTTATGACTCGGCGTAAAATGGAGGTTTGCTCCGAACGTCGTAGACAAAGCTTAGATTATTTGGAAAGTCCTTTTTTTTTAATTGTAGGTTTTACGAGTTTATTGGCGGAATTGCTATGATCGATACTGATCTTTCGATTCTTTTGTTTTTTTGATAGTTGGTGTAACAACTGAAATACATTAAAAAACTGCCATAATAATTCATTATTATTGTTATTATTTACGAAGATTGGTTCAGATATACATTCCTTAATATCGTATAAATCGATATTGGTTCAAAGATACATTCCTTAATATCGTATAAATCGATATTGGTTCAAAGATACATTCCTTAATATCGTATAAATCGATATTGGTTCAAAGATACATTCCTTAATATCGTATAAATAGATTAGTTACTACTTCAGGCTATTAATGCATTGCCATTCTTGGTTCAAAAGTGAAAATGCTCGATTGAGAATTACCGATTTGACCTAAACTTACCTACTGTTAACCTAACTTAACCTAACTTAACACAGAACAGGAGTGGAGAATCCAAGAATGAGATTAGTAATGGCTTGAAATGAGCGTTTAGTTAACACATCGAGGATAAACCATTAAAGCAATGTTTTTTTTTAAGCTTTTGGCAATTCATCCAAATTTTGTGCATCTTACACACATATTTGCATGATTTTTTCCCAAGATTTATATTATTCCATATTTTAACTTTATGTTCTCATAAAAAGGAAAATTTATGTTGAACGTCTACGTGACATATTTTCTTGAACGCAAATATATATACCCGTAAAGATGACAAGTGGTTTGGTACTGATTTTTTCCTAAAAGTGGATATAGAACGTCTCATGCAGCATCTGTAAAAAACAAGGTACCACTTAATTAATTGGTTCTTGATGAAAATATTAAGGAAATCTCGAGGGTTAGTTCAAGAATGATCAAAACTTAGAGAGTGAGTCTTTAAAAATAAATCAATTATAACTGTTTCCATTGCAATCTTTTACAGCAGGATTTCTTTTTATTTTATGATTTTCACTCAAAATCATAAAATACAAAGAAATCTTGAGTCAAAATCATAGAATACAAAGAAATCTTAAGTCAAAATCATAAAATAAAAAGAGATCTTGAGTCAAAATCATAAAATACAAAGAAATCTTGAGTAAAAATCATAAAATAAAGAGATCTTGAGTCAAAATCATAAAATACAAAGAAATCATGAGTAAAAAATCATAAGATACAAAGAAATCTTGAGTCAAAATCAAAGAATACAAAGAAATCTTTAGTCAAAATCATAAAATACAAAGAAATCTTGAGTAAAAATCATAAAATACAAAGAAATCTTGAGTAAAAATCATAAAATAAAAAGAGATCTTGAATCAAAATCATAAAATACAAAGAAATCATGAGTAAAAAATCATAAGATACAAAGAAATCTTGAGTCAAAATCATAAAATACAAAGAAATCTTGAGTCAGAATCATAAAATACTGTACAAAGAAATCTTGAGTCAAAATCACAAAATAAAAATAAATCTTGAGTCAAAATCATAAAATACAAAGAAACCTTGATTCAAAATCATAAAATACAAATAAATCTTGCTGTAAAATATTGCACTGTAAACGGTTATAATTGATTTTCTCAAAATCTCATTTTCTCATTTAGATCACTGTCGAACTAACCTTTCGAATTATACCTACTTTGTGAGTAGTAGTGTCACAACTGAGTTTTATACACTTCTCACTGAATGTCATTCTCATTGTCATCCTTGGTCCGCAAATAAGAATGCTCGAAGTGAGGATTCCAAATATGAGTAAAATGGTCTCCTGATTTGGAAAACGGTGAATAAAGCCCCGTGACGCAACTGTGGGCTTGAATTGTATTTTCTACTCTAAACTTCAAGTGACAAATTCTGTATATTGAGAAAGGGAATAGATCAATTTGAGAATTGCCATTTTTGGGATAACCATTCTGGTATCCGGACAACTGCCACCTGGAAAACTGCCACCGGACAACTGCCACCCGGACAACTGCCACCCTGGAAAACTGCCACCCAGACAACTGCCACCCGGAAAACTGCCACCCTGGAAAACTGCCACCCGGAAAACTGCCACCCAGACAACTGCCACAGGTAGGGTTAGGTTAGGTTAGGTTAGGTTAGGTTAGGTTTATTCTAATATTATTTTATGTATGTATAGATATCTATTAATAATTCATTGTTAAATATCCATTTTTAAAAAGTCTATTTTATAAATAATATTTTTTTACAACTTTTTTTGTTAATTTTCATAAACGCTAGGGGCAGTTTTCCAGTGTGACCGGGAGGGTGGCGGTCGAAACCGAGCTTCGAGGTTACTCGTGGCTACCCTGGTTTAACACCATCAACTTGTATAATCCAACGAGGGCATGTTGACCTAGTAGGAAAAGAATGGAGGAAAACAAATAAAAGACACCCCTCCAGTTTTTTTAACTTAAAAAAGGCGAAAACTAACGAGGGCATTTCCGCCAGAAAGTCTTTGAAAAGAAGTTCGTAAAGAAAGTGGTAAAATTAGAAGAAGTGATATGTGTGAAAGATACATAACCCGAGTAGCCAAAAGAGAAGACTTTGGGCGGTAGGGACCGGGAGGGCGCGCAACTCTCCTGAACCCACCCCGGAGTGGTGAAAACTGAATCGAGAATGACAAGGACTGCTATCAGCGAGTACCTCGTCCCCCCCCAAACCCTAAAACCAGCAGGGTGCATTTTAACCCACCCCCCAACACAAGTTCGTGCCAGGAACAAGGGCATAAACACTAGGGGCAGTTTTCCAGTGTGGCAGTTGTCCGGGTGGCAGTTATCCGGGTGGCAGTTTTCCAGGTGGCAGTTTTCCAGGGTGGCAGTTGTCCGGGTGGCAGTTGTCCGGTGGCAGATGTCCGGGTGGCAGTTTTCCAGGTGGCAGATGTCCTAGAACCCTCATTCTCAGAGTTTGCGCTCTTGGCTGAAGGATGAAATGTGAAGCGATCGATTATCACGGAATTTTTGCAAAGAATCGGTTGGTGATTTCTCAAAACTTTATGAAAATTTATTGGAAACTTCCAACCAGATTCAGTGTCAATCAATGTCGCTTAAACAATTTGAAATCTCGATTAATAATGGAGTACTAATAAAAATAGAGGATTAAATGTACATTATTCTATTTCTTATTCATTTCTCGTGTCTAATCTAGGATTAAATGTACATTAATTGTTTATTACTTGCTTATTTCTCGTGTCTAATATTGATTTTTTGTATAGTATTAGTATCTTTTCTTCAATGATGACTTTGTTTCCTGTTTTATATCTATAATAATAATAACTTAAGATTAATATATACTCTATAATAATAATTAATAATTCTTATTCATAATTTATATATTATTATAATAATAATTATCTGTTTTAACTTTAATTAAGAGCCCAGTAAAGCCTGAAATTAAAGGGCCAAATCAAATAATATGAATAGTTTAATTTCACAAATTAATTAATTTACGTTAAAATTGTTATAACAGCAAAAAATTGTAAACTGTGTTTATTTATCAATCAAGTTATTCCTTCCTTCCTTCCTTCCTTCCTTCCTCCATTCCTTCATTCTTCATTCTTTTCTCCATTCATCCTTCATTCCTTCATTCCTTCATTTATTCATTCATTTCTTCATTCTTTCATTCTTCATTCCTTCCTTCCTTAATTTCTTCATTCATTCATTCTTCATTCCTTCCTGCATTCATTTCTTCATTCATTCATTCATTCTTCATTCATTTATTCATTCATTCATTCATTCTTCATTTCTTCCTGCATTCATTTCTTCATTCATTCATTCATTCTTCATTCATTTATTCATTCATTCATTCATTCTTCATTCATTCCTGCATTCATTTCTTCATTCATTCATTCATTCATTCATTCATTCTTCATTCATTCATTCATTCATTCATTCATGTGTTCAACTGATATTGCATACCTAACAATTTATTATTAAGTTATAAATGCAATAATTCTTTTCTTTTAATGCAATTTTTATTAGAAAATTATTATTCTTTTACTGGGCATCATTTGAATTTTAAATGACCCAAAATCGATTGTTCATGGTATGATAAACATCAAACAATTATTTCACAGAACTTCTCTTTCTCTACACAAACTGTACCATCATTATTGGCACCTTCTCCGCCATCATCATCATTTGTGGCTGCCTCTCATTCAAGTTAATCGCAGCTGCTAAATCACTCTACCAATGACTGAACCTTTGTTTCCAATACAGTAAATTGCCGTGTACGTGGAAAATGACATATGGAAATATGCTTGATTTTTATTTTGTGTAAAAGTGTTAGATACATCCTTATTATTATCATCATCATGAGGGAATACTAATAATTCAAATCTGAAATTTTATTGGGACATTAATAAGCAAGAACAAATCCAGGCTAAAACGAAACTTTCCTTCGTTTTTGTATCGCAAATCATCTTTCTGCATGTACTCTTGTTACCATCATCAAGTTCTGAAATAACAAATTAAATAAAAAAAATTTCATGTTACTATAAAGTCAGATGAGTCAGTTTAAATTAATGTTCCTGACTTAATATTTGAGAGAGATACCTTCGCAAATTTGTTAAAGGAGTTTCGTGCATGGCAAGACTATGTTCTGTTACATTATATATATATATATATATATATATATATACAGGGTGGGTAAAAAAAAGGTGACCCCTTAGAGGTAAACTGTCATATTAAAAAAAGTAAGGGGACTAGAGCTCCGAAACTTCATAGATGCTTACCTTAGCACGTTGTTCGTCTTAATTTAGAAGTTGCTCGATGTGTACCCCTTCCTGCTCAATGCAGGCCTCCAAACATGGACGCCACTGATCAATACACCTGTTTACATATCGTTGAGACACTTTCTCCCAGCCCGAGCAGAATTCTTTCGCGTAGTTCTGCTCTGTGAGCAGGGGCTTCATCTCGTTGGAAACTATATCTTTCACTCTATATAACTGATATTCGACGAATTAGTCGTGAAAGATATACTTTCCAACAAGATGGAGCCCCTGCTCACAGAGCACGCCAAACTGTCACATTCCTTGAGAACGAAACACCGGATTTTATCGAACCAAATATGTGGCCGGCTAGTAGCCCCGATCTTTCACCACTAGATTTTGGTGTTTGGGAAGCCCTGAAGTCCAAAGTTTACATCCCTGGTACCAATATAAGAGACATAGATGAACTACGCGAAAGAATTCTGCTCGGCTGGGAGAAGGTGTCTCAACGATATGTAAACAGGTGTGTTGATCAGTGGTGTCCATGTTTGGAGGCCTGCGTTGAGCAGGAAGGGGGACACATCGAGCAACTTCTAAACTAAGACGAACAACGTGCTAAGGTAAGCATCTATGAAGTTTGGGAGCTCTAGTCCCCTTACTTTTTTTAATATGACAGTTTACCTCTTAGGAGTAACGTTTTGTTTACCCACCCTGTATATATATATATATATATATATATATATATATATATATATATATATATATTATATATATATATAGAAAGAGAGAGAGAGAGACAGACAGACAGACAGACAGACAGACAGAGAGACAGAGAGAGACAGTGGCGCAAAAGTCTGGACACATAGGCACTATGTTTTTTTCAATGGATTGCAATTTTTGTTAGTTTGTATTATCAGTCCTAGTGCATGATCCTTCATGAGCAAGATGCACCACAAGTTTTTGTTTCCTCCCTACGGCACCACAAATTTACTTGTATCAATCACAGTCGTACTCATACTACTTCAGACTTTCTCCACACAAACTGGACCAAAAACCACAAGTATCCACAATCACAAACCGTCCCTATACAGACCTGTATTTAGTTTTGAATAATATTTTTTATATATCTATAGACGCAACATGGAAATACACTGTAATTAAAAACTCAGACGAAATAAAATTTAAAGAAGGCTACTTCTCAAAGTGGAATAACCTCATACAAAACAAACCCAGAATAAAATTCAGAAAATCTTTAATACTTTACCTTTTTTCCTTATTTTGTATTCATGATTTCGCAAGTCTACCTCTTCATAATCCAGTTTAGGTTTCCTGTCCTTATTACTGCAGGTATCATTGAGTGTTTCCCCAACCACTATTTGTATTATTAACGTACCATCATAATTATTATTATTTTATTATTATTATCTTTATCATTATTGTTATCATTATTGTTATCATTACTGTTATCATTATTATCATTATTACCTTCATTAATATAGTTATCATTCTTTTATTATTAATTCCAGACAGAATACTTTTGTTATTCTAGTTCAAGTTCGACCTTCGAATAAGCTCCGCCCAGTGTCATATGGACAAGTAAGCGTCACGAGGACAAAACTCTTACTCAGTTGAACAATATTTTGGCCACAAACTTTGCTCTAAACGTTTTTGTAGTGAACGAATTTGTTCGATGTTTACATCAAATTATTCACGAGAACGTCCTCTATCTTTTGGTGTAAAGCGCGTGTGGTGTATTTTCTTCTGAAAAAAACTATAGCCTTCAGAAGAGCCGTCCGCGATGTACTAGTTGGGGTAAAAAGAAGATTTGTCCATGCACGGTAGTGCGTGGACAGTACGCAATAGATGATTGTCTTTAAATTTAGAATTTGGTTTTAAGAGCTTGAAAATTATTCTGAGTGTTATTTGTGAGAAAAATTGCCTGCCAATCTTGAGTAGTTTATTTCTTATGGTGAGTGAGTTACGTGCTGTGAATGAAATTGAAAATATATGGATCGCTTTTCTTCAGTTGGTTTCTTGGTTGGGGGCGCAACGAGCTTATTTAAAGTTGAACCAATGGATGAATTACCAAAACCAATACGATAACCATTCCATGTGAAAAATTTACGAAGAAATTATTTCTTTGTGTCATGAAAAAGAACTGGAATAGAATTTAAATGCGAGATATGTAAGAATGGAAATAGGATTTACTTAAATTTAAGGGAAAGGCATTAAGAATATTTTGTGCTTAGACCAGTGAAAGTAGGTTTACATTATACAGTCGTGGTAAGCTTTTTCCTTTGTTTCATTATGAGGATATCAAAGAATGATAATCTATTATAAACTACTGTCTACTTCGGTTTCACAAGTAAATCCTATGGAGGAATGTTTCGAATTAAGATAATGGAGAAAGTTAGACAAGTGTGTATAGAAGGTAAAAAAATTAAAAAGGTGTCATATACCTAACGCCTATAAAATGTGGGGAACTCTAACCTGTCAATTTTTGGCAGGGAGGGTGTGTGGGGTGTGTGGGATGTGTGGGGGTGGTGTGGGGGTAGTGTGGAAGGTGTCGGGGTGGTAAAGGGCATGTGGGAAACTTCAACTCGTCATTATTTGGCGGGTCCCGCCAGCTGAAGGTGCATGAACTTCATACAAAAATGCACTCGGCTTCTCGAGTATATATGTTTTATTGCTAAATCATAAAGCAGCTATTTTAGTTTCATGTGAAAAACACTTGCAACAACATCTGGTTTATGTTATGGTCTTTGATAAGCTTCAATACTTTCAGCGATTTCAGTCCATCTTGGATTGCAAGTAAACATAATAAAGATATTCGGTTTCCCGTAGAGTCTTAATCCTAGACTGCATAGGCAAATCAAATCATCATGCATAACGGGGTCCAATTGGACACCGCTATGCATTCCAGCGTTAATAATTCTGCTGCATTCCTCTCGGGCTGCCTTGATAAAGATTCTAATTTGACCGCAAATGTTTTGTATTTATATTCCTAAGCCTATTTTTACACATGAGCAGCTTTATGTAGATTTTTCCAGAGTGAGAAGTTTTGATTCTGTTAAAATGTTTGGTAAAAGAATAAGTATAAATCCTGTATTTAAAGAAGTAATGTTGCAATAAAGATACTAATTTGACCACAAATGTTTTGCAAGTCTCTACTAGTAATAATTATAATATACATTTCAACCTTTCAAATGTTCGGTGCGATGATTCCACATTTCACGAAGGTCAAGCTTGTTACCCCTACTTTACTATAAATTCCTA
This sequence comes from Bathynomus jamesi, assembly GCA_023014485.1. NCBI lineage: Eukaryota > Metazoa > Arthropoda > Malacostraca > Isopoda > Cirolanidae > Bathynomus > Bathynomus jamesi. The sequence goes on along the minus strand of JAJOZX010007635.1, from coordinate 147,084 downwards.
AATCTAAACAGTCAGAAAGAAATTCTTGACACTAGTTTTACAGTGTTACGGATTTAGCTAAAACTCAAAATCCCGATAATTTTACAGATGATCGTAAATACTTGGAAATGAGGCAACTTTACTGTTCCAATTACATTCTAAAGTAATAAAATTATACATCACAGGTGTTTAACTTTAAAATAATTCAGAGGAAACCACAAAACGAAATGAAAACCACAGTAATGCTGTTTCAACATCTTTATTACATACTCTAAAACAATGGTTCTTAACCTTTTTACTACCATGCCCCCTCTAGGAATTGGTCCTTCCCTCCACGCCCCCCTTCAATCAAAATAACATTCTCAATAACTTCTCAATATTAGCCCATGCTCTCGTTAAGAGAATAACAAATACAATTAGAGAAATTCCTGTTTCTAGGGGGGCGCGCCCACCTGGTTAAGAACCACTGCTCTAAAAGGTATTTACATTCATTTTTTATTTACGCCCTTAAGGAGATTTTCAAAATATATACACTGTACAACAAACATTGCCACTTTCTTATTCATAAAATATCCGTGTACAAAATATTAGTATGTATACAAGGTGTGTTTGTGTGTGTATGTGTGTGTGTGCCCGCCCGCACGGTCGCGCAAAATATTTGTTCGTAGATTATAATACACGTACGGCTCAAAATTATCTATATATGCTCAAAACATTTTTTTAATACAAAATATATGCACGTAAAAAGTAACTATATTATATAAGAGATATTCTCTAAAGAATTCTGTGCACGCAAAAAATGCATATTTTAGCCCCATGAAGCAGATATTGTAAATAATTCGAAATATAAAAAAAAACCTCTGAAACATATTTCTAATCGAAAACTAATTTTGAAAACAAAATAACAGTTAAATGTTAAGTTTTATTTTCATTTCTTTTTTGTGGATTTTCATTTGCTTCCTTTTTTTTATTTTTAATATACATTCTGCGACAATACTTATAAAAAAACCCGCTTAAAAATTATGTATTCTGCAGACCGTATCGTTTGGACAGTTATTTGGATGCAAGATTTATAAAATTTTACTTTTCTCATTTTATGTTCCTTTCTTAATGCCACCATACTACTAATAGCTTTTTCTTGGCTCACTAAAGAATTAATAGCTATTTTATTTTTATGGGAAAATTTGAGCAATTTTTTGCACTTTTATTCTCTCTCTCTCTCTTTATATATATATATATAACATATACGGGATTGAACTCAGAATGGTCCCCTGAGGTTTTTTCATGATACACACAGACCGTGAATCTTTTACCATATAATCCTCACTTCGTGTTCCCTTAGGTATCTTATTGCATCTCTCCGTCTCATGAGGATCTCACAAAGAATGGGAATCATGAAGAGCTAAATTATGAAGTGCTAAAAGAATTTAGCTTGGAATTATAATCGATGATTGATGATTATATGAATTTCTAAACGTACGAGTAGAATATTTTTTTACAGAAATACATGAATTACGTTGTAAATTATCATAATTTATAAGTTCAATACTCATTATAGTAAAATTTATGGCACAGTATCCGTTGATTGACATTGAAACGTTAAACTATATCCGCATTCACCGTTTTCAAGAAGAGAATAAATTACGTCGATGCATGCTATTATCACGCAACGAAGCAGGTTGAGTTGGCAAGCTTTTTGTTTAAGTAAATAATGTGTTTTCAGCGTAAGATATGTTGAGTTGTATGTATGGTGGAACATTATGTAAAGCTGTTTCTAAATTTATGGCTGAATCAGTAACGTAGTGAATAGTGCAGACTAAGAATTTAGATCTTGTAGAATTGTAAGAACTGAATCAGAATTTATTTAATGACATAAACATACAAACAAATAATGGAATATATATAATATTTCGTTTATTGCTAATATTGTTAGTGTTAATATTATTACGCAGAAAATCTGTTATGTCAAATGGAAGGATATTACTATTTTCGTTATATTATACTATCGTGTACTGGTATTTTTTTAATAAAGACGATAATAATGTCTAATAAGAATTTACTGTTTCGTTTATTAGAATTTAATAATGTTTTGTTTAATAAAGAAGATAATGTTTAATAAGAAATTTAATGAGGTTTTGTACGTAAATAAAATTTAATAATGTTTTGTATGAAATTAAGAATATAAAATACTAGCTTGAAGCACCCGAAATGTGTCGAGACTGGAGGCTGAAATGCCAAACAAATCAGTCCTCGGACGGGTATGTCCTAGTTAGGTGGTTTTCGTTATTAGTATGTTTTTGTGAATTTAAAATAGTTAATTGTCTCTCTCATCAATTAGAAACTGAAGGCAATTATATCCAATCAAATAAGGAGAAGAAAGCTCCGGTCAGTAGTAAAAAGTATGTCTGCGAACAAACCCTGTTTATCTTATAGAGCTGATAAATTCGTTATGTATGCACAAAAAGACGAGCAACCTCATTTACTACGACAACCCATTCGCTACGAAGAGCACTGAAAGCAAACGAGCCTATTAAAACTGACATCAAAGAGAGGTGAATTTTGAATAAAATATCTTCATTTCCATTTTGAGTCTCCAAATCTTTAACATTCTAATATCAAAATATTTGCATATGAGTAATGTGAAATTATTAAAGACGATACTTTTTGAGCACAATTTTTGCAAATGGCGTCATTTGTGAAATCTTAAGCCAAATTTTCACTATCTCCTCATTACTATAACTTTTTTTTTTTTTTTTTTTTTTTTTTTTTTAGTGTCTGGAAACTTTGTTCAGATTATAAGTTTCAGTTAGAAGTTCCAAACATTCGGAACTGAAGAAAATCTCAAATACAGCTCCTTATAATAAGAATCTCAATTCAGTTATTGCTACTAAGGGGTGTAACAACATTCTTTACCAAAATTTGAAGATTATGCGAAAAATATTTTGGTGCTGGTTAAGTGTGCGGTCTACCTAGCTTCGAGCAGTCTACCACAATTAAGCTGCGACCAACTTAACCTAACCAATTATCAAGGGTGTACAGTTGATCTATTAGTAAATAGTAAATACTATTCCAGAAACAAACAATGTTATAATTAATAATAGATCAACTGTACGCCCTTGATAATTGGTTAGGTTAAGTCGTGATATTTTCGTTAGTTTATATTCTGTCAAAACTCAGATGGTAGACCGCACACTTAACCAGAACTCAGATGGTAGACCGCATACTTAACGAGCACCAATATTTTGATGAAATTAAAAAAATCCTGACAAACCTCAATTACGACTGAAATTCTTTCCTTGTGCTTCCAACACCAATTTAAAACGATTTTGAAAGGATCGCAGAAGTCAGCTAAACAACTCTTTGTCAATCTCGATGTTTTGTAAAGCCCTTTTGAACATTCTGAGCACCGTTTCTCTTGAATTTCAGTCTTGGCCTCTTTGAATATGCAGAGAACTACTTCAACCAGCTATCTGACAACCGCACCCAGTTTTTCGCAAGAATTTAAAAAAGTGAATTTCCAGGCCATCGTCTGAGTTTAACTTATCAAAAAGTCCGAAACCGATGTCATCTTTCAAAACTACAGAAAAATTTCCCCAAACCAGTAAATAATTTTGTTACGCCTTTTATATATACTCATAGATATCAAATGGAATAGGTTTTTGAGATATCTTTATAGCAGATATTCGGCAAAGAGATATAGTTTTCAGCCTTTCTAAAAAAAAAGTTTATGCGAGAAGAAGGGGCCAAGGGCGAATGCCGGCAAAATCGCATCCCCCGTATAGAAGTAGAAGATAATCAAAATCAAGGTCCAGGGTTTTCGAGATGCCTAGACATTCTGTGTTTGAAAGATTAGATAGAGATCATAGATAGCGGGAAAAATGGACTGGGGAAGATTATTCCAGCGTTGACCGATTGAGTAGATGAAAGATTGAAAATACCGATTAATCCTTGCGTTAGAGAGTTGGATAGAAAAAGAATGAGAAAGTGTCGAAAGTCTTGTGCTGCAGGAGCAGTGTCCGTTATCATAGCGATAGTAAAGAGAGAGTGCGGTGAAGAAAAAGGGATTGAAGATAGTCATCAATAATAAAGTACTTAAAAATTACGCTTATTCTGAAGTTGACTTATTACTCACACTTAATGGTTAAATTAAAATTATATATGAGTTATGTATATAACTAAAGTAATTATACTTGATAAAATTTTAACTTTATATGGATAAGACCTGAAACGCAAATTGAAAGTTACGTACATTGTGGCTTTTCTCCGTCAGTCTCAACCAGGGAAATATATCCTAGTCAATAGCTATGATTTTTATACTCATGCACATAAGAACCAAATTAGCTCACAAGACACCCGAGCATCGCACGACTTGAATTATTATGTCCGTGCAGAATTGAAAAGTGTGAGATCTTTCGTTCGCATTGCTTAAATTTCATTTATATATATATTTTTTTATTCACAGTGGGAAGGACTTTAAGAAAAATTAGAATAGAAGTTTGATTAGGTTAATTTTATCTTATGGTAAGTTTTCGCTGGGTACGCTGAGCGTACCTTGCGTACCCTGATTGCATGCCATTGCTTGAGACACACTGAAGCACTGGATGAGGAACATATATAAAACACGTGTAGCTGCCAAGGAATCAGGACTTTAGGCCTCCAAACTGACAAAAATCTCAATATATTGTTATTAATAATTTTTTACTGTCCAGAAAATTGCTCAAAGGTACTCAAGGAGTTAATGTGGATGATTATACTATATTCTGTCAAGGGTATTTTCAGTTACACAGATGGCATTTCGTTTACCTTTGACGAAGCAATTGGTCTTTTCAAGATGCTCGGTATTTACCCAGTGTCTAGGGATCTTCTCCATATCCAGTATAAAGGTGTAGCTATTTCATTTTTACAGTTTTTAATCAATAATGCGTTCCAATTGTCCGGACCTGCAGCTGAATGTGGTTTCATTTGTCCTATAGCTCTCGCTACATCTTCTGGTGTAAAATCAAAGTCTGTTATATACTCTCCTTGCAATTCTTCTTCAAAGAATGCATTTATGTCAAGTATCGCTTTGTCACTTTTGGGGTACTGAAAACTGATTCATATTGAGCTCTCAATGTATCAGATATTTCTTTTGGATATACACACACACACACACACACATATATATATATATATATATATATATATATATATATATATATATGTGTGTGTGTGTGTGTGTGTGTGTGTGTGTGTGTGTGTGTATGTTATAGTCAAAAGCCGAAATCAGTCAGCACGCATATTGACTGAATTCGGCTTTTAACTGTAACTTATATATATTTTTTAATTTTTTTTTTTCATTAATTTTTTGTATTCTCTTTCGGAGGATTTTTGAATTCTGATAGATTGCAGTTATTTCGAAAAATGCTCTTTGAAAAGAAGATTTAGAGAACAGCGGTTTGGGGTATAAAAATGAATGTTAAAAAGCGTAAGTTCTGCATTATAGGTTTTGTACAGTAAACGCGTGATCGCTCCCAGAGGTTTTTGTGAATCTTGAAAAGGGTGTAGTATGAATGGAAGCTCTACTGAGCAACGGTGATTGAGAAATGTATAAAAAAATGAAATAGTTCTTTTGTTAATTATTTTAATGACCATCCTCTGGATCGTATCAAGATGTCTGACTATAACTTCAGCACATGCTGATCATAGGCGAGAGCAATATTCAATTTGAGAGTGGACGTGGCTTTTATAAGTGATAGCCAAATTGTTGTAAGTGAAAAAATGCTAGAAAAAATGCTGGAAAAATGCTGGAATGTTGTTGTTGTTGTTGCTAGTAACTCAAATATTAAATGTAACATAAAGTACTTGACTTTTTGACAATTTTTATCTAGTGATACGAGAAAGGGCATCCAGGAAAAGATGCGCTTATTGGGTAATGGTAAGACCTAAAATTTTAATGCTTGGAGACAGTACTATCTTGGTATTATTGAAAATTATGTTGGATGATTTTATATATATATATATGTGTGTGTGTGTGTGTGTGTGTATGTGTGTGTGTGTGTGTGAGAGAGAGAGAGAGAGAGAGAGAGAATCACTGTATTTTTTGTTAATTAAGTAAAATGTTTCTAAAGTATTGCAATTCTTGCTTAAACTTTTGAGACAGCTTCTACAAGAACCGCATTTACTATATTCCTGACGTAAACTTTTGTACTTCTTTATTTCGTACAATATATTTTACACTAATTTCTATTAGATTGGACGCCATATATTTATTATCGCTATATCCTTTACAAAAGAGACATAAGAATATAAGATACGAGTCATTCGAAGCTCATTCAAGCAGATGTTTCAAAAACTGAAGCGCAGTCACGCAATGACCTTGATGTGGCGATGCAGCAGAAATGAACTCTAATTATTCACTCAAAGATTGAAAACTACCAAAGGTTGAAGAGTTGTCACATCAGGTAATACCGTACTCATTTCTATGAATATAGTAACTAATTTACCCTGGATTAAAAAACATTGCACCTCATCAAGTATTCACTTCCATTTCAGTGGAATGAAATTATAAAATTTAAATTCCGATTCATTTATTGTTCTATTTATATAACCTTGGTTTTGCTTCCGCCCGAATTATTTATTCTGACGAAGGTCAAGCTTGTCACTCCGCCTAAGATCTACAGTTTAATGTGGGATCCGAACCACGCCCTACCAGTAGCCCAGCGTCCTAACCACTAGGCCACCAATGGTACCCACTTATCTGCCAACCAATTTTTATTGTGTGGAAGGATAAACACTAAACAAGTGGGTTTTGCTGTGCGCCGCCTGCCGTCACCGGGTCTCGATCCGGTGGATTCGTAGTCAGCGACGCTAACCACTACACCATTGAGGCGCATATACTGTATGTACAAGGAACATACAATGAATATAATTAATATATAAAAATGGATCAGTAAAAGATTTCCTGCACATATATACCATGGAACTACCATGTGCAAGATACTTATATTATATATTACACTGGTATGCATCAATTTTGCTGTCAAGGGTTTTGTAAGTGATTTTATAGAGTCTTTCCTGCTGATTTCGAATCTGCAATCCGTTTTTCTCAATCAGCTCAGGTTATCCGGCTATGGCCTCATAAGTAAAATAGAATATTTCGTGATTTTGTCAAAGCGGAATTGGAACAGTAACATCTATCATCACTTGTTTCACTTGTATAATATCTTTTTTTACTTTTCAGACATATAGATAAAATATTTCATAATGAATAGAGCGTGTAAAAATGATCCCAATAGATTCTGCTACATATGTGGGACGGTTACCATGCCAAATAACCAGTCCCAAATCACTAAATTTGTGAAGACAATGTATAGAGCATACTTTGGAATTAAGCTAGGGGACCAGGACAAAAATTTCGCCCCTCATATGTGCTGCAAGACGTGCATTGAAAATTTGAGAAGATGGAGCAAAGGCAGAGCGAAATCTTTGCCTTTTGGAATTCCCATGATTTGGAGAGAAGGAAAGGATCACGTGACAGATTGCTATTTCTGCATGACAAACCTCCAAGGTGGGCTTATAAATTTATTTTTCTTAAATATTTTGAAATCCTCGTATGAAACTTGACATAATATTCACCATAATGTAATATTCACCATATATAGTATAATATTCACCATAATGGTAATCATACATTTACATATACATATTGTTATAGAAAATACATTTACACATACATATTGTTATACAAGTTACATTTACATGTACAATGATTGTATATTTTCTTTCTTTTTCATTCATATTGTCCCCGAAGGGACAATATGAATGAAAAAGAAAGAAAATATACAGACTCCATCGACCTATTTCATATCTTACAGACCGCAGCCTTCCCTCACGAGCCGCCACTGTCTGAATGCTTCTTCTATTTCATATGCAAGTTTTATATCCATGTTTCTGTGTTTCTATTTTCAGGAGTTAACAAGAAGAATAGACACATTGTTGTATACCCTGACATTCCTTCTGCTATGAGACCTGTACCCCATGGTCCTGGAATTCCAATACCCGACCCACCTCAAACCCTGGACTTCGATGATTCTGATGATGAATCAATGACCAATGCCAATGACCAGTCCCAGTCGTATATACCTCAAAATACCGCTTCAAATGAGCCGAGGCCTCTCAACCAGGCCAAACTTAATGATCTTACCAGGGATTTAGGACTTTCCAAATTAGCTGCCGAGATCTTGGGCTCACGACTTCGAGAGGACAACTTGCTGGCTCCGGGAACAACATTCTCCTGGTATAGGAAACGAGAGGAAGAATTCCGCAAGTTTTTTGCAGTGCACGAAAATACCTCTTCCTTAGTGTACTGCTGCAATGTTGAGGGGCTAATCGAATCCTTGGGCCTGCCATATAACGCATCAGAATGGAGGCTATTTATAGACTCGTCTAAACGAAGTTTGAAAGCAGTACTTCTCAACATTGGGGATAGGGTTGCATCAGTCCCTGTAGCACATTCCGTACAACTTACTGAGAGCTACGATAACATGAAAATTTTACTGGATGCTCTCGTATACGACCAACATAACTGGAGGATCTGTGGAGATTTGAAGGTAATACTAATATCATAAGTAAACTATTGCTATTGACTATGTTGTTTTTCCAAAGGTTATTTGAGAGCGTATAAGAACACTTAACTTCCCCACAGAAGTGATATGTACAGTCCAATGCATAGATTTTTTTATCTGATAGAACAAATTCTCTAAATTCTTTAAATATTTTCATTTTTTTTCAGATTGTGGCATTTGTATTGGGAATGCAAAGGGGATACACGAAATACCCATGTTTCCTCTGCAAATGGGATAGCCGAGCGGATGAGAAGCACTATGCACAGCGTGAATGGGCATCCAGAGAGAATTTTGAACCTGGGTCGCATAATGTCGTTTCAGTGCCCCTTGTACCACCAACAAAAATTTTGCTCCCATCACTTCATATTAAGCTGGGCTTGATGAAAAATTTCATCAAATCAATGAATAAGGAGGGTTCAGCATTCCGATATCTCGAGAGTAAATTTCCTCATATATCTGATGCTAAACTAAATGCTGGGGTTTTTGATGGTCCTCAAATTCGAACTTTGATCAAGGATACTCAGTTCGAAAACGCAATCACTCCAACTGAGAAGAATGCCTGGCAGGTATTCAAATCAGTTGTCACTGATTTTCTTGGCAAGCGTAGAAGTCCAGAATACGAGTCCGTTGTCGAAAACTTGATGGAAGCTTTCAAAGCTCATGGGTCGCGCATGTCCATAAAAATGCACTTTTTGTGGTCCCACTTCGACTATTTTCCTGAAAATTGCGGGGATTATAGTGAGGAACAGGTGAACGATTTCACCAAGATATCAAAATAATGGAAGAGAGGTACCAGGGAAACTGGGATATCAATATGCTGGCGGACTATTGCTGGTGTTTGAAGCGAGACGTGCCCGAAGAAAAACACAGACGGAAAGCCAAAAAAACTTCATTCCTTCCTCAATAAACTTTTTTCCATATTCATTGTATGAATAAAAGTATTTATTCACACAATGTTTTCATTTTTCACGAGTGTTCTTATAATATTATTCGTATCTACAGTGTTTAAGCTAAAAAAATCAATAAATTTGGGGATAAAATTGGACTTATAATAAATGGCCAATAGAGGAAAAACCTGACCTGATTGAGGAAAACCAATGTCATTTTCGAATTCAGCATGGTCGAATTATATAATATGAGTTAAAAAACCCTCACAGCAGACAAAAAAATTTCATATGCATACCAGTGTTATATTCATATTATACAGGGTGATCCGTTTGGGTATGGATAAAATAAAATTAATGTGAAATGGAAACAGTAACATTGTATAGTTTAATATTTGGCAAACAATGCCCACAGAGATGGTAGATTGTGACAAACCTAATTAGTCTTCAATATGAACCCTCCCCTTCCGGACACAACAAAGGTCATAACGAGAGGCTAATTCTTACGACCACCTGCATGTGGTTTTGTGATAGACCCTGTTTCTTCAAATGTGCGATACTACTGCACTATGAAGTCGTATTTAGGAGCTTTTCGAACACCATACACACGGCGAAACTCACGCTGTACTGCTGTCACACTCTTAAACTTAGCAAACCAAATGACACACTTTGCACGACGTTGTTGTGCATTCGCCGCCATCTTCGAAACTGGCATATGTCTCATAAGTCCGACAGCAGATGGCGCTCATACGTCTGGCAGCGGATGGCATAGCCTATTACAAACTCCCACATTTTATGACCACACGTGCAACAGATGAGCGCTGTATCGCTTCTCGGTAGATTCTCACAGCGTTTTTATTTTATCCATACCCAAACGGATCACCCTCTATTTAGTCTATTATATCAATGATTGAAGAAGTATACCAGGCCTAGTAATGCTTAAACCTCTATGATAAAATCACTTTGCGGCAGAATATGATTAACAGTGAAGTCTCTCTAGTTCATTGAAGGAATGAAAGGGTAACCTTATTGAATTATACGGTAAAGGAACATTTATAAAAAGAGACTGAAAAATCGAATGACATTTCAGACAAGTGAGTAGAAGTACTCTACCTGCTGTACATCGGTGAATAAGAGTCACGAATCGTAAGAGTTTAAAAGGTGCCATTTTTCTCTTCTTTCAGATCGCTGCAATTTCACAAAAAAAAGTTAGTTTTTACTATTATTATTTTATTTTCGATTTAAGTGAGATTTAAATTAGTTCTTCAAAATACTTAATACTTTCGCTAAATAATTTTTGTATGTTAACAAGTTAACTGCAACTGAACATTATGTTGACATGGAGTTGGTTTCGATTGTATTTACAGTGTAATAATGAACGTAATGTCATCAAAAAAGGTCTTTTAAAGGACGAATTCCATAGAAGCGACAAGGTCAGCGATCGAATGTCGCCACAGATGACATGCGTTTGTAGGTTAACTACGTCGTTTTATTTCTTTATTTTCTTTTATTAACACGAAGCCTAATTTAACCTAAGGTTACCTTACCTAACCTAACCTAACTTGTAAACGCGCTTCATATGAAACGAAATTCGACCGTTTATTCTTCTGGTATCTTATCGTTTTATCGAAAATTTTGGAGCAAGTTTAGTTTACGTCCCTCTATGGTGCCTAGTGTAGTTTACGTTCCCCTACATTATCCTAGTGTAGTTTGTGTTTCCTAACTTTGTCCGTGTATACCTAATCAAATAAAACGTTAAAACTAACAAACATATTACGACTTAACCTAACCAATCGTCAATTTATATATATAATATATGTATATAGAGTGACGATTGGTTAGGTTAAGTCGTAATATTTTCGTTAGTTTTAACGTTTTATTTGATGGGTTCATTTAAAAAATTGTCTCCTAAAGATCCTAGTGTAGTTTATGTTCCCCAACTTTGACCTACTGTAGTGTAGTTTGTGTCCCCTTTTGCGTCAGGGGGACGTAAACTACACTTGCTCCAAAATTTTGGATCACATTAACATATTGCTTCCCAAAGCATTCGGGAAGCAATATGTTAAAGTGATCCCTCCTGGGAAGCAATATGTTAAAGTGATTAACACTGGGAAGCAATATGTTAAAAAGAGAAAGGTTGGTTGGTTAGAAAGAGGGTGGTAATCTAGGCTAACTAACGAAAATATCACGACCTAACCTAACCAATCGTCAAGGGCGTACAGTTGACCTAACGATTGGTTAGGTTAGGTCGTGATATTTTCGTTAGTTAGCCTTATAAGGCTAACTAAAGAAGGCTGGGGACACTGATCTTCAGGTGATCAAAATATTTTACATTCACAAAAAACGGCAAAGCATAATAAGTTAAGTTGTCCATAAATTTACATTTTCTCGACTAGCTAATCTCTAAATATTATAAAGTATTGTAATGTAACTGTAATTGCTTGTGTAATGTCTATTTTTGGAAGCAATATGGTAGTGATTAACACTGGGAAGCAATATGTTAAAGTGATATATATGTTAAAGAGAGGTTCCTGGGAAGCAATATGTTAAAGTGATCCCAAATTTTTAATACATTTATATACAGCGGGTTGACAAAAGTAAATAAACACCTTCGGGTTTTTTCATAGTTTTAGATTCGATAATTAAAATTAATAATAATAATAATGAGATGTACTAAATCAATATATTTAAAGTCGTATTGCTTCCCCCTTTGTATTATGTAAAGCTGAGACACGTTCTGCCATTTTATTAATGGATTTTGCCATTTGTTCTTGAGAACAAACATCGTGGTGTCTGTTTACTTTTGTCAACCCTGTGTACACATAACTTAATTTCTTTTCAATTAATTATCGGCAACTTTCAGTATACAGATTTAGTTATTTTTTAAATAAAATTTTTATGGTGTATCAAAATAACGTTATTAAAACGACGTATCTCTACTTCCATGACAAGGCGTGGTTGAATTTCTCTTACTCAGCATCTAGAGTGATCTTTGAATCTTTTTTGTAATATACTAGGGGCACTCAATATATTTTGCCCCACCCTTTTTTCTTAGCTAAGTAATAGGCCATGGGGATGAAATGTCTTTTGGAATGTAAGTTTGAACTTTCTGCGCTTCTCATAACCGGATTTTTCCAGTTTGAACTTCCCCTCCTTGTATAAAACCGCTTTTAAACGCCCTTGTATAAAACCGATGGTTAACGCAGTTTCGAAAATGGCGTCTGACAGTGATGTGCGGCGTAAACAGAGAGCTGTTATGGAGTTCTTAACCGCAGAGAAAGAAACAGTTGGAAACATTCACAAACGTCTACAAAACGTTTACGGAGATGCTGTTGTTGATCGGAGCACAGTGTTAGACCATCGAAGAGAGGGAGAGCCAGCCTCGATGAAGAGTCACGCAGCGGTCGCCCGGCATCGGCTGTGACATCTCACACTGTGCAACGTGCTAACAGCGTCATTCGATCAAATCGGCGCGTCACATACAAGGAGCAATCACTGGAGCTAGGAATTAATGAAGGAAGTGTGAATACGATAATTCAGCAACTGGGATACTCAAACGCAGTCATGAGCTGCCAAAATTTTAACAACCGGTTCCCTAGTATATAAAAAGTTCTGATTTAAAGGATGTGCCACAGTATGTAGTTTTTGTACCTTTCTCCATAAGAAGTGGCAATGCATTGTGTCATTGGGAGTTATACTCGTACTTAACAATAAAAAAAATAAATTTAGAATAAATTTGAAAAGAAGAAAATATGAAGAATGTTTAAGTATATTAGTTATTACAAATTAGGCAGTAATTACAAAATTTACCTTATTTAATACTAATTAGGTAGTAATTTTCAAATGGCCAGATAGTGCTATTTTTCCTTTGCCTTTGAAGTTTATTTTGTACGCCGTATTATTTTGTACACCGTTTTATTTTGTACACCTTTTTATAGGATTATTCGGTTTTAAGATCATTTTATAACAATATTTGTTTTCGTAACAATTTTTAACAACCGGTTCTAAAATGCTTCAAAATTTTAACAGCCGGTTCGCGCTAACCGGTGCGAACCGGCTCCAGCTCACCACTGCTCAAAAGTGTGTTCACGGTCGCCAACTGACTGAAGATCACAAAGCCCAAAGAAAAGAAATTGCTTCTGAGTCGTTGGTTCGATACGAGACAGAAAGGGATGACTTCATTTCACGAATTGTGACGGGATGAGACTTGGGTACACCACTTTGAACCTGAAACAAAACGCCAATCCATGGAGTGGCATCACGCAGACTCCCCACGCAAGAAAAAGTTCAAAATAGCTCCCTCTGCAGGAAAGGTTATGGCCACCATCTTCTGGGACATGAAACGGGTGATTCTGGTGGACATTATGAAGAAAGGACAAACAATCAACTCAGAGGCATATATTGCTACCCTACAGAGACTCCAAAGACGTATAAAGCGAGTTCGACCGGAGAGAAAACTGGAAAACGTCCTTCTTTTGCACGATAACGCTAGACCACACAACAGTTTGCAAACAAGAGAGGCCATCACAAAAATGCGCTTGACTGTGTTACCCCACCCTCCATACAGCCCGGATCTGGCACCTTCAGACTTCATTTGTTTGGGCCAATGAAGGATGCTATTCGTGGAAGAAAGTTTCAGAGTGACGATGAGGTTGTTGAGGAAGTTAAGAGGTGGCTCCAGCGGAACCCAGCGGATTTTTACCAGCAAGGAATAAAGGCCCTTATTTCGAGGTGGAGGAAAACCGTAGAAAAGGATGGAGACTATGTGGAAAAATAAAAACTTGTAAAAAAGGTATGTAACTACTTGTGTACAAAATTTATGGAACTTACAAGGAAACTTGGAAAGAAAAAATAAAGGTGGGGCAAAATATCATATATTGAGTGGCCCTCGTATTTTCAGACAACAAGTAACATCAAAACCACTATTTCCACACACAAAGAGCAAAGAGGAACGGGGGGGACCTCCGAGAGTCACCTAAGCACAAGCCATCGTTGCGAGTCAAAAATTTTGTAAACTATGATAATTATTAACAATTAAACTTGGGCAAATGGTAAAATTTTGACATAAATAGTACTTAATAACATGAGATAAAAAACCAGGCCATCATTTGTTACGACGATTGTCAATATACCTTTGTTCAGGTCGGTTATCTTACGTGAGAGCACAAGTTTGTAACTTGTAGATTCTGCGCTAAACTGTGCTTGCGCCATTATCATATTAGAGCACGCCAGGTTTTTCAGCCATTGGTGTCCTTTATTTTAATTAACGTCAGAACGCACCTAAAATTTCTTCCATTCGCGCACTTATGAACACCCGACCGCCAAAAATAATTGTTTGGATTTCAATTTCATAAATTATAGTAATTTTTAATTACAAATTGGCCGTAATATATTAAGAGGTTCAATTAGGTACTTAAATAATATAAAACAGTCAGGATTAATTTAAACCTTTAATATGATGTATTTAAAATGTCTCCCTAAGTTCTAGGAACGTGTGTTAAAAGAATGAAATAAACTTTGACTGGACGCGCAATGACAACTGGAAATCTACTATCCTGAGAAGAGCTATAAAACAGAGAGCGCAGCGCAGACGAGGGAATAGAGAGAGAGTGAGCGAAGATCGAGAGAGGCTAGTCGAGAGCGAGAGAGAGAAGATCTTATCGACGCTCCTTTTTCATTTTGTTAAAAGTAATTTTATCTTAATGAAAGCGTGGGATAAGTGGATCTACAGTATACTGAGCATGAAATCCATTTGCTAAAAGTCCGTTTAATTCTCCCCCACGCGAGGTGAATTCCTTCGTCCCTAGGCCTTTTCCTTTTCGATCAATTACATAACATAAAGTAAGTTTATTTTTAGCATGTGAACATAAGATTAAAATTTAAAGCGTTTTCGTTTTTAATATCATCAGTTCTACTTATGTTTCTATTTAATATAATGACAGTGACATTAAGTAATAATGATCTATAAATGACAGTCACAATGACGTTAAACAGAAGAAAAATTTTATACGGTATACCCGATTCCTTAGTTAAGTGTTGAATTAATTATACGAAAATAAACATAAGAAAATGCTCGCGCTACCATCTCGTTAATTATTCTTAATTACATGTTTGTGAAACGTTTTGATGATGGACAAACAACGCGATATCGTTCACATCCACATAAGTAAGGCATATGATAGGGTGAATCACAATATTTTATTTGCAAAACTAGAAGACAGGAAAGTTCCCATGTACATATTAAATTTATTGAAATTTTGGTATTCCCACCAATCTTTCACTGTTAGGTGGGGCAATGTACTATCCGAGTGTTTTGGCTCTTCTTGCGGGGTGAGACAAGGCTCCTTGCTCTCCCCTATGCTGTTTAATGTGTATATCGACGGATTAATTGCTTCACTTAATGAGGCAACAGTGGGGTGTTGTATAGATAACACAAGGATAAATAACTTAGTTTATGCCGATGATATGGTGTTAATAAGTCCCTCTGTTAAAGGTCTGGATCGGCTACTAAAAGTCTGCGAAGTGTATTCGCAGAAACATGATATTCTTTTTAATGTTACAGAAACTAAGGTTATGCAATTTCATCCAAAAAGCTGTAATCAGCCAGCTGATATAAGGTTTAAAATGAATGGTGAAGTAATTGAGGAAGTACAAGAGTTTAAGCATTTGGGTCAAACTATTACCAGCTCCTTGAGTGATGACTCGGATATAAGAAAACAATCTCGAAGCCTGTGTGCTAAAGAGAATATGACCATAAGGAACTTTCGCTTCTGTACAAGTGAAGCTAAAGACACTCTCTTTCGTACTTTCTGCAGTAATATATACGGACAGCAACTGTGGGTGAATTATAAAAAAGGTTCTGGCAGAACTCTAAATTTGCTGTACAACAGGTCTTTTAGACTCTTACATAAATTACCCCCGAGATGCTAAGCTTCGCATATGTTTGCTACCCGCAATGTCCCGAGCTTACCGGAGGTAACAAGACTTGCTCAACACAGTCTAATGCAAAGAATTAAAAAATCAACCAACCCGATCATCCAAGCTATCCATGAGTCTTGCCATTTATCCTCTAAGCTATGGACTTCTTGGTACGAAAACGTCTGTCTGTAGCTCCCCTTAACTTCGACATTACAGTATTATTTCTAATCAATTGTATATATTTCTATCCTTAGTATATGAACTGTCATTGTATTAATAATATTTGTCATATGGACTATAGTTTGCCAATAAACCTTTTCATTTTCATTTCACTCGGCCACACGTCAACAACCTTTTTTTTGTCACCAACTACATTCGGGTCACCAGGGGCACCACCTCGAAAATCCCCACATCCTTCATCATCAAAGAGCAGGTGGCAAACCTAACTCCAACCACAACGGCACCGAGTTAAACCCGAGCCCTTCCCATTCCGAACTCATTATCCAACTAACCAAACCATGTGGGGACTCTGAAATATTGGTACGCATCTTAATATGCTAAATATTTTACATTTTTATACCACTAAATAATAGAATTAGTTATAACTAAATATCGGCAAACCTTTCTATACCACACACACACACACACACACACACACACACACACACACACACACACACACATATATATATATATATAATATATATATATATATATATATATATATATATACTGTATATATATATATATATATACTTAATAAGCAGTGGAAAAATACGGAAAATAAATCTAAACTTTTCGGCTAACAACCCAATACAAGTATGACAAAAGTTAAAAATTTATGGTGGGAAACTTTTGTTTCCTGAGTATCATATCTCGTTAGCTCAGACAGTCCTTAATTACAGAATAGAGCAGAGATATTGTTGTTAGCGAAAGATAAAAATATGGAAGATTTTAAAGACCAATAATTATAGCTTAAACTATTGAAAGACAAAATGCTTCATTATAAGTAAGTTATACCTTATTCATTCATAAATAAGGGACTTTATGTTTGAACTACTTACAAACATTAATACATTGCAGAAATGAGGCTGCCGTATCGAATATTGGGCTATGTTCTTTACAGTTTTTTCTGTTTTGGGTTGAAGAAAGTTCTATACTGGAGATGATAATGTCTGTTTGGTACCGCGGTTGTAAAGCTATGAAACCAAGGAAACTTTCGTTAAAGCTCAAGCCATAATACAATCATATAATGAATGATTAGTTATGATATTGTATATTAAAGCAGTGCCACGTGAAGATAAAAAATTGACTTAATATGCACTTCTCAGTAGACCTATATATTGGAAAGTGGAAAGCGTACCTCTTCCTCTCCAACAGCGCAACGATGAGAATTAATTACACACCAAAAAAAATTGTTACTCTAACAACTGATGAATAGAAGATTAACATTCTAAGTGTTGTACGATAAGTTGACAGTATAATGTGAGCCATTAATCAAATCATTGAATAAATAGGTTTGATATTAAAAAAGTTTATTTAAAATGGGAGAATAGGTTTCAACGTGAAAGTTGAATATAAGGCGAATCAGTTACGCTTGTTCATTAATTAAAAAAATGTGCAAGTAAATAAAAGAAACCCGCAATTAATGCGGTGTCTCATACAATGCTTTGAAAGTGCAACTAACCACAATCCAACAATGATTTCTGGCGTACCAGAATGGAACACTGTTGAAGTGTGGTCATCTGCATTTTCAAAGCATTGTGCAAGCATAATAAATGCAAAAAACTTCACTTTTTTCTACGTGAAGGTCAAAATATGAAAATGAAAACCCACTCTAATAGACAGAGATTTTCCACGACAGTTTCGACGCCGACTGGCACGTGTTTCTGTATCCACCCGAGGAGGATGCCAGTGGGCGTCGAAACTGTCGTGGAAATAATCTCTGTCTATTAGAGTGGGTTTTTATTTTCGTGCAAGCATAAATTTATATCTTATGAAGGTTAAAGCATATCTGCATTTTAGTTATAATAGAACATTTATATATTTTTTTATATATATATAATATATATGCTGCAAATCCACAAGGAAAAGAAAAAAGTATTCCAAGGCCTTTCGTGTATTTATTCGTGTATTCATTCATTCCACGTGTTTAAGTATGAAATTCATCCCATATATACTATATTCAACACGTTCTTCATTCAGAGACAGTTCTCGGAAACAGACATAAAAAATAATTAAGTGAATAAAGTTCCTATATTTCCATACTTTTGAATGACCCTGTATATTGATTAATAAATAAAATATAACCAATTTATTTTTCCACCATTACTTCTTTGACATCCATATGTATACTTCATTGATTTTTTGTTGGGGAACCTGCAGTTTGGCTATAAACAATAAAACCAATGCACGAAACCTTTCTGCCTTCTTTATTTGCCAAATGTTTCGGGAACTTTCTCTTTCTCCATCATCAGTAGAAATGTCTATAATTAATATTAACACGCAAAACAGTTAATTTGTTAATGATGATAATATAAAGGTAAGAGGAAAGTTGAAGCAGAGGAAAAAAGTTCCTTCAGAGCCACATGAAGGTCGTATGAAGGTGAATTTAAATCGAGGGTAATATAATCAGTCAAGAGGGACAGAAATTGGCACAACGCTCAGACCACCTAATGCAGTCCATTGCGCTAACTGCCGGATTATTATTAAAAGTGCCATCGGCAGTCGAACACCTGACCTCAGTGTCTTCACTTCAGTTACGGGGAAACGGTGTTACCTACTAAACTACGATCACTGACCTCTCAGTAAATAAAGAATAAGATTAATAATACATTAAAAGAACAAATTATTAAAAACTGTACAAATCATAAAAATATAAGATTTATTGCCAATGAAAGGTAAATTTCTTTACTTTGGTTAGCTTGCGCCCGAATTGTTCATTCTGACGAAGGTCAAGCTTTTCACTCCACCTTAGATCTACAGTTTAACGTGGAATCCGAACCACGCCCCATCAGCAGCCCAGCGTCTTAACCACTAGGCCACCTAGGGTACCCATTTATCTACCAACCACTTTCTTTTATTGTGTTGAAGGATGAACAGCTGGGTTTTGCTGCGCGCCGCTGCCGTCGGGTCTCGAACCCGGGGCTGATGGATTCGTAGTCAGCGACGCTAACCACTACACCACCGAGGCGTAAGATTATCTTAGAGATTAGTTTAACATGTGATCGTGTGTGGTGTCCTTAATTCGAGTATATAACTGGAATAGCCACTTGCAGAGGACGAAGGACATAAAGAGATATGAAAGCGATGGTTTTACAACTGAAAAGAAGTGTGCTTCATATCGTAGCAAAACATGTACAAGCAGTTAGATATTAGAAATTTAAAAAAAGGTTTCATCTGAATTTTAAGTTTTTATTTTGGAATAAACACTATGTATTTTTAAAGTAAGTTGTTGTTTTTATTTTAAAGGCGAATTTATTTGGTTATAAAAATTTGAAATTGCAATTTGAAAACCTTTTTTTCCCGGTATGAATAGATTTCTATCTACAAACGGGCTATGTCTTAGCCACTGTCGCAACACCGCTTCCCGTCGATTAGTGACATTGGGTCTGGGTAGCAGTTGGGTGGGGGACCGTCCTCTGCGTCTAAATTATGTAGCGAACCGTGATTTGGACCCCACGTAAAAATGTAGATCCACTCCGTCATAGGACCTTTACTGTTACAAATATTAAACATTCCTGAAAACACAAAATCAATCTACGAAACGAAGTATATTTTAGGTACAAGAAAATAAAAGATTAAAATTACATATGCTTAATTAAACGCTGTACCATTTTGCTCAGTTTGAATAAATATTGTTCTTTTTATACAATGCTTCAACATTTCGGACGAAACGATATTTCAACACTATCTCAGCATTACAGATGTCAGCAAATTTAAACATTTGGACGTTTGGACATAATGTTATTCTTATATAGGGTGAGTCACGACGAAATGTCATAACTTTGGGAGCTTATAGCTGAGGTCATTCCTAGTCAAAAACCTCATATGAACATAGGTCCGATTCTTAACGGTTATGGAGCTATGATATTTGAATTTCAAGCATGCGCTCGCGTGACCTTGAACTGAATTGACAGTTACTTAATACTTACCGAACCGAACTAACTACGTAGTAGAGTGTTGTGTTTCACAACGTGCAGTTGGTGTTTTGTGCGTTCAGTATGCTTTTTACGTTTTTAAAATGCCGAATATGCCAATATGGTGTATGTTTACGGATTTTGCGATGGAAATACTACTGCTGCTGTCGCTGAATACCAGCAACGTTTCCCAAATCGAAGAATTCCCGATCGACAAGTGTTTAGCAACGTTTTCCGGAGATTGTGAGAGAGCGGTTCATTTCCTAGCGTTACTGTTTCATCTGAGCGTCCGGTACAACAAGATGTGGCTGAACAAGAAAACATTATTCAGATGGTACAGCGGAGTCCTCATGTTAGTACGCGAAGGATTTCCACATATCTTAGAGTTCTTCAAACGAAAGTATGTTGAACGTTACACGAAAAAGGCATGTATCTATACCACGCACAGCGCGTTCAGCACTTCCAACCTGGGGATCGTGCCCAACGGCTGGAATTTTGTAATTGGCTCAGTGCCGACCGACAATTGCATCGATACGTCTTGTTCTGTGATGAGGCTCAATTTACCCGCGACGGTGTCATCAACACTCGTAATTCACATGATTCACGTGTGGTCAGAAGTGAATCCTTATACCATTGTGGAAAGTAATTTTCAACATCGGTTCAGTGTCAATGTGTGGTGTGGTATTCTCTACAGTCAGCTGATTGGTTCGTTTATCTTCGAAGGTGGTCTTACAGGTGAAATTTATCTACGATTTCTGCAAGACGAACTGCCGCCACTGTTAGAAGATGCACCTTTGGCAACACGACTGCGTATGTACAGTACTTCCAACAAGACGGAGCTCCTCCCAATTTAGCCGTGCAGTGAGAACGCATCTCGATGATCGCTTCCCTGGTCGATGGATCGGTCGTGGTGGTGTACAAAATTGGCCACCCAGGTCTCCGGACCTAACCCCTCTAGATTTCTATCTGTGGGAGCGCATGAAAGAGCTGGTGTACCAGAGAAAATTGGAAACACAAGATGCATTGCTACATGCGCGATTCACAGACGAGCCGTGATGTGTATTGAGCCCGAGGGTCGTTATTTTGAACAGTTACTGTAAATTCATGAATAAAAACTTTAGCAGCTATTTGTTCACTTATTCTTATTTTTTAAACATTCAAACATCCTTAGCTCCATACCCGTTAAGAATCGGACCTATGTTCATATGGTATTTTTGACTGGGAATGACCTCAGCTATAAGCTCCCAAAGTTATGACATTTTGTCGTAACTCTCCCTGTATAGTGTTGATGAGTAATGTAAACGTGTAATATGTTTTTACAGTACTGACAACGCATTTTCATAAAAATATGAACAAAAATAAACAACATAAACGTTGATCAGTGGCGTTACATGTACTGTTTCAATGTTTTCAAAAAACAAACGTTTCTTTATGTTAAGTGCAAAATTGAGAACATTAAAGTGCCCTGTAAAAATGGCATTTTTCTTTTGCGTGTATATTTGTGTCTGTAACGAAAAACTATACAAAGTTTATAAATTTTCTTCCATTCAAGCTCCCTAAATCTTAGGGAATCATACATTTTATATAAAACACGTTATATATTTTATATTAAAACTGGTGGATACGGATAAAGCTCAGATCTCTTCAATATAATCTTTTGTTAATTAAGAAGGTCAAAATCATCAGTTTTCTCCTCAAAAATTTCATAAAGCGTTTACATGCCTCAGTTATTGCTAACTATATCAGGCACCATAGGTATAATCGTATTTTTTTTCTAAAAATTCTTGTACTTTCTAATAATGTTTTTTTTTTCTTTATTTTCTTTTTCGAGCTAAGCTCTTTCCCAAATGTTAAATATTCCTGTCAAATAAACTGTTTAAGTTACCCTGTCGTAGATTGGAATTTATACATGTCATAATTCCAGAAATGACAAGAGTTATTTCAGTAGCTATCCCATGTAACAACTAGAATTATGATTCTCCTATAGGCGATTAACTCCATCAAAGTTAGACAAAAGACGTTTGAACGGAATAGCCAGTCAACCAAAAAATCGATCATTAACCTAGACAAATATCTTAATCCATTAGTGCTGACTTCTAAATTTACCTTCCAGACTTTTACCTGCAGAAAACCAAAAACAAAAAAAATCGCCACAAATGGATTAATTACCTGTGCCCCCTTTTTCCTCATATTTAAATTGATGCACAGCTAATTTCCATCGTTCTTAGTTCCGATAAGTAACATAGCTGCAAGTTATATTTGTATGTGTACATAATTTTACAATTTCAAATGGTTGTTCCAAACAGCTAAGATTTTGTACTCAAGTTTAAAGTTTTTGAGACCTATATTGAAGAAGACTGAGCATTTCTAGTTCTATACCTCGCTACTCATTATTAATAGTTGTTAAATACTGTGAAACTTTTGTCAGTTTTGAAATAAGAGATTACGTTTGTTGTAATTGATTTGCTTGATATTTCAAATTTAAAATTTTTATATTTTCTGCATATAATGTATATACAGGGTGGCCACAAAGTCCCTTTGCATTGAAAAACAAGGGAAGCATACAGATATGCTGTAATTTCACTGCAAAGGGACTTCGTGGCCACTCTGTACAATATACGAACTAGTAACAATTGATTTGCTCAATGTAAATACTAACTTCTATTCGCTGTTTAATAAACCCTGAAGATTTAAATTAAACTAGCTTACTGTTTGCCTATACCATCAGTAAATTACATACGAACTTAGTATATAATGAAATAAATGAATTACATTAAAACTCAAAATAATACACAAACAGCAATTCGGTTTCCTACAAAAACTCACTGACAGTGTTGTGATAACCACTATATAATCATTCGACATGACATAGCTAAAGTCTTTGGCACAGTACCTCATGACACCATTAAAAAAGCTGGAACATTACAGTTTATGGCTCTCCCCTTAAGTTACTTCCGCTCATACACTTCACAGGCAAGATCCATATCCCACGGAGTGCCCAAAGGGATCATCTTGGCACCCATCCTGCTGTTGGTTCTTTACATTTAAGTTACTTCTTCCAATCACTGAACAATTCGTTGTTAACGGTACGCAGGTGAAAAGTTGGTCTATTTTTCAGCTACACAACTGCGTACCCAGTGGGTGAAAGGGTTAAGCGAGTTTGGAGTTCTGTGATGTGATATTTTTAAATTTATTAACAGAAGCTTTTTGCAATTTTTTTAAAAGTTTTCTTTGTAAAATACATTTCCTTTTTCATAAATAAAGTCCAGAAGTGTCATTTTATTTTTATTTAATTTGCATCATAAATTGGTTTAACAAATAAGACATTGAAATATTGTTAAACGTTAAATATATTAGGATAAATTAACATCAGTGTTTAGTGTTTCACGATTTCATTGGTAAACTTTTTTTCATTTTTGTATCAAGAAACACAGAGAGCATTGCGTCCCTGGTCGGAAGCGCACGAAATTTTAGTTCGTTAAAGAAGGATTTCAGAATGATTAAGACGGATTTCAGAATGATTAAGACGGATTTCAGAATGATTAAGACGGATTTCAGAATGATTAAGACGGATTACAGAATGATTAAGACGGATTTCAGAATGAAATGCCCCATATAGACGGTAGACTTAAAATATAGGGTCTCCATTCTATTGTATAAATTTATAATCCAAACATTCATCAATAACCCACCACCGAACGCGATTTATGATTAATTACATTAGTTATAATTATTAATTATAACACTGTGTAACACTGATTCTGTTTATATAGAATTTTTTATCTTTTTATATGCATTTGTGGGCGCTGAGTCCAAATCTGGCCTTGGTTTGTGTGTATCATCAATGGTTTCAGAGCTAATCCATTTTTCATGTTTTACCAGTATAATGTTATTATGGGCGCAGCAATATCAGAATAATCAGGAATTGTTGAGAACAATCCGGGGTTCTTTTGCATTATCCTCCCAACACTAATTTTTTTATATAATGTTGGTTTGGTTTTGGTTATGGTACTTTATTTTCCTTCCATTATAAAAAAAATTAGTGTTGGGATTAGGTTAGGTTAGGTTAGGTTTGGTTAGGTTAGGTTAGGTTAAAAACAGCCCGCCGCAGGCGTTAGCCGTAGTTAGCCGGCTTCAAAAAAAATTAGTGTTGGGAGGATAATGCAAAAGTACCCAATCCGGATGTTCGTTGACAGTTTCTTGCTCTAGAAATTGCCCGAAACTTCCACTGTGCTATATAAAAGAAGAGCGCAGAGTCTGAGAAGTTAGTAAGTGTGAGCACACAAGAAAGCAGGTTGTTTGTCTGATGGTTACCAGCACTGAGGTACTGTGTTTCTGTGCTTCTCTGTGCTGACGATTTGAGTGTTATCGATCCTTTTTTATTGCGAACATTATTTTAGTGTTGTGAATACATCTTTTTTCTGGAATCTGGAATCTGTTGCAGATTTAATAACTCTTCTCTCTATATCTGCAGGTTATGATTAATGTAGTACAGTTTGGTAAAGAGAATGGCAACTAGAGCTTGTAAATACTCGCCGGATATATTCTGCTACGTTTGTGGGTATTACATAGGCCCCAAGCAAGTATCGCACAAGATTGTGAAAGGCACCAAGTTCTGGATCGCGTATCAGCTCTATTTTGGTATGCAGGAAAGTTAAAGGAAGGCAGACTCTTCAGTATCCAAGCATAGCGTCGTCCATAGCTCCTGTACCACATGGCGAAGGTCTTCCAATACCACGTCCACCAGAACAGGTATCTATCCATTACTTTACCTTCTGTACTTACAGACTGTGGGTCATTATGTGTCGATTTTTCTTAGTGCTGATGCTCTTCTACATATATAGCTATGCCTACATTTTGTTTCTTTGCTTTGCAGGTTGAAAATGAGGATGCAGCTAGCTCATCTGAGATGTCGGCTGGTGAGGACAGTCATGATGAAGAATATACAGTAACTTTCAGTACAAACCCTCACTTTCCAAATCAGAGGGAATTGGACGACTTAATTAGAGATTTGGGTCTGACGAAATCAGGGTCTGAGCTTCTGACCTCCAGACTCAAAGAGTGGAATTTGCTTGGAGAAGACTGCAAGAGCACTGTATACCGAAAGCGGCATGAAGGGTTTGCAAGGTTCTACGATGTCAATGGCTCTCTCTGTTATTGCAGCGAGGTTAATGGTCTATTCACAGCTATTGGGTTAACACATATACCCTCAGAGTGGCGCCTGTTTATTGACAGTTCAACTCGGAGTTTAAAAGCTGTTCTACTCCACAATGGGAACAAATATCCATCTATACCAGTTGCACATTCTGTTCAAATGAAAGAGGACTATGAAAATGTCAAACAACTTCTCACTCAAATCAGGTATGAACAATATAACTGGGACGTGTGGTGATGATTTCAAAATGATTGGTTTCCGTTAGGTTTACAAGGAGGTTTACTAAATATTCATGTTTTCTTTGCCTGTGAGATAGCAGGGCTTCAACTGAGCACTATAAAACAGTTCAGTGGCCTCCACGTGAAGGACTGCAACCAGGAAAGTACAATGTACTCAGGGAACCTCTTGTGAAGCCTGACATAGTTCTGCTACCACCTCTCCATATTAAGTTGGGTCTAATTAAGCAGTTTGTAACTGCGTTAGATTTTGGAGGGGAAGTTTTCCAACAGATTCGGGTCATGTTCCCTAAACTCTCTGAAGCCAAAGTCAAGGCTGGCATCTTTGTAGGACCACAAGTCAAGGCGCTGTTGAATTCAAAGAACCTTGAAGCCAAGATGACTCCGATCGAAAAAGAGGCTTGGTATGCTTTCCGTGATGTGGTTCGTGGGTTTTTAGGCAACCATAAAGCACCAAACTATAAGGAGTTAGTGTCAAACTTGATTAAGTGCTATGGCAAAATGGGGTGCCGTATGTCTTTAAAATTACACTACCTGCATTCACATCTAGACTTTTTTCGTGATAACCTGGGCGATGTGAGTGAAGAACATGGCAAAAGATTCCATCAAAATATTCAAACGATGGAGAAAAGGTACCAGGGCCATTGGGATGCTTCCATGATGGGAGACTACGTATGGTCGCTGATCAGAAAGGATAAGAATGTTCATACGCAGAAGTCGCGTTCTTCAGTGCATTTTTAAGGAACGCACACTGCATAACGAGGCTTGTTATTCTCTTATCGGTTCTCCTCATGATATATATTATATCCTTTGCACCATTTTGGGTTTGTCAAACAATTTTGGCTCAATAAACATTAATTTCCAATAGTGTTTTTATTTTCAGAAAATATTTATGTTAGCCTTCTTTATATACTTTGCCATATGAAAAGTGTGATAACCTATATTTTTGAAACGGTTGATGATAGAGCAAAACCAATATCATTTTTGGAATCAACGCCCCGAAATCATTAAGAAACGACAGAAAAATCACAATAAACAGAAAATTTTTCAAATTTTGTTACCCAGTGTAATTCATAATTAATAGAGATAAAGAAATTATTAAAAAATAAACCAAATTATCAGTTTACAAATTATGTTCCTGACACTTATGAATTCACCTTCATTATACATTACAACATTGTTTTCATGTTTAACTTTACAACAGAGAGAAACTGATACACTATTGCATTTTAAATGTCTGTGCCAGACTCTTCTCGTTATTGCAAAAGTTAAGGAAACTGAAGTAAAGCAGAGAAAGTTATAATTGCATAATTCAGATACAGCAGTTATCATTTTTTATTTCATCAAATCTATAACAAAAAATAATATTTTATTAAGAGAATTTGATTTATTCTTTAGATGGATTCATTTTTTTGTCTCGGTAATTTTCAGTTAAAAGTAGAACTACATAACTATCTATCTAAGTTATATCATCAACCTGACCATTTATCGGCGAATTTAAGTTCGGTTAGGTTGAGTTACGTCAACAAAAATGTAGATTAAATGTTCTGTCAATGTTTTGGCTATGCGCCCAAAGCATAACAGACAAGTATATATTTAGGCCGGGTCGAAAAGGGGAAATTTTTTTTTTCTTAAAAAGTACGCTATGTGAGAAGTTTCATTTTATCATCTTAACAAAATATTAAAATATCACGCATGTGCTACCCCTGCTACCCCTAGCACATACCCTCCCCCCTTTTTTACCCTCGTATTTGCATACATTTAAATGGGAAAAAAATTTATTTCTTAAAAAGTACACTATGTGAGAAGGTTTTTTTTATCACTTTAACAAAATATTGAAAAATCAAGCATGTGCTACCCTACTACCCCTATCACATGCCCCTCCTCCCTTTTTTACCTTCATATTTGCATATGTTTAATGTTGTTATATGTTACATGATAAGTTGTTTGTGCAATGCTTGATATTTTTATGTTTCAGATAAATAGAAATAATTTTTCAGATAAATAGAAATAATTTGCATTTGCTTTAATTATAATTATAATGAATTTAAATCATAATTAAATTACATGTAATTTGATTTTACTTCTGAATATAAACTATGACTACTAGAAGCAAGTCCTCAAATGCAGCCTTTGGATATCCTACGGAATTCCCAGCAGCCATGACTCCTTCAAAAGCGGATGTTGTGAGACACTACCTTTTTCTGCGCCGTCGCGTCGTGAAGAAGCTAAACCAAAGGATCAGCAACTGCTCATGATTGTTACAGGGTTGTTGTAAAAGATATTGAAGACATTTGGATGAAATTTTCTTTTCTTACGATTAACACCAAAGGTATCTAGCTTAAAGTCAGTCGACTAATAGAAGAAGCCTCAAAATTGAACAAGGTGCCGTTACATCGAAGAAATGAAAGTTTTGCCTTAACCCTTTAAGGACTGAAGGTACATATTGCTAACGTTTCAAATACAAGCATTCATAACTTAACCCTACAAAAAATTCAGGGCTTAAAGGGTTAAAAGTAGCTCAGTATGATGAAATGTTTCATATATCTTCTTGTGAATGCTATGATAAGGGAATTGATAGGAAATCTTGCAGGTGTAAGGATAAAATACCAATGGCAGAATGGGAGTCTTTTGTGGGTTAAAAACAAAAAAAAAATCAGTTAGGATCAATTGGTCACATAGCTATTCAACAAAGAAGAGATCTTTAGCAAGAGCTCAAGAAGCACAAAACCGTCAACTAAAAGGAAGAAATGACTGAAGTCACCAATGTTTTACCATCGGAATTTATAGAAAATACCGAAGAAGACATGGATGTAGATTCAGAAAGTCAGGATGTAGATTATGAGGCCGATTTAAAATTGACTGAGAATATTCAGAACAGGCATTCCTATAAAAATCTAGCATTAACAGCAGATCGTTATCGTGTAAGTTGTAGAGCTGCAGCTGCAATAGTCAATGCAGCTTTAAAAGATATGGGGATCCTTAACCACACCAACATGCTTGACAGAAAGAAATTAGAAAGAGAACGAAATCGCGTGGGTGAAACAAATACTTTAGGTCTAAATCCGAAAATCTGAAGATGGAGTGCCTTGGATTTGATGGAAGGAAAGATAACACATTAACTAAAAGTGGAAAGATAAAAGAAGAACACTATGTTATTGTGAAAGAACCCGGAAGCATCTATGTAGACCATGTTACTCCAGATAATGGAACTGCTCGCTGCATAGCAGAAGAGTTGATAACTATTATTAAAGACTCGAACAGCACAGATACTATCAAAGCTTTATTGTGTGATGGTACTCCTGTAAATACAGGAAAAATTGGTGGAGCCATAAAACTGGTTGAAATTCATCTTAACAGACCAGTGCAGTGGTTGGTGTGCCTCTTGCATTTGAATGAGCTGCCTTTTATGCACGTCTACAAAGCCATTGATGGTAAAACAACAGGTGCAAATACTTTTGTGGGTTCAGTTGGGAATAAACTGAAAACAGATTTAACAAAATTGGAGGTAGTCAAATATTCTCGCGTAAAGGGAAACATTAAAGAAATTCCAGCAAATGTTGTGAAGGAGCTAAGCAGTGATCAAAGATACCTCTATGATATGTGTCTGGCAGTGCAAACTGGAGACACTTCTCAAGATCTGTTCACTCGATCCCCAGGTACCCTTCACCATGCTTGCTGGTTAACTCTAACCAACAGGGTCCTTCGATTATATATCTCAATGCCAAATCCCGATAAAAACCTTCAAGATATAGTCAAGATTATTATGCAGTTCTATGCTCCAGGGTGGTTTTGGATAAAACCTCATCCTAATGCAACTGATGGTGCATATAATTTTTGGCATTTAATGTGCTTGCTTCGAAATTTAGATGAACAACATAGATCAATCATAGAACCAGTATTAAAGAATAACGCCTACTTTGCCCACCCAAAAAATATATTCATATCAATGGTAACTGACAAGAGACTAGAAATTAGGTAGCAAGCTATTCAGAAAATCATCCTTTCAAGAACAGGATTTTCAGGTACCAGAAACTTTGAGTTGCATCGAACCCTCAATTTCCAATCTACTGACTACACCGAGATGATCGATTGGCAAAAAGAGATCATTACTCTTCCATCGCTGCTAAACAATTTTAGCGACGATGAACTACTACAGGCTCGATGTAAGCCACTGGAGATATCTTCTTTTCCGTGCCACAGTCAAAGTGTGGAAAGGGCAGTGAACCTAGTAACAAAGGCATGTCAGGAAAGAATAGGATATGACAACCGTCAAAAGTTTATCTTAAACTCATTAGAATCAAGGCGAAAACTGCCCAAGTTTGAATGGAAGGCCCAATGGAATGAGTAAGAAACATATGAAATAAAATTTCTTAATGATATTGAAAATTTCTTCCCTTTTGATGTGATAAGGAACAATGAAAAAGTGACTTGAATTTTAGTACATTTATTATGCCTCTAATTTTTTCTTCTGAATATATTGTTGTACTTAATTAATTTTTCTAATACTGTACATTATTAAATAAAATATTATACGTTAATAAAGATTTATGTCATCAAAAAACCTGAATGTTGAGTAAGTCTCGTATAAATGGAATATTCTTCAATATAGGTAAAAAAGTGAAAAATTGTGCAAGGGGTAGGAGGCTTTAAACAGCAAAAATAATTTATGAGGAGTTTCCTGTGTTCCATTCGAACCCCTCACAATATGTACCTTTTCAATATAAAATTTCGACCCGGCCTATATATATACAGGGCTTCCCAAAAAAATGTATACACACTTTAAATAATTATAAAGGCAGTGTTTATTAAAATACATTTCATTTTCAAAATGTAATAGAATCTACAGACATTATTTAATTGTTTTGTCAACGCCTGTTTTCAAACTGACGTCCGTTCTGGTCCAGGCACTGCTGATAACGCGAAGCAATGGAATCGCAAACATCACGAAACATTTCGTTTGGTATTTGTGTGCATTCTCGTTCAATGGCTGCTCTCAATTCAGCGACTGTTGCAGGTTTTATAGCGTAGACTTTGTCTTTTAAGTATCCCCACAAAAAAGTCTAGTGGTGTGAGGTCTGGTGAACGCGGAGGGTATTCTACGAAACCCTTCGTCCAATCCACATCCACATCGTGCCAAGTACCACTGCAATACTCCACTCTTCGGTCCGGATCATCTTCATTAATAGCATGGACTAATCTTGGAATGTAACTTTTCCATTGACAGCGCTTCAAAATGCGTTGGACAGACGATTCTGAAATTCCTACCTCACGAC
Organism: Bathynomus jamesi; assembly: GCA_023014485.1. Classification (NCBI taxonomy): domain Eukaryota; kingdom Metazoa; phylum Arthropoda; class Malacostraca; order Isopoda; family Cirolanidae; genus Bathynomus; species Bathynomus jamesi. Next base: position 115,894 of record JAJOZX010007635.1, on the reverse strand, counting down.
TCGCTTGCCGCACAGATTTTCTTGGACTTTGGTGATACGTTTCCAGTACTCTTTCTTGCTTTGTGGGGCTTGTCGATGTCCGTGGTCTTCCGGAACGCTTCTTGTGGACATTCTGAACAGTTCCATCGGCTTCAAACTTATCTCTAATTCGAGTGATGGTAAGTCGCGTTGGTGGATCTGTTTGAAACTCCCTCCTAAACTGTCTTTGCACTTCAACTGCGTTTTCACACTTCCAGTAGCATTTTAGAATGAATTTCCTTTGTTCAAAGCTTAGTCTGACTGCCATTATTAATTCTAATGGGTTTAACTTGGAAAGAAAGAAACATCAATTGAGCTATCAGCTGTTAAAGTGTGTATACATTTTTTTGGGACGCCCTGTATATATATATATATATATATATATATATATATATATATATATATATATAGTTGGAAATCTAAACTTAAAATTTTATAATTTAGTAATTAATTATTATGGAATAAATTTCGCGAGAATTTAGAGAACATTGTAGTCCATCTTGCGATGACATCAGTCGACACAACTATTACTACGCATCTTGCGCAGGCTTGAGGGGGCTTCACCTCCAGTGAAAGGACGTCAGGTGAATGCGCAGTTGCTGAACACGCAATACTCAGTGTTATAATACGCCTGCGCGTCACCATTTTAGGTCATATGATTCCTTGTGCTCCCATTCGAGTTCCTTTACTCCCTATGACGTCATATTTTTACTTGACGCACCCGAATCTCTCCCAATAGGGTGTTTTTATGATCAAAGGCAGCGAAATCGCGATATTGATAGAGCGCGAAAATTATTAACAAAAACTTTAATAATTATTTAAGTTACAAGTAATAATTGTCCAAATTAGAGGCATTTTACAATAAAGACCGTAGGTATAGTTAATTGTAATTGCTAGGATAACCATGTTTAAGTTCTCAGTTACAGTTCGCTTCTGATAAAAAGAAACAAAAGTTGAAGATAGATTCAAAACGATAACGAGAGGAAGTTGGTCTTGCGAGCATATACAAAAGTTTAACGCTGGAAGAAAGACGACATAGCGAGCGGAATTGTGGAGGTAGGAAGGTGTACACACACACACCGGGAACTTAGTTGATTTCATCTCGTTTTAGAGTGCTTGAAATAAGTCATAAGTTAGGATGGCTCAAGATTAATTTCCGAGTCGTCATGCAACAACCTTCCCTAAATTAAACAATTTTGAGATTACAGTTAAACATTCTCTGTCATTCGCGAGTAATTTGTGATCTAAAATGATTTAATATGCTCATCAATCGATAACTTAACTTTGAAAGTGATTTAAATTTTAACATGTAAGTTAAGTACATACAGGAGGAGAATGTAGACACCAATCGACCAGGGAATCTTTCCAAAATTTCTAAAGAAAAAAATAGATAAATAATATGGCATTATGGGTCTTAGAGACTTTGATTTTGGCTCTCTCCTTATACATGTGAGGGGCGTTTTTGCGGGCACTCACCCTTGCCCCCTCCTTCCTACATTAAAAAAAGAAGTTAATTTATTTATTTTGGTTTGTTTCATACCTCAATTGTGTCTAAAGGCGAACTTGAGTCGGCCATAGAATGACCCCTTTAAAAGTGAATTACTTGAAAAGTGAAATTTATATTTTATGAAATATAAGATATTTGATGAATATTTTTTTAAAATAAAGAAAATACACTAGATGACGTCATCACTCGGCAGATTTCGCCAAATTATGAGTAAATCTGTGTTATTCCAATTAGCGATATGATATCGTTTGATTTAAACTTGAGGTGGTAGTAATTGTAATAGGAACATTAGGCCTGAAGACTTACTAACTGTTTAACAAATCAGAAGCTGTTATTAAGGGTCCACTGTCGTATAGGCCACGTCAACCTTACATGAAGTAGTAACCCCGAGACACTGAGGGTCCCCTCGTAGGCTGCTAGACCCAACTTAAAGTTAAATATTATTAGAAACCCTCGGCTTATAGTTACCCAAATTGAAAACATGATGGACCATACCTTTATAGCCGGAATTTTTTGTAGGGTTAAATTATGAGTGCGTGTATTTGAAACGCTACCAGCCTGTACGGTCGTCGTTGAAGGGTTAAATGCAACTTGTTTATTCACAGATTCGAATTAGAAAGGGAAGAAATCCTTTATATATATATATATATATATATATATATATATATAATATATATATATATATATATATATATATATATATATATATATTATATATATATATATATACAATATATAATCTATATATATATATATATATATATATATATATATATATATATATATATATATATATATATATATATAATATATTAAACAATGATAAATTTAACCATTTATTGCCATATCCGATCTGTACCCCCATAATTATGGCATTTTTGGTTGTGAACTTTTTTTTTATTTTACTGTTAGTTTTTTGAGATCACTATTGTTTCCATTTGGATACAAAGTTATATGAAGGGTAAAATATTCAGACCACAATGTTTCCATTTTAGATACAAAGTTATATGAAGGGTAAAATATTCAGACCACAATGTTTCCATTTTGGATACAAAGTTATATGAAGGGTAAAATATTCAGACCACAATGTTTCCATTTTGGATACAAAGTTATATGAAGGGTAAAATATTCAGACCACAATGTTTCCATTTTGGATACAAAGTTATATGAAGGGTAAAATATTCAGACCACAATGTTTCCATTTTGGATACAAAGTTATATGAAGGGTAAAATATTCAGACCACAATGTTTCCATTTGGATACAAAGTTATATGAAGGGTAAAATATTGAGATCACCAATATTTCTATTTGGATACAAAGTTATATGAAGGATAAAATAGTCAGATGTAATATAGGCAGCAGACTGTGTTATAAATTAATGTATTTAATTTTATTCTCCAAATAAAAGTAAAAAAAAAAATAAAAGAACATAACAATTGTCATCAAAGTTTGAAAAGGAGTGCATAAATGATTCCGTATGATTAATTGTATGTATTAAACATAGTGAATAATTTAGTGTATCCAAACAGTATCTGTATACGACAAAGGGTTAGGTTAAGCCATTTATTATTTATTTATCAGACACAATCTATAAACTGGATTCTAGAATACGAAATCTTCCTGTTTCATGCATTTAAATCATTCATGCTGATTGCTGATTGAAGGAAGGTGGTATTGGGGTGCGTCCGGTGTGTGTGTGTGTGTGTGTTTTCATTACTGCCTTACGAAACCACATAGCATGTAAAAGATCTACTGAAAGTTAGGTTACACTATTTTAGGTTAGATTTAGTTAATTAGGTTATTTAGGTGAGGTTAAATGTCGCCATGTACATACATCATCTACAATTAAAAATGTGAAAATGTCGTGATTTCATAAGATGGCCAAACGCGCGCGCGCGCGCGCGTGTGTGTGTGTGTGTGTGTGTGTGTGTGTGTGTGTCTGTGTGTGTGTGTGTGCGCGCGTAGGCAACTGGGCATAAGTGAGGTCGGGTGTGTGTGATAATTTACAGATGTAGTGGGGTAACGTTTTTGTGCTGTAATAATTTTTGCACCTCTGAACATTAAAAAATTTATATAAAAAAATCTGAAATTTGGTAGTGTTGGCTAATATCTTTCTTTCAATGTGACATTTAATTGACAAGTTATTTTGTGTTACATTAAGTTAAATGAGGTTACGTTAGGTTACTTAGTTACGTTAGGTTAAGTTAGCTTATCAGAGTATCGATAGCGTGTCCATTCGATTATAGGGGTGTGGGTCCGTAAAACTGTTGAGAACTGGTCAAGGAAGATGAAGGTATGGAAGGTTGGAGAGAGTCCCATTATGATTTCTAATCCTTGAGTTTCTAACAAGAAGAAATTTTCTTTTCAGAACAGAAAAAATTCATATTCATACCTGGAATTTACTGTAAAAAATTGCATTATGCGAAGAGAACTAGCAAGTATGTTTGTGAAGCACGAATACAAACAAGTGAGAATAAAACAAACGAAATCCTTCTGTTGCATGAAAGATTCTACGATTCTCTTTTGAAAACTTTTGCATTAAGAGAGACTATTTGTTATCTCTCGTGACAGGACATGGCCCCACAATAGTTCTCGAGAGTTCCTGTAAATGATTTCGTATTAATAAAGGTTAATGTATGGAAAAACTGGGGTAGAGCATAAAATAAGGTTGAACTAAAATTTTTATTCATGTTAAGTTAGGTTAAAGTAGATTAATTTAGGACTAGTTAGACATTGTTTATGTATTCTAAAGAAATAGTATTGGATTTTAAGTATAAAGTTATTGTACATCCTCTGATTGATAAGCTTTTGGAAAAAATGAAACATAGTCTGTATTTCATAATTAGTAGGCGGGGTTGACGGAATCTAGCTAGTGAGAGACGTACAGGTCCCCTCCGGAGTCGGAGATTTCTGTAAAGAGAGTGGGTTTATTAACAATCGTCCAAGAAGTGACAAACACTTTCAAACGCCATCTTGTTAGTATTCTGTAATTATATATATATATATATATATATATATATATATATATTATATATATTATATATAATATATAATATATATATATCAACTCGGTTGATATGGAAATAGAAAATATGCTATAAGTTCATCATTTTCTGTTTTGTTTCATTCAGGGATGGTCAACTGATAAATTTTTAAGTCCAGTTTTCGATTTCAGTTTAAGTTTGCAAAAATATCGATTTCAGTTTCGATTTAAGTTTTTAAGTTTTTTTTCGATTTGAGTTTATTTTTCGATTCAAGTTTTATATTTTTCGATTCGATTCCAGATTTTTTAATCCAAAGGATTAGCATTTGAGTTGAAGTTTGGTCATTCCCACGGATTTCAGGAGAGGAGAGGAAACACAAGGAGATTAGAGAAACATTCCAAAGGATAAACATTTGGAGAAATACCAAGGAGATTAGAGTAACATTCCAAAGGATTAACATTTGAGTTGAAGTTTGGTCATTCCCACGGATTATCTCACTCACTTATATACTGTAGATATAGATAGTATAGCTATTGTCGAACTGAAAAATTTAATGGTCAGAAAAAAATGAAGGCGTCCTTACCAAGTGATTAGATCAACGAAAGGAGCACAGTCATTGTTGAAAAGTATTTTGATATGAGATAAAAATTTTCCTCCCTGATTCTTTTCTTTCATTTTTAAAACGATTGTCTCTCGTACTTTCAGCTGCGTTATTTTCTACATCGAATTAAAGGATAAATAAATATTTTAAATCCATACAAATGTTAAGTCTCAAAAAAAGGAAAATAATTCGTTATTTATATTTTTTTGCGATCCAAATGCTCCTCAAAACTGAAATGGAAAACTGTTATTTTTAATCTATTCGAATTCAGATTTAAGTTTTTTGATTGTTTTTCAACTTCAGTTCGAATTTCGATTTTAGTTGCCAGAATTTTTTTCATTTCGAGTTTTTTTCGATTTCAGTTCATAAAATAATATCGGTTTTGTCAGTTTATTGATTCCAGTTCGATTCAGTTTCCCATCCCTGGTTTTATTCAAATGTTATGTCTATAAAACTTGCGTGCACAAATGCACCCAACGTACACAAACTCACAATTTTACTTCGTACGCAAGTTTCTTGTTCGTCCGTCAGAGAAAGATGAACGCCACATCTGTGACTTCAGAAGTAAACATTAAAGACTCCTGTATTTTGAGCTGGGGAACATTAAAAGCTCTTATCAGAAACCTTAAACTAGAGTGAATGATTGTGGGTCATGACCCAAGAGAAGTTTACTTAACTTGTGATTGGTTCACGTTATATCCCAACTGTACGAATCAGATATCTCATATAGGATTTCTACACCCTTGAAATGATCTGAATGAGCTTTAATAGAATTAGGTAGTGGTTTAACTATAAAGTCCCACCCAAGAATATGAAATTGAGAACCACCTAAAATCGTTGTTCTATTTTACTTTGAAATTGATAGACTTACGCTCCTGTAAATATTGTGTTGTTGAATCTGTCGAATATCTGTGTGACGCGTTTTTTTTTTTTTTTAAAGAAATCTAAGTTTCTATATGCAATATTAACTGACTAATTTTGAGTTGAAACTGTTTGCATAATCATTACGATTGATTTGCTGTCGCTTATTATAATTAAAGCTCTACAAATTACCTTCATTCATTAACTCCTTCATTTAAATTTTTGTGTAAATAATTGAAAAATTTTTAATGGATTTATTTGTGATTTTATCTGTGAATTGTGAAACATTACAAAAAAAAAGAAGGAATTATTAAAGGGAGATCCTGTTTTTGCTATTTTATTTTGCATCTTTTGTTAAAGTATAAACGAAGATTGCAAAAAGGTAACATATTGAATGACAAGTTTGACAAATGTGAGTAATAAAAAACTGTTTAAACGGCAGAAAACCCCGCCAGATTTGTTCCGTTTCGCATCGCAGGTCTACCACCAAAAATAGTCCCTTGTTCCTTTGAAAGAACAAAAGAAGAGCACAAGATTCTGGAGGTGAGAGAGCTCATTTTTTCTCTCAGTTCGATCAGATGTTCGACATCGGTGCTTATAATGCCATCGAGGAGATCAGCAACTCTCGTCTGCTCTCCAGTGAAAGGACGGAAGAGGATACTTCCTTCTACCAGAACCAGCAAGGTGAGAAGAATGCATCTACGTCTGATCATGACAAGATATTTGAGGTCAAGGCCAAGACTCAAGGGGGCCACATAGGGAAAGGAGTGGAGATAAAGACAGAAGGAGAAGAACGAGTGAAACAGGAGTGTGAAGGAGCAGCGTACTCCTCGTCATTCTTTGCTGCTTGTGATGATGTTGGTGCGACTGATAATGATATTGGTGGTGCTGACTACGAGCCTGGGCCTAGTCAAGTGCAGAAGTAAAGCACTGCTGTCCCCTTATTTCCGCAGAAAATCATGGAATACAACGACATCTGCAACCTAGCCGATAGCCCCCCCCCCTCTCTCTCTCTCTGCTAATTATATAGCAGCCATCATTTCGGCTGTCATCAAACCTGGAGGAGGAGGAAACCTCAATGCTTTTGTTATTTCAAGGCCAACCACTCGACGGACCAGGATGGCAGCTCAACAGGTATTCACTGTGAAATACATGGGAGGCGGATGAAATGTTGTATGCCCGTAAAATCAATATTCTTATGGCATTAAATCTGTATATGTTTGGTAGTACAAAGAGGTAATTAGTGCCTACCAAAGGGAATGTGAGTTTTCTGGAAATAGTGAGGTTTGAAATCTATTATTACTCCTCTTGACTCTGAGTCACATCCAGGTGTTGAGTTTCAGAAAATATGAACAATAAAAATTAGTTGAAAATATACTCGTAGTAAAATTTTTATAGAAACCGTATTGAAGAACATAAGATAAAATAATTGACCAACATGTGTTATAAATTAGATAGCTTACGTGAGCCTACGTGAGCCTACATGACTCTCAACAGGTTTACCTCTGAAATCTGGCCTAAATTACGCATACGTGGCAGTCAACTGAAATTACGTCAATTGCATAAACCCAATTGCATTCCTTATTACGGGTGACGTCAAATCACCCCAGGTTTATCACCCAATTGCGGTGTTTGTTTTAATGTCAGATCGCGCCTATATTTTCTTCCAATCACGTTACAGTAAACGCCCTGCGCCAAAAATGATAATCGGAATTAATTAAAATTAAATTGTATGATAGTAATTTTATCTTTTCACTGGGCATAATATAATATTAGATTCATTTAAGAATCACTGAAATAATATAAAACAGTTAGAATTATTTAAAGCCCTTACTATGATGTATTTAAAGCGTCTTTCTAAATTCTAGGGACAATGAAATAAAAGAAAATTTGTCTGAACGCGAAATGAAAACTGTAAAAGCATACGGTAACTTTGGATGGGGATAAACAGCGTGCGGAGAATCAGTCGAGAGTCGAGAGCCAAGGCAGGCTAGATGAGAGAAACCAGACGGCGCTTCTTTATATTTTGATTATTTATATATTAACTCAGTCGTGGATAAATAGGGCTTACTTCCACTCTGAATTTCAGCCAGTAAATTCAATCTAATTTTTTCCTAGGGTCTTCGAAGAGACTCTCTTCTAACAAGTTTAATTTAACCTGTGAACGTAAGCTTAAAACTTAAAACATTTTAGTGTTTCATCTCATCAGTTGAAGTTATATTTATTTTTTAAAATCCGTGAGAGACACGCTCATCGATAAATAATTGGTAACCTATACGACGATAAATAAGTGGTAAACTTATATGATAAAACATCCTTACTTAGTTGAGGTTGAGTGAATTATTATACGAAGAAAAACATAAAATATATTCACACTACCAAAGTGTAACATTCCGTTTATGTAACATTGTCCACGCTACCAAACCATCTTCGTATCGTAACAATGTCGTGCATTAACTATTATTTGTGTCCTTATTGTGGGTGGCAATATTATCTGTGTAACATTCCAATTGTGAAAAACATTTCGGGTACGATACCCATTGTTACAATGTTCACGTTCATCACAAACTACTTTGCCACCAATCCACGAACGGGTCAGCCACTGATCACCTGGGTCATCGGGGAGCAGGGCCTCACTCCGGGAAGAAACCCCGAACCTAGCACAGGAAAGGAAAGCTAGTGTTTATTTCCTGTTCTTGAGTAAAGCACATATCTTAAAGAATTATTTGGTCGACTCCTTCGTTCCATTCAAAACAGTGTTAAATTGGTGTTGGAAGCACAAGGAAAGGACGTTGGTCATTACTGAGGTTTGTTCAGGTTTTTAAAACTGACCAAAATGTTTTTCTCTTGATCCCCCAAACCCGGTAAAGAATTTTGTTACACTCTTTATCAGTGATGTAGTCAGTCGAGACCATTATGGCCGAGACCGAGGCCGAGACCAGAAAAAAAGGTCTCAAGACCGGTCTCGAGTCCTACATCACCGCTCTTTATGTTTTCAGTTAAAATAATGTAAGAATAGGTCAACGTGATTTTGTTTCGCAAAAAGAAGTAGGAACGTTTCTTCCACATAATCATTATAACCAATCAGGAGAGGCAGAAAGTGACACAGCGCTAAGTTCTGAATTATTTTTAGCTAGCGCCACTGGGAGTCGAACCCCTAACCTAAGTGTCTTCACTCTGCTTATAAGAAAATGTTGTTATCCACTGAGCCATTCTCCACATACCTTTTATATAAGGTTGGTTTAAAGCAGTGGTGCACAAACCTTTTTGATGTGAGGGCCAAGCGAAGAAAATAACTAAATGTATTAGCCTACTTATTTCCATCTAAGTCATAAATTGGGTCACTTTTATATTCTAGCTTTTTCATTGAATTGAAAAGACCCGTGGGGGACACATTTGGCCCGCGGGCCAGGGTTTGTGCATCACTGGTTTAAAGTGTGTATAGGGTTGTTCTTCAACCAATTCTTTTCATGGCTATAAAGTATTGCCATGGAAACAAATCAATTACAATTTGAAATATCTTGTGTTATGAAATAAATGTATAAACTAATGATATAAGTATATATACACACTCGTGTGTGTGTATATATATATATAATATATATATATATATATATATATATATGATGAAAATAACCACGAAGAAAAAAGAGAACACAGAATGGTGCTCAAGCGCTTTCGTCTAATGACATCCTCAGGAACATTCAGGAACACTAAATTATTGTGCAAGTTTAAAAACTTTAAATTATTTGGAGAGACTTTAAAAAAAAATCTCACAGTTTGAACTGAAGTCCAACACATAGATCAATCAACTGACCTCTTGAGAGCATAAAGAACAGAATTTTGAAAAATGGTTTACTGTAAGTGGTTGGCTGTATAATTATGTCATGGAAAGTTTGGTTTAAAATATCTGTTCTTTTAATGTCTGTTTTAACTAATGAGTATGAAGGGACTTAGTAATTTTGAGGTCTAATTTACTGGAGTTTTTCAGAGTATTTTAAAACTGTATAATGCTATAGGATGTTAATGCTGTTTTGAGTGGTTATAGTAATCTAGCTCAATGGAAAATGCCTTTACGTTTGTCAACAAGTTGTTTGACCTGTAGAACTATTTGTCCAATATAGCTGGCCTTGCAAACAGCACACGTATAAAGGTAAACAAGGGAAGGCTTATATGTTTAAGTAAATGTTTCTTTTGTTGTAATTAGTTCTGTACGGATAAGGAATTGATGAATATATACTTGAATATACATTGTAGATACGTATTCTTATTAAGAATGAGTTTAAAGCTTTGAGCTTGATGCTCCCAGTACTTGAGCAATTTTATAAATATTTCTAATTTGGATACAGTTGTGGTTGATATAAATTTGATATGTACTGTATTATTCACAAAATTATTGACAACTTTATAAAATTTCTGTAAAGAGAAAAAGTTTTTTAAGTGAAGTATTCTTTTAAGTATTCTATTTTATGGTGAAAAAACAACATTTTAAGTAAAGTATTCTTTTAAGTATTCCATTTTATGGTAAAAAAAACGTTTTAAGTAACGTATTCTTTTAAATATTCTTTTTCATGGTAAAATAACAACGTTTTAAGTGAAGTATTCTTTTAAGTATTCTATTTTATGGTGAAAAAACAACGAACTCGAACATATGCGAAAAGAACGAAAAATCTTTGACTTAATACTTAATCCTGGAGAATTTAAATTAGATGGGCATCAGTCTAAAATAATTTCCACAAAGAAGAAGGATTTGGTATTCCTGATCATGAGGACATCTAAAAGGTCTTTTTAGAAAATCTTTTCTCACTTTCCTTTACGAAGGAGTTACTTACAGTATATAAAGAATAGTAGACTCAAAATAAAACTTTTAAAATTCAGAAGTTATAATTTCTTTTTGAGGCTGCATCCTAAAAGAAGTTTTTCTTTCTTTCTTCTCAGATGATATAATAAATTTTCTTAATGATTCATATCTTCTTTAGATACTCGTTTTCAAAACCTTTTTTTTTCTAACATTTTGAGAAAATAGAACACAATATTTCTAGGTATAGAAGGTGATAGAAAGTCTTTGTTTTCTCTGATATACTGTACCCAGTGTACTGTCTTTTCAAATATTCTGCCTTGAAACTCTATGTTTCCTACTGATAAAATATTGGTAAGAAAAAAAATGGAGTTTTATAACAGGTATATATATATATTATATATATATATATATATATATATATACTTTCACTTAAACTATGAATAAACATACAGGGTGTAACAGAAGTCCGTTCCCATAGGGAAATAAGATATAAGAGAATTGTACGAGAAAATAGTTTTAACTATACATTGCAGACAATACAATCAACTTACCAATTAATCCAGTACATGCTCAAATTGCATTCCACGTAGCCGCTCACACATTTCTACTCGTCTTTGATATATTTCTACTCGATTTTCTCGTTCAATTCTGTTATATCTTATTTCCCTATGACAACGGACTTTTGTTACACCTGTATATATATATATATATATATATATATATGAACAATATGAACTTACGTTCATACTTCTTTCAGATTAAGTATATATATATATATATATATTAGGGTGGATCGATTTTACAGTGTTTTCGATTTCCATATTCTAATAGAAACAAAACCTTGCGCATGCATGAGAAAATAGCCTCTGCAAAATCTTAGCTTAATAGGTAATCATCTTCTGCCCCCGGCAGAGCGATGAAAATCATATTTTAGTAGTCAAAAACGTATTTTTAAACACTAGCCTAGAGTCATAAAATTTTGCGTGTGTTATTTCATGCCTAAGCAACGATATAAATGCTATGGGAAATATATAAATGCATTATTTAAGACAAAGAGCCGATCTGAAAATATGTATATTATACATATTTTCAGATCGGCTCTTTGTCTTAAATAATGCATTTATATATTTCCCATAGCATTTATATCGTTGCTTAGGCATGAAATAACACACACGCAAAATTTTATGACTCTAGGCTAGGGTTTAAAATACGTTTTTGACTACTAAAATATGATTTTCATCGCTCTGCCGGGGGCAGAAGATGATTACCTATTAAGCTAAGATTTTGCAGAGGCTATTTTCTCATGCATGCGCAAGTTTTTGTCTCTATTAGAATATGGAAATCGAAAAAAATGTAAAATCGATCCACCCTAAATTATATATATATATATATATATATATATTATATATATATATATGAGGCCTTCCGAAGCAAAAGTAGCACAAGCGCCATCCGGGGCAAAAATGAGTTATACCCACTGAGAGGTTCTTCAGACCGTATACTATCATATGGTAATGAATGAATTGCAGAAACGCCAATGTTCGTATGGTCGAAAGTCCCGCGAAAAATAATATATCTCTGTCCGAAGGTCGCATAACTTTCAACGCTTTTTCTGACGATTAAAAAAAATGGCGCTTGTGCTACTTTTGATTCGGAAGGCCTTATACTGTGTATATATATACATATATATATATATATATATACACTTTTTCAAGTCCGAGCTATCAAATGTCATCACAAAAGGTCAACCTCGTGATAAGCGTGCGATCGTGAAGTAGAAGTTATACACTGAGTTTATGTGAAGGTATAGAGTATAGACTGTGAGACGCGAGAGCCTATAAACGAGATGTTCGTACGATGATGCTTGAAGACGGACTGTTTCATAAAAAACCTCAGGGAACCATTCTGAGTTCACTGCCATCATGAAACGGACATGTTATATGCCTTGAAAAGTGGACGCTCAATTCTGCCAGTTGAGGTTTAAGTTTTGGTTTTTGGCTAAAAATATAATAGTTACGCCTTTTTTTTGGTGTATTCAATCTGACGTGAAGGCGGCGAGTCTTTTGCTTATATTGAGGTTCTAAATGTAGCTGGGCTAGGCCGTTTTAAACCCTAGATCCTGTCCCAAAGCTGGATCCTATCTATTTGCAGATAGCTGGTGAGGGAAGCTATATTTTTGGGACCTGTTTGCGAGTGACCCGTTGCCCACGTCGGGCTAGCATCATGAAAAAGAAAAAACTACAGTATTTGTCATTTACCATTACTTATTTGGACTATAGTGGATTTAATTTTCCTAGAAGAGTTCCTTGTTTCATGCACGGTCTGTGTGTATCATATATATATATATATATATATATAATATATATAAAAACCGATTAACTACTTGGAAGGTATATTATTATTATTATTATTATTTTCTATATATGATTATTAATATTTTTATTACATGATAGAGGCCACTATTAATATTGATATAATTGAATGGTAATATTATGAAATTTAGTCTGGAAGAAATTATGTCAACATTCCAATTAAAATACTCTACTGAACATGTGAAAGTACAAGTGAATTACAGTTATCAAAGAATACCAAAGAGTACAAATGAATTACAGTTACCAAAAATCAGCTTTTTATCACAATTATCCAGAGAACACACGATAAATGCAGACATTTCTTTTATAACAAAAGTGATTATTTTTATAAAACGATCAACACAACCTTACAATTAGAAGATCAAAAGATTATTTACATTAGATGATCAACCATATCATCAGTGTCTCCTCTTTGCAGTTTATTAGCACTGAGTTGCAGAATTATCCTAAGGAAGAAGGAAGCGTTAAGTTGCAGAATTATCCTCGTGAGGAAGGAAGCGTTAACTCATATACTCGTAGAAGGACTGAAATTGAAATTACAATTGCAAACTTTATTGCCAAGAGAAAATAAATAAATTCTATAATAGAGACAGTAATAATAATAACAATAAAAAATAACAAAAAAATAAAATATGAGTAAATAAAAATAAAAATACAAGTAATAAAAATACGAGTGTCGATGTTAAATTGAGGTATAGACAAACATTTCCATATCATGGATTCCCATGTGCTAGAAATAATTAACTCTGATCAGTTCTTTTAAAATTAAAATAAACAAAGATCGCTCAAAGCAAATTAAGTCACCTGTAATAACATTTAAAATTAATTCAAACCATAATTATTAAATGTTAATAACATTTATTCGAAGCAAGAATTTGATCTACTCCTCTGTCAATAAATTTGAAGATGGCATCGCTTCTTTCAATAACAACAAATATGAGTAAACTTTATAAATCAAGATTTTGTTGCGATGGGATAGTTATATTTGGAAGACTGAAATTTTTTCGTGGCGAAATTTTAACTTTTAAAATTGGTTGGTTGACTGATTCCAGTCGTTTTCTGCGTCGCGTAAACTGCATGGACGCTCTGATTCCAAGGCAAGGGAGGAATGAAACGATTCGGGCGTGAGTGGGCTTCATGGACAAAAATTGTAGAATGGCTGAGTCCCAAATCCAGCTTAGCAGCGAGGAGGGTGCAAAATAAATTAAAATCTTTCTGTGCCGAGTTGCAATACGTGTCACATCAGTTCCTTTTAGTTGAAATGATTATATATATATATATATATATATATGATGAATAAAACCACGAAGGAAAAAGAAACACAAAGGGGTGCTCAAGCGCTTTCGTCTAATGACATCCTCAGGAACACTGGAGTGAAAGGACAGATCAAGGCAATATATAGGTTACAAAAATAAACATACATACATACATATTCACATATATATACATATATATATATATACATATATATATATATATATAACATATACATATTATAGTAAGCAAAGAAAAAAATTGTGGGAGGAGCCAACATTTATATGGTCACAGAAGAATAAAGAAATAAAAATAAATATAAATATAAATTGAGAAAAAATTAATTACAAAATAGTGCCTTAGTGATATATATGTCACAGCCTAAATAATCATAAAGAAATAAACAGGCAAATAAAAAAACCCATAAATACATATACATACATATATATATATATATACATATATATACACATATATATATATATATATATATATATATAAAACACTTTTAGCACTTTGGCCGACCTTCCATATAAATTCAAATGGCTTTTTTATGGAACAGGTCACAAAAGAATAAAGAAATAAAAATAAATATAAATATTGTAAGTGGAGTCTACCAATTCAAGCTCAAGAGGGAGGTTAAATCGATTGTAAAACCTCCCTCTTGAGCTTGAATTGGTAGACTCCACTTACAATATTTATATTTATTTTATTTCTTTATCTTTTGTGACCTGTTCCATAAAAAAGCCATTTGAATTTATATGGAAGGTCGGCCAAAGTGCTAAAAGTGTCTTTATATATATATATATATATATATATATATAATATGTGTATATATATGTATATATATATATATATATGTATGTATATGTATTTATGGGTTTTTTTATTTGCCTGTTTATTTCTTTATGATTATTTAGGCTGTGACATATATATCACTAAGGCACTATTTTGTAATTAATTTTTTCTCAATTTATATTTATATTTATTTTTATTTCTTTATTCTTCTGTGACCATATAAATGTTGGCTCCTCCCACAATTTTTTTCTTTGCTTACTATATATATGTATATGTTTATATATATATATATATATGTATATATATATATATGTATATATATGTGAATATGTATGTATGTATGTTTATTTTTGTAACCTATATATTGCCTTGATCTGTCCTTTCACTCCAGTGTTCCTGAGGATGTCATTAGACGAAAGCGCTTGAGCACCCCTTTGTGTTTCTTTTTCCTTCGTGGTTTTATTCATCATAAATACTTTTCACGTGTCACTTTCGTGAAATAATTTTTCATATATATATATATATATATATATATATACACTCCACCTTAGGCCTATAGTTTAACGTGGAATCCGAACCACACCCCACCAGCAGCCTAGTGTCTTAACCCATTTATCTACTAACCAATTTTTTTATTGTGTAGAAGTATGAAAGCTGGATTTTGCTGCGCGCCGCCTGCCGCCACTGGGGCCGATGGATTCACAGTCAACGATGCTAACCACTACACCACCGAGGCGCATCATAGATATATATAATATATATTGAAAAGGAAAGTATGATTGTGCCAAAACGTCGAAATTTGTAAAAAGTATTTACCTTCCCTCACTTCTGGGTTTTATTCCTCTTTATATATTTTAGTTCAAAATTCAAACTTTAAAAATTCAAAATCTTTATTTGAGGAAAGAATACAAGTGACCGTTTTAAATTTTTAGACATTTCATGACATTAATATATTTCACAGTATCTTATCTGAATATGCACTTGGAAGCATGGGGGCTTTTTAGACAAAATTAATGCCATTTAGTTTATTTATTACATCAAAAAGGGAAAGTGGCAAGTGATAGTAATAGTGATAACAAATAATAATAATAATAATAATAATAATAATAATAACAATAATAATAAATACAATATAAAGTTTACAAAATTGTACATAATTTTAAATAAAATGATTTATTGTATATTTAGTACAAAATAACTGAAGCTTAATAAAAATATATAAAAAGAATAAATTACGAAATAAAAATTGTTTAATTAATGAAATTAGCATATTTTAAAAAGTTGATTATAAAATGGGAACTTCGTTGCTATGGTAAAAGTGGCAGTATTGAATTTATACATCAGTAGGAGCTAATGAAGTGCTTTTTTAATGATTTGTGAAATGCATTTAGTGATGAAGCCTCCCTGATACGCATGGGAATTGCATTCCATACATCTACTCCTTTGAAAGAGAGTGCAGTTCCTGCAGTTTATATTGTATAGTTATGTTTGTGTATGAAATCACTGGGCAGTCTGGTGTTTTAACATTGGTGTATTTGATTGTGGTGATTGCTCTTTGAATGGGTGATGTACAGTATGTTGATCCTATTGATAACTTTGAACATACTGACAGCAATATTGAATGTGTATAAATCATTTAGTTTTAAAATATTTCGTCTTTAAACATTGGGAAAATATGACTTTGTTGTCATTATTCGAGAGACTTCGCAGACATATTTTATGAATTACTTCCAAAGGAAGTTTTATATATTTCTTTGAGTTACCCCATGTTGTAATGTAATATAATAAATGTGGATGGATGAAGGAATAATATAAGGTAAAGAATGCGTTTTGAGGAAGGGTTTTTTTTTAGTTTAAATAATATGAAGAGGAATCTTGATACTGTATTTTGGATTTGACATGTTGTACACGACTTGAAGTTTAGTTTTTCGTCTAAATTAATACCAAGTGCTTTATCTTCATTCACGCTTGTAAGAGTAGTATTCCCAATTTTTATTTGACAGTTTGCATTATGTTTTGTGGTAATAATCATGTAAGGTGACTTTGTTAGGATAAATGTTTATTAGCACACATCCATTTATACACATTTTCTAACTGCCTGTTTGTTTCATTAATCCGAAAGTATGAGTTATGATGGAAAGAAGTAAGTGTGGTATCATCTGCGTACTGTACGCAATTTAATGTGGTTCAGAGATGAAAATCATTGACGTGAATTAGAAATAATAATGGGCCAAGAATGGGGCCTTGCGGGACTCCACTAGTTAGCATCGCCTTATCGGATAAATTATCTTTTAATCTAATGTACTGATGACGATTTATAGACATGATTTAAACCAATCGAGGATATTTCCTCTTATTCCGTATATGTGAAGTTTATTCAATAAGATTTCATGCGAAAGTGTATCAAATGCTTTGGACAAGTCGAGGGAGATCAAAGCAGTGTGTTTTTGGAGTTTACAGTAAGTTCTGATGCAATTTTCTAGTAGTATTTTTTGGCATCTTCCGTTGTATGTCCACCTCTAAACCAAAATTGTGTTTTAGTTGAAATATTGTATTTGATTACAAATTTAGTAAGTTTAATGTACACGACTTTTTCAAATACTTTACTTAAAGTTGGCAATACGGAAATGGGGCGATAATTGGATGGAGTGTTTGGGTTTCCCGACTTAAATACAGGGCATACTCTGGCTTCCTTTAGACTGTCAGGGAATATGCTTAGTGTTACTGATTCATTCATTAGCTTCTGAGTAGTATTGCAATTTCATCGGATACTAATTTGTATATTTTTACCGGGATCGATTGATGTCAGAATCTTTATTTTTCAGATTTTTTATTGCTGGAGAGATATCATATGGTAGGATTGGATCAAAGAAAAATGATTTTGGATTTGGTTGTAGCATGTACTGTCGGTAATGAATGTCTGTAACTGGGATCGAGATTGCAGTATTGGAGCCGATATTTGCAAAGAAGTTGTTTAATAAATTGGCTATATCTTTGGGGGTCACTGTAAGAATTTTCTTCTGTATGAGGGAGGAACAGTATGAAAGTATTGCTTCACAGCATTACTCTTAATAACTTTGACCTTCAATTTATATCCATTTTTCTTGTGTCGTGTATTGGTGGTATTTTTTTAATAAAGATAATCATGTCCTAATAAGAAATTAATGTTTTGTTTATAAGAATTTAATAACGGTTTGTTTAATAAGAAATTTAATTATGGTTTGTACGAAAATAACAAATTAAAAATGTTTTGTTTGAAATTAAAAATATAAAATACAAATTGGCAACATCTAAAATGTGCCGAAGTGAAATGCCCAATTTTGGCAATTCAGTCCTCGGACGGGCGTCCTCGTTAGGTGTTTGTTATTAATATGTTAGTATGAATTTAGAGTAGTTAATTGTCTCTCTCCGCGATTAAAGTTTAATGATAGTCCGCATTCGTGTTCCCCCGTTTGTTCAATTGTCTCGGCATAAATAAAAAGTCAGTAAATGGTAATAATAGTGTGTAATTATCCTCGGTCCTTTTGCTGTTCAAAATCATAATGGAGGCCACGCTATCCGGATACGCGTCTGCCCGTGTTTATAAAGTACAACGGAGCGAGTGTAAAGAGAAGAAAGGCAATGATAAAGGAAAGTAATAAGGTAAAGTAAAATAACAATAAAACAGTGAGTGTACACGACACTTGTAATTGACTGTGTATCCCTATCAAATAACTTCTTGTAATTTACATTCCCAAAGTCACTCAGTTTTAAATACTGGAATTAGTTCTCCTATAAACGGACACTTTTCAAATGAATACATATCTAGTTCAGCTAATTTTTCTTCAAGTATTTTATTTCTCAGTTGTGGATTCACTATCGTTGCACTAATTTGAACTCTTTCTAATTTATCAGTGTCTTTTCTCAAGTATAAGCTGGATAACTTAAAGATTGATCCTAGGGTTGGCCTACCGTATATCAAGAGACCTAGTTCTAAGGCTAGGCTCAGGGTTCAGGGTTACAGGCTGGTTCTTAAGCTTGAAAGACTTTGATAGCCAAAGCCTAGCCGAATAAATAGAATTAATAAATGTATGAAAGACACTACTAAGATTAATGTTTTGTTTATAAGAATTTAATAACGGTTTGTTTAATAAGAAATTTAATTATGGTTTGTACGAAAATAACAAATTAAAAATGTTTTGTTTGAAATTAAAAATATAAAATACAAATTGGCAACATCTAAAATGTGCCGAAGTGAAATGCCCAATTTTGGCAATTCAGTCCTCGGACGGGCGTCCTCGTTAGGTGTTTGTTATTAATATGTTAGTATGAATTTAGAGTAGTTAATTGTCTCTCTCCGCGATTAAAGTTTAATGATAGTCCGCATTCGTGTTCCCCCGTTTGTTCAATTGTCTCGGCATAAATAAAAAGTCAGTAAATGGTAATAATAGTGTGTAATTATCCTCGGTCCTTTTGCTGTTCAAAATCATAATGGAGGCCACGCTATCCGGATACGCGTCTGCCCGTGTTTATAAAGTACAACGGAGCGAGTGTAAAGAGAAGAAAGAGCAATGATAAAAGGAAAGTAATAAGGTAAAGTAAAATAACAATAAAACAGTGAGTGTACACGACACTTGTAATTGACTGTGTATCCCTATCAAATAACTTCTTGTAATTTACATTCCCAAAGTCACTCAGTTTTAAATACTGGAATTAGTTCTCCTATAAACGGACACTTTTCAAATGAATACATATCTAGTTCAGCTAATTTTTCTTCAAGTATTTTATTTCTCAGTTGTGGATTCACTATCGTTGCACTAATTTGAACTCTTTCTAATTTATCAGTGTCTTTTCTCAGTATAAGCTGGATAACTTAAAGATTGATCCTAGGGTTGGCCTACCGTATATCAAGAGACCTAGTTCTAAGGCTAGGCTCAGGGTTCAGGGTTACAGGCTGGTTCTTAAGCTTGAAAGACTTTGATAGCCAAAGCCTAGCCGAATAAATAGAATTAATAAATGTATGAAAGACACTACTAAGATCTTAAGGATCACCTGAAGATCAGGGCCCCCATGTATTCTTGTTTTTTGCTTTATAGTACCAAAATATAATAATAAATTAAATTGAATGACTAGTTAGGTCAACTCGGGTCCGGACAAAAGCACCCCTAGGACAAAAGCCCCTAGGGAAAAAGCCCCCTGGACAAATTGCTGGGTAGGGCAAGTCAGGTGTCACGTCTAATCTGAAGCATCAGTTCCACTTCAGCCACCGTGGTGTTAAGATTATGGGCTGTTAGTTTGAATCTACACATCTGTCACCATACACACACACACACACACACACACACACATATATATATATATATATATATATATATATATATTGCATATTCATAACTAACTATGGGTCTTTTCCGTTTGGGGGCTAGCAGCGAATTTTAATGAAAATCGGTATACAAATGTGGTTTTGGTCACTGATTTAAAAAATAACTCTTTTTTTTAGAGAAATGAAAAACAAACATGTTAGAGCACTTTAAATAATTAATATGTGTTTTAACTAGCTTAAACTAGTTACAGAGGATTGTATTAAAATTAGCCAGAGTCACAAATTGCTACTGTTTATGAAAAAGTGCTCTAGGTGTGGGAAAGTGTGTTCCTTTGATAAAAATACCCAGTTCTTTCGTTGCCAAAAGGGTCGGTCAAACGGTAAAAAGTGCAACTTTATGAAGAATATGTCTTTTGAAGGATCCCGGCAGATCTGTAAAGTAGCAGAAAAATCAAGAATTAATGCCCAGTTAGTCAATTGTGAAGCTCGACTATTTATTTTATTTAATTTGGCCCTTAAGCTTTAGGCTTTACTGGGTTCTTATTAAAAATAAGCAGCTAGTTGTTATAAATTAATAATAAATAAATAAATGAATAAATAAGTATCATTAATAGTTAAAACATGTATTACAATATTAAACAATATTAATGGACAATATTAAACAATATTAGTGGACATTAATCCTAGATTTTTGTTAGTATGCCATTATTAATCGGGATTTCAACTTGGTTTTAAACAAATTTACATTCACAATATTTTTTATATCGGCATGCAAGTCATTCCATAGTTTCAATCCAATGAAAATGGGTAGTTTTTGAGATGAAGACAATCTAAATTGAGGTATAACAAGCTTTGATCTATTTCTGGTCTGATACGAGTGGATTTCTTGATGAGTTACAAAATATCTATTTACCCATTGCAAATTAATGATTTTGTTCTTACACTTGTAAATAAAAATAAAATGTGCCAGTTTGGTTATATCGTTGAGCAATGTTCCCTCTAATTTTGTTTAGTCCGTGTGCGCAAGAAATTTTCGTTGTGCATACATTTACATTCATGGTGAAAAATTGTGCAAACTTTTCTGAGCGTTATTATCTTCAAAATGAAATATATATAAATATTAAATACTTGATAAATATTATTTCCATAAGGTGATAGCTTGATCATTACGGTACTATTAAATGGATATTAAAAAACTGTTTACAATATTATATATTCTTAAAAAAGAAAACATTTTATCCATTCTAAAAATATGAATAAAATAAAATTCAACAAATAAAGAAATAAAATAAAATAACATTAATTGAAAATGACTATTTTAGTTATCATTTCTCAAAACAATTTTTAGCATTTAGCGATTTAAAATAGATTATCAAGATTAATTCATGATTTTATCCATTCACAAAATAGGAATAAAATAATTTTATTTTTTATTTTTTATGAATTATGAGGTAATTACTATTCGTTTTTATGCAAAAATAAGAAAGCGAAGGTTTATATTCAATGCGTTAATGTATAAGAGAAAAAAATGCAAATACATAGAGTAAAAAAATCCGTTTTGCGTAATTGCGCGGGCGAAGTCGGGTGGAAGGGGTTAATACTTAAAAGAGCGACTATAGAGTATGTTGATGCAAATGGTCAGACCTTGTGTGACGATAGATTTATGAAATTACTTCATTTACTGTCGTGACTCATGATACGCTTGAGCCTGTGCGCATTTTATTTTGCTGTGTGCGCGGGTTTCACACGCGTGTGCGCGCGCACACGCGCACACCTTAGAGGGAACATTGTGACGTTGAGCTTTAGTAGGTTTAGCTCTTTAAATAATGCACTAGAGTGATCAAGGAAATCAGCATCAGATAATAACCTTATTGCTCGTTTTTGGATAACAAAGATACCATTTAATGCGTTGTTAGCGGAGTTTCCCCAAACAAGGGTGCAGGATGTTATATAAGGAAGAACAAGAGTATGATAAAGAGTCAATAAAACTTGTTTAGGGACTACATTTCTAAGTTTAAACATTACAGCAACGCTCCTTGAAATCTTTTTCGCGATATAATTTACATGATCACTCCATTGCAAATTCTTATTTAGCATTACACCAAGAAATTTTGGTACAGTACACTCCTTTATGGCGATTCCATTAACATTAAGTTCATCAAGATATACAGTTCTTTATTAGTAAAAATCATGAAATTTGTTTTATTGGTATTTAGGAAGAGTTTATTGGTGGTCAACTATTTCATTACACTGATGAATTCTGAATGAAATATATTCTTAGCTGTATTAACATCTTTGCAAGAAACAGAGACAGTTGTATCATCTGCAAACATTATGAAGTTCAGTATATCAGATGAACGTGGAAGGTCATTTATATATAATAAAAATAACAGTGGACCCAGAACTGAGCCCTCTGGCACACCATGTTTGACAGGCGCTTTAGTTGAGCAAACCTTATTTACTGATACAAAATGATATCTATTGGACAAATAACTTTTAAACCAATCACTGATTGCTCCTCTAAAGCCGTAACAATAATGTCCGGTTAGGTCAATTGAATGGCCGGTTAGGTCAACTGTACGCCCTTGACGATTGGTTAGGTTAAGTTATGATATTTTCGTTAAAAACACATTAATTATTTAAAGTGCTCTGATATGTTTGTTTTTCATTTCTCCAAAAAAAGAAAGCTATTTTTTAAATCAGTGACCAAAACTACATTAGTCTACCGATTTTCATTAAAATTCGCTGCTAGCCCCCAAACGGAAAAGATCCTAAAGCAGGACTGTTCGGAGGCCAATGTCCTAGAGGGTTTTTGTCCTAGGGGCTTTTGTCCTAGGCGGTTTTGTCCTAGAGGGCTTTTGTCCTACACTCAGGTCAACTGCACGCCCTTGACGATTGGTTAGGTTAAGTCGTGATATTTTCGTTAGTTTTAAGGAAGATATCATTTGGTAATTGAGGCTGGGGGCCTTGATCTTCAGGTGACCCGATCTTAGCTTCCATGGATTAAATGAATAAATGCACACATATAACATCTATTTTCTCCTCTTTTCGAGATAGCCCAAATACGAGCACAAAAGTAGACTGCGTCACAACTTCTGAATATTTTTAACCATAATGCGCATGCGTCTAGGAGCAAACAATAGAGCAGGGCTTCTCAAACTTTTTTCACTTGCGACCCCTTTGGATCAGACAAATTTTTTCGCGACCCTTCACTCAATGTCATAAAAGCAATAGGTACTAACACCGTATATTTATGAAAAAATATTTTCAAATGTTTCTGCGACCCCCAATAATATTTACGCGACCCCTAGTTTGAGAAGCGTGGCAATAGAGAATTAACTTATTATACAAATGAAATGTGTTTAATTTCTACTCCTTTATATATCTGAAACATTTAAGCACCGGTTTTAGATATTTGAAAGATCTAGTAAAAATTTCAAAATGGGGAGCAATCCAAGAATAAGCACCCGAAATCAATTTAGGGTGTTTTTTCTTGAATTGGGATTGAACGAGGGTGCTTATCCTTGGAGTGCTCTAAAATGGAGTTAAAATGGAGTTAATTGCTCTAAAATGGTTAATTGAATGCCAGGTAAGGTTAATTGTACGCCCTTGACGATTGTTTAGGTTAAGTCTTGATATTTTCATTAAAACTAACGAAAATATCACGACTTAACCTAAACAATCGTCAAGGGCGCACAGTTGACCTAACCTGGCATTCAATTAACCTAACCAGACATTCAATAATTTTACCGTAGTTTTCGATATATTTATAAATAAATCCTGAAATGTAAAAACCATTCAGAAGTTTGAGGGCAAGATGACAGCATCAACTTTTCAAACTGAAGTGTTACCATTATTGGTTGAAGATCCATTGCCAGTAATAAATTGGTGTAAGGGAAAAAAATCTTATTAAAAATGTGATGCTGTGTGCTAAGTGCGATCAAGCAATGACCTGGACAAAGTTTTCGAGGAATGTTGATGTTAAAATCCTTTAATTTGGATTGAGGGTCGAAATGGGGTGCTGTTTCTTGGATTGGGGTCTAACTGGGGTTCTTTTTCTTGGATTGGGGACTTTGGGGTGCTTATTCTTGGCTTGCTCCCAAAATAGTTATTACTTACTTCAGAAAGAAAGTTCATAATGAGATGTAGACGTTTCATATACTGTATATAACCAAACGTTTTGTACAAAAATTTAGAGTGTAAATATTTAATTTGTTATACCTGACTTGGAAAAGGGGACTCGTAAATTACGTGATATGGAGATGAATTATAGTTTGAAAATTTTCAAAAAGACTTTCTTTTTGAAGGGGTTTTATGTGTTTCAAATGACAGCGTGTATTATATATATATATATATATATACAGGGTGTCCCATAAGTCCGGCATCATAGGAAAAATAATAAAAAAGGCAAAACAAAAGGTTTTATTTAGAGAACGTGCTCAATATGTCCACCATTGTTTCCAATACACAAATTCAGACGTGATACCCAGTCAGCAAGCACACGGTGAATGATGTCAGGAGTAATGGTTTTACATGCCCCAATAATGCGCTGCCGCAAATGTTCAACACTCCTAATTTTTTTTGTGTATCCCAGCGCTTTCAAGTGGCCCCTGAGATAAAAATCTATTGGCGTGAGATCCGGGCTTCTAGCTGGCCATTCCAGGCCTCGACGTCCTATCCAATGACCAGGGAATTGTTGGTACAGGTATTCCCTTACTTGGGTGTTGTAATGTGCAGGAGCGCCGTCTTGCTGGAACCATGTTTGCATGTTGGGAAATTTCCTTCTTCGTTCAAGACACTGGGAAATGCTTCTTCCTTGAGCATACGTAGGTAGGTGCCTCCAGTGACATGTTCATCGAAAAAGAGGGGGCCTATGATGCGATCCTTCCAAATGCCACACCATACCATCATCCGAGATGCACCTTGTTCCTTTGAAGAGGTATACCAGTGAGGGTTGTTTTGAGACCAGTAGCGGGTGTTCTGTCGATTTACCTCACCATTTTCATAAAAACAGCCTCGTCACTGAAGAGAATGGTGGACGGGAAATTGGCATCCTGAGCATATGAATTATGGTTTGTAGAAAGAAAAATATGAATTTCTCCTATGATGCCGGACTTATGGGACACCCGGTATGTATATATATATATATATATTATATACTGTATAATCAGAGATTTAGAGATCAAGCAATTAAGAAAGTGACCTTTGTAAGGTTGTAAGGTAAGGTTATGGGAATGAACTCAGAATGGTTCCCTGAGTTTTTTATGATACACACCGACCGTGCATGGAACAAGGAACTCTTCTGGGATAATTAAATCCACTATAGTCCGAATAAGTAATGGTAAATGACAAATACCATAGTTTTTCTTTTTCATGATGCAAGCCCGACGTGGGCAACGGGTCTCTCGCAAAGAGGTCCCATAAATATAGCTTCCCTCACCAGCTATCTGCAAAGCAGACAGGATCCAGCTTTGGGACATGGATCTAGGGTTTAAAGCAGCCTAGCCCCACTACATTTAGAATCTCAATATAAGTAAAAGACTCGTTGCATTCACATCGGATTGAATAAATCAAAGAAAAAGGGGTAACTATTATATTTTTAGCCAAAACCAAAACTTAAACCTCAACTGGCAGAATTGAGCGTTCACTTTTCAAGGCACATAACATGTCCGTTTCATGATGGGAACGCTCAATTCTGCCAGTTGAGGTTTAAGTTTTGGTTTTGGCTAAAAATATAATAGTTACCCCTTTTTCTTTGATTTATTCAATCCGATGTGAATGCAACGAGTCTTTTACTTATATTGAGATTCTAAATGTAGTGGGGCTAGGCTGCTTTAAACCCTAGATCCATGTCCCAAAGCTGGATCCTGTCTGCTTTGCAGATAGCTGGTGAGGGAAGCTATATTTATGGGACCTCTCTGCGAGAGACCCGTTGCCCACGTCGGGCTTGCATCATGAAAAAGAAAAACTATGGTATTTGTCATTTACCATTACTTATTCGACTATAGTGGATTTAATTATCCCAGAAGAGTTCCTTGTTCCATGCACGGTCTGTGTGTATCATATGTATATATATATATATATTATATATATATATATATATATGAAAATTATTTCACGAAAGTAACACGTGAAAAATATTTATGATGAATAAACCACGAAGGAAAGGAAACACAAAATGGTGCTCAAGCGCTTTCGTCTAATGACATCCTCAGGAACACTGAAGTACATAAAAGGGTTACAGCCTATATATAGGTTACAGAAAGAAAAAAAAAAAAAATAATATATATATATATATATGCAATAAACGGAGAAGTAAAAATTAAAAATTAAAGGATTATCAGAGAGGCATACAGATTTGTAAGGAAAAAATATCGATTTTTAGCACAAGATCAAATGAATTATAAAAATACAAATTTATACTGGAAATCTGCCCGGGTTTTAACACTCTGCCTTTTATGGTTAAGTTTCGATGTATGTAAAAATAAAATTAAAATTAAAAGTTAATAAAGTAGCATACAAGTTTACCAAAGATTTAGCGTTCTACCCTTCTTATCTAAATCTGTTTTGAAGGAATTCAAAACAACAGGATCGAGTTGAAAAAGATCTTTGCTTATGTTGAAGTTATTTGAAAGTTGGATAATGGCAGACTCAAGAATATTTCTATTAACAATGTTGCTAGAGTGGAATAAAACTGAAGCATTATTCCAATCAATACAGTGGGATAACTCTGACAAATGGACAAAAAGGGCACTGGACAACTGTCCAGTTCTAACGGAATATTGATGCTGTTTTATACGTGTGTGCAAATCCTTTGCTTTTACATAGGTCAGACGGGAAGGGATTTGCACACACGTAAAACAGCATCAATATTCCGTTAGAACTGGACAGTTGTCCAGTGCCCTTTTTGCCCATTTGTCAGAGTTATCCCACTGTATTGATTGGAATAATGCTTCAGTTTTATTCACTCTAGCAACATTGTTAATAGAAATATTCTTGAGTCTGCCATTATCCAACTTTCAAATAACTTCAACATAAGCAAAGATCTTTTTCAACTCGATCCTGTTGTATTGAATTCCTTCAAAACAGATTTAGATAAAAAGGGTAGAACGCTAAATCTTCGGTAAACTTGTATGCTACTTTATTAACTTTTAATTTTCATTTTATTTTTACATACATCGAAACTTAACCATAAAAGGCAGAGTGTTAAAACCCGGGCAGATTTCCAGTATAAATTTGTATTTTTATAATTCATTTGATCTTGTGCTAAAAATCGATATTTTTTCCTTACAAATCTGTATGCCTCTCTAATAATCCTTTAATTTTTAATTTTTACTTCTCCGTTTATTGCATATATATATATATATATATATATATATATATATATATATATGTGTGTGTGTATTATTTATTATTTATTTATTTTTTCTTTCTGTAACCTATATATAGGCTGTAACCCTTTTATGTACTTCAGTGTTCCTGAGGATGTCATTAGACGAAAGCGCTTGAGCACCATTTTGTGGTTCCTTTCCTTCGTGGTTTTATTCATCATATATATATATATATATATATATTATATATATATATATATATATAACACTTATTTGATATTTCATAATGAACTAAGCTTTCTGAAATGAATAAGGGAATCACCATTCCAAAATATTTATTTGATATTTCAAATCTCTGAAAAGGTTGCTTAAATGTTTCAAATCCATAAGGGCAACGAAATTATACATTTCATTTGCATAAGAAGTTAGTTTTCTATTATTTGCACTTAGATGCATGCGCATCGTGCTTAAATGCATTTTGAAGTTGTGTTGCAGTTTATTTACCGTTCGTATTTATAGGCTATCTCGAAAATATTTATTAAATTTTCGAATTTACTCACTTATTCCATGTTAGCTTAGATCGTGTCTTTCATGCATTTATTAATTTTGTTTATTTGGCTAGCTATATGCTAAAGGATCACCTGAAGCGCAGGGACCCCAGCCTTCTTTAGTTAGCTTTATAAGGCTACCTAACGAAAATATCATGACCTAACCTAACCAATCGCCAAGGGCGTACAGTTGACCTAACGATTGGTTAGGTTAAGTCGTGATATTTTCGTTAGTTAGCCTTACTAGAGAAGGCTGGGGGCCCTGAACTTCAGGTGATCCTATGCTAATAACATCTTTCAAAATTAGGAACTAGCTTCCAACCCTGAGCCTAGCCTAGACCCAGGTCTTTTGATATATGGGCCTACCCTAAGTTCATTCTCTAAGTTAGGCAGCCTATACTTGAGAAAAGACCCTGATAAGTTACAAAGTGTTTGGGCTAGAACAATTATTTGTCTGGTGAGTTTTTGTCCTCTTTTGCAGTTAAGTGGTGAGTTTTTGTCCGGTGAGTTTTTGTCCAGTGAGTTTTTGTCCTGGATTCATAAACTACACGTCCAATTTGCGCTCAGATCTGGGTGTGGTAAATAAACCAACTCCTAATCTTTTCTGAACTTGGGTGTAGTTTATAAACCAAGGGTATATCCCTCTCTTTCCACCCTCTGGGGTTGAAAATGGGGGGATATACAGGGCGTTCATAAAAGATCTGAACGATCTGATTCATTAATATTTTTCTTACTAAATAACATATAAAGCATGAAGCATATATAAGCGATAGAACAACTAATATGTTTTTTTTGTACAAGACTAAGGTGATCAGCATCCATGAACTACGAGTCAGGATCAGGGATGCAATAGTGACGGTCGATGCTGGTATTCTTGAACGCACATGGCGAGAAATTGAATATCGATTGGATGTTGTCCTGACAACCAATGGCGTAAATGTTGAAGTTTATTAAAGATTTATGTAAAAGTTTTAGCTGTGCGAAGTCACATGGACAAACTTGTTTCTTTGTATGTTATTGGGTTATCACATTAATAAGGATTGAAATCGTTCAGATCTTTCATGAACACCCTGTATGGATTATAATTCGAATTCATATAATTTTCTTCAAAGCTATGTCCGTAGTGGAAGAGTTAAACCAGGGGTTCTCAACCCACTTACTTCCATTACCCACCTGAAACATTGGCGCTCACCCCGTTATCCCTAATGACACGTAAATTAACCAAAAGTTAAAGAAGTAGTTTATAATCATATAATTGTCGGTGCGACTACAGTATGCGGTCTACCTACGATTGGTTAGGTTTAGTCATGATATTTTCGTTAAAACTAACGAAAATATCATGACTAAACCTAACCAATCGTCAAGGGCGATTGACATTGGGATGTAAACAAGCAATTAGTAAACAAGATAAGAAGCTATAATTAAAAGGTAGACCGCCGAATCGTAGGTAGACCGCATACTATAGTAGCACCCAATTTTTTTAAACACCACTTTTAAATAAAATATGTGTGGCTTCCATTACCCCCTTGGATATCCCAAATTGGATCTTTTCCAAAATTTGGACCGTTCTGGGTCACCTGAAGATCAGGGCCCCCAGCCTTAATTACCAAGTGATATCTTCGTTAAAACTAACGAAAATATCACGACTTAACCTAACCAATCGTCAAGTGCGTACAGTTGACCTAACCGGGCATTCAATTAACCTAACCGGACATTCAATAATTTTACCGTAGGTTTCGATATATTTATAAATAAATCCTGAAATGTAAAAACCATTCAGAAGTTTGAGGGCGAGATGACAGCATCAACTTTTCAAACTGAAGTGTTACCATTATTGGTTGAAGATCCATTGCCAGTAATAAATTGGTGTAAGGGAAAAAAATCTTATTAAAAATGTGATGCTGTGTGCTATGTGCGATCAAGCAATGACCTGGACAAAGTTTTCGAGGAATGTTTGTTAAAATCCTTTAATTTGGATTGAGGGTCGAAATGGGGTGCTGTTTCTTGGACTGGGTCTAACTGGGGTTCTTTTTCTTGGATTGGGGACTTTAGGGTGCTTATTCTTGGCTTGCTCCCAAAATAGTTATTACTTACTTCAGAAAGAAACTTCATAATGAGATGTAGACGTTTCATATATATAACCAAACGTTTTGTACAAAAATTTAGAGTGTAAATTTTAATTTGTTATACCTGACTTGGAAAAGGGGACTCGTAAATTACGTGATATGGAGATGAATTATAGTTTGAAAATTTCCAAAAAGACTTTCTTTTTGAAGGGTTTTTGTGTTTCAAATGACAGCGTGTATTATATATATATATATATATATATATTATATATATATATATATATATATATATACAGGGTGTCCCATAAGTCTGGCATCATAGGAAAAATAATAAAAAAAGGCAAAACAAAAGCTTTTATTTAGAGAACGTGCTCAATATGTCCACCATTGTTTTCAATACACAAATTCAGACGTGATACCCAGTCAGCAAGCACACGGTGAATGATGTCAGGAGTAATGGTTTTACTGCCCCAATAATGCGCTGCCGCAAATGTTCAACACTCCTAATTTTCTTTGTGTATCCCAGCGCTTTCAAGTGGCCCCTGAGATAAAAATCTAGTGGCGTGAGATCCGGGCTTCTAGCTGGCCATTCCACAGGCCCTCGACGTCCTATCCAATGACCAGGGAATTGTTGGTACAGGTATTCCCTTACTTGGGTGTTGTAATGTGCAGGAGCGCCGTCTTGCTGGAACCATGTTGGCATGTTGGGAAATTTCCTTCTTCGTTCAAGACACTGGGAAATGCTTCTTCCTTGAGCATACGTAGGTAGGTGCCTCCAGTGACATGTTCATCGAAAAAGAGGGGGCCTATGATGCGATCCTTCCAAATGCCACACCATACCATCACCCGAGATGCACCTTGTTCCTTTGAAGAGGTATACCAGTGAGGGTTGTTTTGAGACCAGTAGCGGCTGTTCTGTCGATTTACCTCACCATTTCCATAAAAAACAGCCTCGTCACTGAAGAGAACGGTGGACGGGAAATTGGCATCCCGAGCATATGAATTATGGTTTGTAGAAATAGAAAATATGAATTTCTCCTATGATGCCGGACTTATGGGACACCCTGTATATATATATATATATATATATATATATATATATATACTGTATATTCAGAGATTTAGAGATCAAGCAATTATGAAAGTGACCATTCCAGTATGATCGTTTTCTAAATGTAATAGACGTTTGGTTATATATATATATATATATATATAATATATATATATATATATATATATTATATATATATTATTATATAGGCTATATGGGAATGAACTCAGAATGGTTCCCTGAGTTTTTTATGATACACACAGACCGTGCATGGAACAAGGAACTCTTCTGGGATAATTAAATCCACTATAGTCCGAATAAGTAATGGTAAATGACAAATACCATAGTTTTTCTTTTTCATGATGCAAGCCCGACGTGGGCAACGGGTCTCTCGCAGAGAGGTCCCATAAATATAGCTTCCCTCACCAGCTATCTGCAAAGCAGACAGGATCCAGCTTTGGGACATTGATCTAGGTTTTAAAGCAGCCTAGCCCCACTTCATTTAAAACCTCAATATAAGTAAAAGACTCGTTGCATTCACGTCGGATTGAATAAATCAAAGAAAAAGGGGTAACTATTATATTTTTAGCCAAAACCAAAACTTAAACCTCAACTGGCAGAATTGAGCGTTCACTTTTCAAGGCACATAACATGTCCGTTTCATGATGGGAACGCTCAATTCTGCCAGTTGAGGTTTAAGTTTTGGTTTTGGCTAAAAATATAATAGTTACCCCTTTTTCTTTGATTTATTCAATCCGACGTGAATGCAACGAGTCTTTTACTTATATTGAGGTTCTAAATGTAGTGTGGCTAGGCTGCTTTAAACCCTAGATCCATGTCCCAATGCTGGATCCTGTCTGCTTTGCAGATAGCTGGTGAGGGAAGCTATATTTATGGGACCTCTCTGCGAGAGACCCGTTGCCCACGTCGTGCTTGCATCATGAAAAAGAAAAACTATGGTATTTGTCATTTACCATTACTTATTCGGAGTATAGTGGATTTAATTATCCCAGAAGAGTTCCTTGTTCCATGCACGGTCTGTGTGTATCATAAAAAACTCAGGGAACCATTCTCAGTTCATTCCCATCATGAAACGGACATGTTATGTGCCTTGAAAAGTGAACGCTCAATTCTGCCAGTTGAGGTTTAAGTATTGGTTTTGGCTAAAAATATAATAGTTACCCCTTTTTCTTTGATTTATTCAATCCGACGTGAATGCAACGAGTCTTTTACTTATATTGAGGTTCTAAATGTAGTGTGGCTAGGCTGCTTTAAACCCTAGATCCATGTCCCAATGCTGGATCCCGTCTGCTTTGCAGATAGCTGGTGAGGGAAGCTATATTTATGGGACCTCTCTGCGAGAGACCCGTTGCCCACGTCGTGCTTGCATCATGAAAAAGAAAAATATGGTATTTGTCATTTACCATTACTTATTCGGAGTATAGTGGATTTAATTATCCCAGAAGAGTTCCTTGTTCCATGCACGGTCTGTGTGTATCATAAAATACTCAGGGAACCATTCTGAGTTCATTCCCATCATGAAACGGACATGTTATGTGCCTTGAAAAGTGAACGCTCAATTCTGCCAGTTGAGGTTTAAGTTTTGGTTTTGGCTAAAAATATAATAGTTACCCCTTTTTCTTTGATTTATTCAATCCGACGTGAATGCAACGAGTCTTTTACTTATATTGAGGTTCTAAATGTAGTGGGGCTAGGCTGCTTTAAACCCTAGATCCATGTCCCAAAGCTGGATCCTGTCTGCTTTGCAGATAGCTGGTGAGGGAAGCTGTATTTATGGGACCTCTCTGCGAGAGACCCTTGCCCACGTCGGGCTTGCATCATGAAAAAGAAAAACTATGGTATTTGTCATTTACCATTACTTATTCGGACTATAGTGGATTTAATTATCCCAGAAGAGTTCCTTGTTCCATGCACGGTCTGTGTGTATCATGTATATATATATATATATATATATATATATATAACGCTTATTTGATATTTCATAATGAACTAAGCTTTCTGAAATGAATAAGAGAATCACCATTCCAAAATATTTATTAGATATTTCAAATATCTGAAAAGGTTCCTTAAATGTTTCAAATCCATAAGGGCAACGAAATTATACATTTCATTAGCATAAGAAGTTAGTTTTCTATTATTTGCACTTAGATGCATGCGCATCGTGCTTAAATGCATTTTGAAGTTGTGTTGCAGTTTATTTACCGTTCGTATTTATAGGCTATCTCGAAAATATTTATTAAATTTTCGAATTTACTCACTTATTCCATGTTAGCTTAGATCGTGTCTTTCATGCATTTATTAATTTTGTTTATTTGGCTAGCTATATGCTAAAGGATCACCTGATGCGCAGGGACCCCAGCCTTCTTTAGTTAGCTTTATAAGGCTACCTAACGAAAATATCATGACCTAACCTAACCAATCGTCAAGGGCGTACAGTTGACCTAACGATTGGTTAGGTTAAGTCGTGATATTTTCGTTAGTTAGCCTTACTAGAGAAGGCTGGAGGCCCTGAACTTCAGGTGATCCTATGCTAATAACATCTTCCAAATTAGGAACTAGCTTCCATCCCTGAGCCTAGGCTAGACCCTAGGTCTTTTGATATATAGTGGGCCTACCCTAAGTTCATTCTCTAAGTTAGGCAGCCTATACTTGAGAAAAGACCCTGATAAGTTACAAAGTGTTTGGGCTAGAACAATCATTTATCTGGTGTTTTTGTCCTCTTTTGCAGTTAAGTGGTGAGTTTTTGTCCGGTGAGTTTTTGTCCAGTGAGTTTTTGTCCTGGATTCATAAACTACACGTCCAATTTGCGCTCAGATCTGGGTGTGGTAAATAAACCAACTCCTAATCTTTTCTGAACTTGGGTGTAGTTTATAAACCAAGGGTATATCCCTCTCTTTCCACCCTCTGGGATTGAAAATGGGGGGATATACAAGGCGTTCATAAAAGATCTGAACGATCTGATTCATTAATATTTTTCTTACTAAATAAGATATAAAGCAGGAAGCATATATAAGCGATAGAGCAACTAATAAGTTTTTTGTACACGACTAAGGTGATCAGCATCCATGAACTACGAGTCAGGATCAGGGATGCAATAGCGACGGTCGATGCTGGTATGCTTGAACGCACATGGCGAGAAATTGAATATCGATTGGATGTTGTCCTGACGACCAATGGCGTAAATGTTGAAGTTTATTAAAGATTTATGTAAAAGTTTTAGCTGTTCGGAGTCACATGGACAAACTTGTTTCTTTGTATGTTATTGGGTTATCACATTAATAAGGATTGAAATCGTTCAGATCTTTCATGAACACTCTATGGATTATAATTCGAATTCATATAATTTTCTTCAAAGCTATGCCCGTAGTGGAAGAGTTAAACCAGGGGTTCTCAACCCACTTACTTCCATTACCCACCTGAAACATTGGCGCTCACCCCGTTATCCCTAATGACACGTAAATTAACCAAAAGTTAAAGAAGTAGTTTATAATCATATAATTGTCGGTGCGACTATAGTATGCGGTCTACCTACGATTGGTTAGGTTTAGTCATGATATTTTCGTTAAAACTAACGAAAATATCATGACTAAGCCTAACCAATCATCAAAGACGATTGACATTGGGATGTAAACAAGCAATTAGTAAACAAGATAAGAAGCTATAATTAAAAGGTAGACCGCCGAATCGTAGGTAGACCGCATACTATAGTAGCACCCAATTTTTTTCACCACTTTTAAATAAAATATGTGTGGCTTCCATTACCCCCTTGGATATCCCAAATTGGATCTTTTCCAAAATTTGGATCGTTCTGGGTCACCTGAAGATCTGGGCCCCCAGCCTTAATTACCAAGTGATATCTTCGTTAAAACTAACGAAAATATCACGACTTAACCTAACCAATCGTCAAGTGCGTACAGTTGACCTAACCGGGCATTCAATTTAATTTATTATTATATTTGGTACTGTAAAGCAAAGAACAAGAATACATGGGGGCCCTGATCTTCAGGTGATCCACCGTTCTTTATAACTAGAAAGTTACATTATTATTATGTGGTTTCGCGTGTTGAGTTCAAAAAGTTATTCTTTTTTTTGGAGAAATGAAAAATAAAAAAGTTAAGCAATTTTTATTACCATTATTTACATATATCGACCTAATATTATAAATAAAAATTGCTGTAACTTTTTTTTTTTTATTTCTCCAAAAAACGAATAACTTTTTTGAACTCAGCACGTAAAACCACATAATAATAATATAACGTTCTAGATATAAAGAACGGTCCGGATTTTGGAAAAGAGCTCCCAAATTACCCCTTTGGGGGTAATTACCCACTGGTTGAGAACCTCTGGGTTAAACCTTTCATTAGTCATTTCAAATCAGTCTTTTCAAGTGTTTAAAAAACATCAAAAATTTAGTCACTTCAGTTAACTAACTGCAATGTCTAACTAAATGCTTAACTAACGTGAAATGTCTAACGCATTAGACATTTCAAGAATCACAAAACTGGAACAATAAAACGTCTAACGAAATATCTAATTTTATTTAGATTGCGTCTAAATACGAGTAGAATTAGAATTCAATGCATTGAATAAAGTATTGATCTTACATGAAGAATTTGTATTAAAGGGAATAATTAATAAAGGTTAAAAGACAAATTCTACATTATCTAAAATGTTCTCTTAATTTGGCTTCATAATTATATAATTATATCAGTGAATAGAATATGAAACTTCCCTAACATTGAAACTTATACCGACCAGACTTTTTTGAAACCAAACTTCTTTGCGAGCGTGGATTAGATGTCGGTAGATGTGGTTCTCAAACTTTCTTGAGTCGACCAACTAACTTCCGAGAAAAAGAAAAGTTTAGCGCTCCCTCTCAAATATAAGTAGTCCAGGTCATCTGATAATTTAAGATTTTACATTAAGTGTATATTGTAAAATAATCTAAATTTAAAGTAAAAAAAAATGGAGATACAGTAAACCCTTTTTATTTCACGGTCCGATATTTCGCGGTATCCTAAATTACTCCAATTTTTTATAGTACGGTCTAAACACTATTTCGCGGTAATATATAGAATGATATGTCGCAAAATCACTATTTCGCGGTAATTGTCGGTCTCAATATCGCGAAATAACGACGGTCTACTGTACTCGATCAAAAGCTTCTCCTATTTTCTTAATTATTTTTAATTAGTTTAAAAAGTATTATTATAAGTAAAATAAGTTGTTGTTGTTGTTGTTGGTTAGCTGATCAGCCCACCCTGATCGAGCAAGTCCGCGGCACGCAGGTAACCGATCGCCATCTCCGGAATGGACCAGAGGTTCAGCGCACTAGTGATGTTGTGTTGTGTTCTATGTTGTGCTAGAACGGTACAGTCTGTCATAATGTGTTCAAGTGTTTGTGGTGTATCCTGGCACAGGTGGCAGGTGTCGTCTGTGAAGTTGTCTAGTCTGTGTTTATATGTTATGTAAGTTGGGGTGATGTCCACATCGGAATCGTGCTAAGTTAACTCGATCCGATCTGCTCAGGCTGGTCTCTGACCTGTCAATGGGTGACGGCTTCGCACCTAGGACCGCATTCGGACTGAGTCGTGTCAGTGTTTTGTGGGTTAGGTGTGAGTGTGTGTGTATGTGTTTTCTGTACTGTGTGATGTCTGTGGGGGTGGTATGGAATGGAGTATTTGGTTATAATGTCTCTCTGGTGTTACCTTAATGGTGCGAGGTGTCGGTACATGATTGTACATTAGGGCGGCTCGTTTTTACACTTTTTTCGATATTTGATTGGGGGTAGTGCGGAAAAGTTGCGATTTGGAGAGAAAATAAAGTGTGTAAATTTTTTTGATCTACGTCAATACCTTCCGGTGGCGGCGAGTCCTTAAAAATCGAAAAATAGGCCTAACGGGGTAGATTGGAAAATGGTTTTAAAGACTTACAAAATAAACAATAAAAATTTCAGCACAATCTGTTAATAACTTCCGGTGGCGTCTTAGCCGTTAAAATATCCAAAATATTGATTTAAAGCAAGTTTTAACAAGATGTTATACAAATGTTAATTCCGGTATATTTCTGTGCAAACAACCCTGAGAACACTATTATAGGCTTGAATAAATTAATAGCAGTCATTGAACAATGAACATTATATAAAAATTATATAAAATTATATAAAAAATTTATGTTTTTAGGCCTATTTTTCGATTTTTAAGGACTCGCCGCCACCGGAAGGTATTGACGTAGATCAAAAAAATTTTACACACTTTATTTTCTTTCCAAATCGCAACTTTTCCGCACTACCCCCAATCAAATATCGAAAAACGGTTAAAAACGAGCCGCCCTATTGTACATGTAGTGGCAAGGGTGTTGTGGGTTAGTTGTCGCTATGCTGCCATGAATTGTGTTCCCCTCATGTCTAAATGTTCCCTAACTTTCAGTATTTTTGTTTCTGTGTGCAGGTGTTCTATTGGTGTTGTTTGAGTACACCCTGTAATGATACGAAGTGCGTTGTTTTGTATTGTCTGTAAGGTGTTTATGTGTGTGTTTGAGATAATGGGTGCCCAGCATGGGCTAGCATAGTCCATAACTGAGCGAATATATTGTTTGTATATGAGTGATGTTGTTTCCTGCTGGTGTCTAAAGTTTGTGCCTGTTAGTACCCTAAGCGTGTTAAGTCTTGACACACATTTGTTTTTAATGTCCTGAATGTGGTTTGCAAAAGATAATGATGTGTTGTATGTGACCCTAAGTATTTTGGTCCTGTGAGTGTGTGGAATTGTGGTGTTGTTTAGTGTAAGCTGTGGAGTTATCTGGTGTTCTTTTGTATTGCTTGTTAGCAAGGTGATGGTTGATTTTGTGGGCGCTACTTTGAGTCTATTGTGTGTGAGCCAGTCTTGTATACTGTTTATGTATGTTTGTAGGTTATTTGTAGCGGTGTCGATGTTGTTGTGGGTGGATGTTAGAGTGATGTCATCTGCATATGATGATAAGGTAAGCTTGCTATCTATGGGTGTTGGAATGTCTTGCATGTATAAGTTGAAGAGTGTTGGTGAGAGAACAGAGCCTTGAGGGACCCTGTTCGGAAAAAATTTGTTTTTGGATGACTTACCTTTAAATTTGACATGTGAGTATCTTCCTGAAAGATAGTTGCTTAGCCACCTTTTGGTGTTATTGTGCATGTTTGTGTTGAGTATTTTGTTTATGAGAGGAAAGCGTGGGATAGCATCAAATGCTTTACTAATGTCTATTGTTGCTAATAGTGTACGTTAAGCTGGTCGTCTGGAGTTGATGCCATCCATGATGGGCTGCCTGAGGTTAGTGAGTAATGTGGTGGTTGAGTGGTGAGGTCTGAATCCATGTTGAGTAGGCGATAGTGGTATGTGTGGGTTGGTGATTTGTAAGATTAGTCTTTCTGTTACTTTGGAAGGCGCGCATAGTAAAGTAATGGGTCTATTGGAAGCTGGTTCTGTTGGATTTTTGTTTGGTTTGAGTAGTCTAATAATTTTACCTTGTTTCCTTATGTTAGGAATAATACAGTGTTGGTATGAATATGTGCTGATGTTTGTGAGAGCTAGTATTCCCTGTTGGCCTAAGTGTTTGAGGTGTATGTTAGATATGTTGTCTGGTCCAGTAGCTTTCGAACTCTTAATGTTTTTGATGATGTTGGTGGTCTGGTCTGTATTGAAGGGTGTAATGGTCGTGTCGAGTCTGTAGGTTTTCTTGTGTCTGGCTGTTTGTCTGTCTGCGTGTTTCTGGTTGTTGTCTCTGTTTAAGTGACTTATCTTTGCTTAGTGATTAACTAGAATGTTAGCGTGTTGTGTATATGTTGGGATATTATTTTGGCTGCGACAGATAGCCGCGTGTGAGGTGTGAATGCCGCTGTTAGAGTCGGTAATGCTGTTTATAGTCTTGTATAGCCTGGATGTATCTGTGGAGTGGTTTAGTGTTATGAATTCCCTAAATGTTTCTGTTTGTCTTTCTTTAAGTTTGTTGTTTATTTCTGTGTTGAGCTGTTGTATCTGCTGTTTTATGGCTTCTGTGTGTGGTGTTTGTGTGTTACTGTTTGAGGTTGTTAGGTTGCCTTATGAGGTGGGCTATTTCTCTAGTGTAATTTGGATTGTATTTCCTAATGTTACCCTTGGGTATGTATTTGTTTGCATTATTGATGATCTGATTAAATGTCTTGAGTGTTGTATTGATGTTTATGATGGGTGTGCTGTTTAATGTGGTGAATTGTTCCTCAGTCTGTATTTTGAACTTTCCCAATCAGCTTTCTTGTAATTTCTGTAAGTGTGCCTAAGGCTGTTGGGGCAGAGTGTAGAACGTGTTGTAATGATGATGGGCAGGTATTCTGATGACATTTGCTTTTTTCTGTTCTCCAGTGTATATGTGTTGCTAGTGAGGAGGAACAGAACGTTATGTCTGGGGAGGAGTTTGAGTATCCTGTTTGATGTGGCATGTGTGTATGTTCTTCTGTATTGTTAAGAATGAAGAGGCTGTTTAGTTGTGTGGCTATGTTGGCGCCTCTGGTGTTGCTTTGTTTGTGCAGGTACCAACTAGTGTCTTTAGCGTTGAAGTCTCTTCCTAAGATGACATTAGTGAGAGAGGCCAGATTGTGTAACTGTGGATTGTAATCGGCTGGCACCTGAGGTGAACTATCTGTGGGATGTAAATTTTGATGAGTGTCGTGTGTTTTGCGCGTGTTTTAATGTTAACTGCCTGTATTTCTATCGTGTTGTCTGCTTGGATTTTGTCTGTAATGTTTTGGGTGGCATCAGCGTAGCTAATGCTTTTACGTATGTAAGTGATGAGTCCACCCCCGTGACCCCCAGTACGATCTTGACGGATCGCCGTAATGTCAGGGATGGTG
This sequence comes from Bathynomus jamesi, assembly GCA_023014485.1. Lineage (NCBI taxonomy): Eukaryota > Metazoa > Arthropoda > Malacostraca > Isopoda > Cirolanidae > Bathynomus > Bathynomus jamesi. Next base: position 75,519 of record JAJOZX010007635.1, on the reverse strand, counting down.
GGTGTTTTGTGTGTGCGTTTTAGTTTTGTTTCTTGTATAAGTGCTACGTGAATGTTTTGTTTGTGTACGAATTCCCTAAGCTGCATGATTTTGTTTGTGAGGCCATCTACGTTGTACTGTAATATGTTAATATTATGCTTCTGTATGTGTCTCATGGCGCTATTGTGTCTGTCTTTGTGTATGGTGACATGTGTAAGTTGTAGTGGGGCCTGGATTAGTCTTAATGTCGCCGGAGAGTAAGAGTAGTCCGGGGAGCACGCAATTGCTTCCCGTAAATGAAAAAAAATAGCACGCTGGTATAGGTCCGTCCCGGGAGCCGATCGGCACTCTGACCGTGCCACGCAACAGGCCGTCGACTGCCAGTGTGGCCAACCGTAGACAGCCAGCTGCACGGAGATTTGAGGAAGTTTAGCCACCAGCGCGTTGATGTTTCGGTTTGACGTTGCCTCTTCTTCGCGTTGACGTATCCCGCACTGGAGGATACAACCACTGTTACAAGCTTCCTCGTCAGCTGCTAACTTTTGGTTTTAATACTGTGTGTAGATTCAGTTATTACTGTGAATCTATTAAAAGAACATTCTCTGTTATTTTGTGCTTATCCTTCGTCTGCAATTTTGTGTTGCTCTCTTTGTTGGAGTTCTGAAAATGTATTGCCCGCCTGTCTGCTAAATTGCTCTAAAATGGACTCTGTTTCTTCTATTTCTTTTTCCTTTAATTTTCACTAGAAATATGTTTAAAATCTAATACAGAAATCTTCTTGGGAAGAATTTAGCACCACAAAGTTAAAACTGTGTGAAGCACAAAATGTAAAGTTTCAACAACATAATCAGGTACTTTCCTTATGCGAACTTTCTTCAGAGTTTCTTCATATACTCATATACTGCGAATATCTTCAGAGTTTCCTTGTTAATCAATCTGATACTTCTGTTGTTCGTGAAGCATACAATCAAACCACAGTAAGAAGTTGAAGTTGAAGTTGTTTCCAGTGGATATCTTATACTCTACCTTCTGTAGATTTTGATTGTATGAAAAGGGATTATAATAGTGCTCTCATCACGAAGATAAAACAGAAAGCGTAAAATAAGTAGACTGAAGTTGCAGAATTTTTGTGACCCAAAGCATATTCAGATGAGATGTGAATATATTAATGTCATATCAAATATCTAAAAACTGTAAAACTCTGTCACTTCTATTCTTTTCTGAATAAAGAATTTGAATTTTTGAATTTGTAAGATACCGTACCTGTATTTCAGTACCAGAATATAACAGAACTTAAGTCTGAAATGGTTTCATTCGCTAAGGAAAGTAACTAATAATAGTTTCTACCTATAAATAACTGATGGGATTCAGTTTATTTATTACATAAATTGAAGTGGTAAGTAATAATAATAATAATAATAAGAAGAAGAATAAGAATAATAATAAACAAAAGGTAAAAATAAACTAGTACAGCATGAACGTGAAGTCTGGTCTCTGATCTTTAGTATATAAATCAACGTGCGGAATAAGACGCTTTCATAGTATCATTTTCAACTGATTTTTACACCTCTTTCGAGGAACATGATGTGACTTCCACAGACAAAGGAAAAGGCAACAGCAACCACCATAGAATCACTGAAATGTGACATTTCCCTCAAAAGCCGTGCAGACATTACTGTACTTCCGCTTTTCTACAACCATTTGCATAGACTCTCGCTGTTTAGGGTGCTTTTCACGACAAAACGCTTCTCATCAGAAAACCATACTGTATTGACGGACTACATGGTATAAAAACAAACCCATCGGACAGTTATATTTGTTACATTTGTCCAATCGTTTTTCTTCATTGCTGCCGTTAGTCTATAGGCATCGTCGTGTGAACTTCAGAATTCATCGATCAAGGTGGTTTACTAGGCCTTCCTTGGTGGCGTAATGGTTCGAACCTCACGAAAAACTGTAAGTTCCCTTTATCGTATAAGCTTAAATATTACGAAGGAAATTAAACAACGCAAAGCATTATTATTAGTGTAATAATAACACTGGTCAACAAAGTTTTCGTCAGAGATATTTTTACTTGAATTATATGTAATTTTTTACGTTGATTACGGAAATGAAAACATAATTTTTCTATCACCCACAGTTTTAGAGTAACACACGAATTTACATTACTTAAGATTTGAGTCAGAATAGGAAGAGGGCGGGGTCTGACCCTTGCTCCTCCTGTGCTTATAAGTTGCTGCACGTCACTGATGAATTTCATTTGTCAGTTACTCACTTGATTTCGCTCAGTGAACATTTTAGGCGAGTTCAGTATGCATTTTCTACTTTGATATTGCTATTACGTCCATAAATTAGTCCAAATTTCATTTTCGAGTCACTCAATATTGGTGGGTGATAGACAAACGTATAAGACCCACTCATTTTAGTTCATATGACAAAAAAAAGTTCTTTTTTGTCATCCAGTGTAATTAGTGAGAAGAGTTAGAGACTGGTACAGCGCTCAGACCAGACTAATGCGGCAATCCATTACGCTAACTCCTGGCTTATTTTGAACCAGCATCATCTGGGGTCGGACTTCCGACTTCAGTATCTTTACTTTGCATTTTGGTGAACGGTGTTACCCAGTTAGCTTGGGATCCTGGTACTTTTAATGTGATAGTGCCAGCTTTCTACGATCTTACCGCGAGCGGTGCGTGCGTCGATTCATTTTGTTGTTCGTCAATATATATATATATACATATATATATATACAGGGTGTCCCATAAATCCGGTCTCATAGGAAAATTTATTTTAAATTAAATTTACAAAAGCAATACGTTAGAACTAAAACAAATGCTCAAATTGATGTTTGTTTTGGGACGTTTTTTTTTTTTGTTGCAGGTAGTTACACTCGTGAGGAAAAGACTTCCGCCTTTTCCTCAGGAGTGTAACTCACTTCTATATTAGCCATTGTGTGTTATTATCCCTGCAACCATAAAAAAAGGTCCCAAAACAAGATATCAATTTGAGCATTCTCATACGGATATAAGATACAACAGAACTGAACGAGAAAATAGTTTGGATCACCTGAAGATCAGGGCCCCCAGCCTTCTTTAGTTAGCCTTATAAGGCTAACTAACGAAAATATCACGACCTAACCTAACCAATCGTTAGGTCAATTGTACGTCCTTGACGACTGGTTAGGTTAGGTCGTGATATTTTCGTTAGTTAGCTTTATAAAGCTAACTAAAGAAGGATGGGGGCCCTGAGCTTCAGGTGATCCAATAGTTTTAACTATACATTACAAACAATACAATCAACTTACCAATTAATCCAGTACATGCTCAAATTACATTTCATGCAATTCCACGTAATACATACAAACTCATTACGATCAATTCTGTTATATCTTATTTCCCTTTGAGAACGAACTTTTGTTACACTCTGTATATACCCGCTTATTAAATACCTTCATTGTCATTCTATCTATCTTACATAAGATGAATCTAAATAGTTTGTAAATGAAAGTAACAATTTTGAAAATCGCCCTTGGATTTCGATCTTCTTTCTTTCTTTGCCGAGACTGCGGCAATATCTTATTTCCCTTTGAGAACGAACTTTTGTTACACTCTGTATATACCCGCTTATTAAATATCTTCATTGTCATTCTATCTATCTTATATAAGATGAACCTAAATAGTTTGTAAGTGAAAGTAACAATTTTGAAAATTGCCCTTGGATTTCAATCTTCTTTTCTTTGCCGAGATTGCGGCAATACTCTGTATATACCCGCTTTTTAAATATCTTCATTGTCATTCTATCTATCTTACATAAGATGAACCTAAATAGTTTGTAAATGAAAGTAACAATTTTGAAAATCGCCCTTGGATTTCGATCTTCTTTCTTTCTTTGCCGAGACTGCGGCAATATCTTATTTCCCTTTGAGAACGAACTTTTGTTACACTCTGTATATACCCGCTTATTAATTATCTCCATTGTCATTCTATCTATCTTACATAAGATGAACCTAAATAGTTTGTAAATGAAAGTAACAATTTTGAAAATCGCCCTTGGATTTCGATCTTCTTTCTTTCTTTGCCGAGACTGCGGCAATATCTTATTTCCCTTTGAGGACGAACTTTTGTTACACTCTGTATATACCCGCTTATTAAATATCTTCATTGTCATCCTATCTATCTTACATAAGATGAACCTAAATAGTTTGTAAATGAAAGTAACAATTTTGAAAATCGCCCTTGGATTTCGATCTATTTCTTTCTTTGCCGAGATTGCGCGAGTACATTTTTGCCAAAATTATAATTAGGGATTATGTTCCTTAACTTTAGGTTTCCACAACACCTGCACAGGTAAATTATTGGTTCATTTTCTCTCATACTGCGCTCAAGTTGTAGACAAGTTTTCATATGCTAATTCCACGTGTAAACTCGTACGCGCTCAACAAATTATGATATTTCTACATGTAACAGCGGTATAAAAGCATTTATGTTATTATTTCCATTCCGAACACTTCAAATTGCGTGTACCTTTTGCTATAATGGAAGACCATATTAGTGTTTTAGCGTTGGACGGTCATATGGTATTGTAGAGAGAACAATTTGAATGTAGACAAGCGTTAATATCGAAGAAAAATTATAAGTAATAAAAGGGTCACGATTAACCCTTGTTGACATAAATGTAAAAAGCCATTTTTATTCATAGCGTAATAGAGTAAGTAATTGAGTAACTCTTTGTATATATGGGATCTTTTCCGTTCTACCCCAGCAACAATTTCTACTGTAGTTTTACTTGCTGAATTCAATAATATATATTTTATTTTGGAGAAAGTATTCGTGCTTTAATTAGTTATGGTTATAATTATTAATTTTTTTCTCTCTTTTGTAGATATTGTTATGGATGATAAATGGAATTTCATAAACATAGTTAAGGAAATAACGTTCTACCCCAGACTTCTTTAGTTAACCTTATAAGGCTAACTAACTAAAATATCACGACCTAACCTAACCAATCGTCAAGGGCGTACAATTGATTTAGCTAAACAAAGGAACGAGAGACATTGGGGAACATCTAGAAATATGATAGATTCTTATTTATGTGAATTTCTGCGGAGAAGACAAAAAGGAAAGGACATTTTTATTGAAATCTTAAATGCAATCTCTACTTTTAAGTAAAATAAACGGACTATAACTCTTTCGTTATTAATTTCTCCAAAATAAGATATATATTATTGAATTCAGCAAGTAAAACTACAGTAGAAAATAGATAATAGATAATTTCATTTTTGTTGCTGGGGTAGAACGGAAAAGAGCCAATATATGTATACGAGCTTTTTGATAACTTGACAATGACTTAATTAAAATACGAAAAACTATTCAGAATACAATTTAATGGAAAAAATTACGTAAATAAATAAATAAAAAAAATACATGACCGTTTTTTACATTTCTTTTAAACAAATGAATACACATTATTTGAGAAAACGTTTTGATCTAAATTAAATCAAACGCGAAATCGATGTTTCCTGCAGACGAGATGGACCGTTTTTCTCTCTTTCTCTCTCTTCCTATAATAATATATATATATATATATATATACAGGAGGAGCAAGTGTAGTTTACGTCCCCCTGTGGTGCCTAGTGTGGTTTACATTCCCCAACTTTGTCCGCGTATACCTAATTAAATAAAACGTTAAAACTAACGAAAATATCACGACTTAACCTAACCAATCGTCAATATATATATATATATTGACGATTGGTTAGGTTAAGTCGTAATATTTTCGTTAGTTTTAACGTTTTTATTTGATGGATTCATTTAAAAATGTCGGTGCTCTTCCAATATGTGCTCTACCCGCGAAACTGTGATCTACCATATTCCAACTAATATTCCATATTCCAGGCTAACTAACGAAAATATTACGACTTAACCTAACCAATCGTCAAGGGCGTATAGTTGACCTAACGACTGGTTAGGTTAAGTCATGATATTTTCGTTAGTTAGCCTTATAAGGCTAGTTTCACGGTAGAGCACGTATTGGAATATGGTAGATCACAGTTTCGCGGTAGAGCACATATTGGAAGAGCACCAAAATGTCTCCTAAATTTAGATCCTAGTGTAGTTTACGTTCCCCAACTTTTACATAGTGTAGTTTGTGTCCCCTTTTGCGTCAGGGGGACGTAAACTACACTTGCTCCATACAGGTGAGTAAAAAGTTCTGCCTCAGAAGTATTTATTGTATAGTTATTTTTGAGGAAGGACTTTTAACTCATTTTGTCTCACTTTGTGCTTATATATATATATATATATATATATATATATATATATATATATATATATATATATATATATATATATATATATATATATAATATCACATGAATTAGATCGAACTGGAATGAGGTAAAAACCGACTTGGTTCTATTCGATTTGGTTCCTGTTGGACTTTATTCTAGTTTGGCTAAATTCGATCTTTTTGCGGTTCGATTTAATTCCAGTGCATCGTCTTTAATTCAGGTCCTCTTAACTTTTAAATTTAATATAAATTATACATTTAATCTAATCAGTCGTGCTCCCAATTGCTAGAAAAGGCGCATGCTAACCGGGCATTTACACTGCATTTGCCTGGTTTTGCTCGGAAAAGAAACCATTATACTCGATAAATATAACCTAGACAGGATTAGAAAACCAGTTCATTTAACCGAGCACTTCATAGCAGTTCGATTTAATTCCAGTATTAGTTGACTTAATTCCAGTCTTTCCGATTTTCTTCCAGTCTGCCCCATTTGACTTATTTCCAGTTCGACTGTAATCCAGTATCAGTCTTCTTCAGATTTGACCTTATTCCATTCATTCCACTTCAGCGTTCACACCCCCTCCCATATATATAATATATATATATATATATATATATAATATAGATTTTAAATTTCGGCATTTCTTTGAGAATCTTGTTCATTTACTCATGCTGTTTCTTTCTAGGGCTCAGAAGGTCTCCTCGTATTGTCCACAATTTGCAGGATTACAGTTATTCATTTAGCTTCTAAACTCTTCCGAAAGAGGACCGATAAATCAGAAATGAATCCAAATTAGGTCCTCGAGCAAAGACTTGAAAAGGAGGCATTTAAGCTTCAAATCTAATCTCACAAAGATGCAGGAACTCTAATGACTATAACTTATGTTGACTGAGCCAACATGTTCTATTTCTTAAAGAGAGAGAGAGAGAGAGAGAGAGAGAGAGAGAGAGAGAGAGAGAGAGAGAAAAGAAACCCTCTAAGATCTTTGTGAAACATTAATATACGTTTCCGTAATACCAGGAAACATTTTCGTTAATTATAATTAATTTGTTTGTTCGCGTACAAAGTTAAAGTTGAGAACGTTTTGAAAACGTTTTTAATTTCATTTAGGATGAATTCAAAACCAGGATGATTTTTAGTCTTTATTTTAAACAATTATATGAAAATATAACTTTATTTCACATAAAAATAAAATAATTTTACGTTTATTATTATTATTATTATTATTATTATTATTATTATCATTAAGAGGGAAACTAGTATCTTATTAAAAAAATTATGTATATTTTAAGGAAAATTATATTACACAGAATAGAATATTTTAATAAATTATGGAATAATGCTTTTGTATTGGGAAGAAACATTATATATATATATATATATATATATATATATATATTAAAAACACAATGACCATGTAAAATAAGTACAACAATTAAAATCCCCAAAAGTTAAGAGAATAAAACACTAAAAACCGCGAAGCTTTTCGAGAGAGTTTCCCCATCTTCTTTCGGGCGGTGAGCAGAAACTAAAAGTGAAAGTCAAAATGTCAAAATTAAATGGAGTATTCAATAAAAATCGTCATGCCTCAGGCAACTCAAGCAGGTGTAAATTATTTCGAGCGACAGGAGATTTTGACAGCCAAAAGTTGGTCATAAAATCAAGTTGGAAGGTTCCATGTTTTATACTAAAATTATCAGTATTCTTAGTAATAAACGATTGGGCGAACTTACATTTGTCATTATTACTGACATTCAAAAGCTAGTGAACGTTACTGTTATCACTATTATGATTCTTGTCTAATATATGCCTATGTAAGGCTGAATTTTCGTCGGCCGTAATCAAACTATATTAATGTTGATAAAGACATCTTTTAAAATCAATAGTTTCGCCGACATAACTTTTCGGACACTCCTGGAATCCGTGGAATTCGTGAGACGAAATTAAGTTGGGGAGGAACCAAGTCACGAAGAAATTGTACATTCAACTGGATTACCAGAGCGTCGCGGAAGTTCTTTTCACTGGTAGTATTGTTATAAAATCGCTTGAAAGATTTAAGGACCTTATCAATAAAAGCGGAAGGATTTCTCAACTTTTTAAAAGAATCCTTGATATAATCCTTAATTAATCTCGTCTCACGAATTCCATGTACCACTCGTGGCCTTTTCCAAAAATTCAATTAACTAAGTTTTTCTCCAATTCTGGAGTAACCGAATTCCCCGGAGGGACTGTCTGAAAAGTTATGTCGGCGAAACTATTGATTTTAATAGACGTCTTTACTAACATTAATATACTGTAGTTTGATTACGGGTAATGGAGATTCCGCCTTACATACAGTAGACATCGATTAGATAAGGATCATAATATTGATATTAATAACGCTCACTTCCTTTTGAATATCAGTAATAATGACAAACGTAAGCTCGCCCAGTCTTTTATTATTAAAAATACTGATAATGTTAATGTAAAAATTGTACCTTCTAACTTGATTTTATGACAAACTTTTGGCTGTCAAAATCTCCTGTTGTTCGAGAATAATTTACGCCTGTTTGAGTTGCCTGCGGCATAACGATTTTTACTAAATACTCCATTTAATTTTGACTTTCACTTTTAGTTTCTGCCCACCGCCTGAAAGAAGAGGGGGAAACTCTCTCGAAAAGCTTCGCGGATTTTAGGAATTTTAATTGTTATATATATATATATATATATATATATCTGATACAACCTTTGTTGACTTTTTCTCTATACGATTAAATATATGACCTTGAAAACTTTTAAATCTTTTACCACTTACTAATACCTTCCAAATGAGAACTGATTTATTTCATAAAACTTTCAACATTTCACCAATTCCAAATGAGAACTGATTTATTTCATAAAACTTTCAACATTTCACCAAAATCTCCTCTATACCTTCAGCAATAAGACGTTAAATAAGAATTTCTTTAAATAACTCGATCAGGGCAACTAGTTGTGGCACTACTGCAACGTCGATCACGTTTATATTAAGATATTAATTTTCATTATAATTAGTGCCATCTGCAATTTTCATAGACGCGAATACGTTTCAATAATTGGAATTATGATTAAATTTTTTTCTGACGAACTTCAAAAAATCTCATTAATTTCTTTTTAACTCTGGAATAAATATTAAAAATAAAATTTTGTTTTACGTTATTAATTCTATAAAAATGATTTTATTTCTCTATATTTGACTCCATTTCTCCGAGTCTTCAATTTGCATGGAAATTTGTTGCGATTTTTAAGGAAATGTTTTTAAAGGTCTTTCAAAAATTCTTTCAATCCATGACTTAAAAATGAAACCTACATTAATATTAACATTAACATTTTATATATATATATAATATATATATATATATATATATATATATATAATATATATATATATATTATATATATATATACTGTGTGTGTGTATATATATATACTGTATATATAAGAGTAAGTATTGAAATTGTAACTTTAGCTAAAAGTGAGTTATTAGACACAAATTGCTCTCCCGATTAGTAAAATATTACAATTCGTTTAGGGAATATCAAACCTGCATTCGGTGACTAAGCGAAAAAGATAAAAATGTCCATCCTCTGCTTCACGGTACAAGGCAGCTGTCATCTTCCAAAATGATTCTTACGTTCAAAGCTTGTAATTACTCATACTAAGTTATCATAAACTTTGGACGCTATCATGATGATGCTATTACAGCTCGGATTGCTCAGGCGCGTTTGTTATTCAGTTAATGAACGCATTTGAGAGTCCACCAACCGCAGGTTGAATATTTTGAGCTCTTCCACTAAGTCACCAATTAAAAACTGGTTATTGCTGACAGACACTATAGTCTTATTTCACTAATCGACAGCGCCATTCATGTCTAATAACTCGTTTTAAGCTATAAAGTTTCACCTTCAAAATATAAGCTACAATCAAGTTTGTGAAGTCGGCTGGTGTGTAATATATATTAATATATATATATATATATATATATATATATATTATATGGAGGAGGAGATTCTAAACACCAATCGACCAGGAAAGTACTCAGGAGGGGGACGTTAGGTGGTAGGACACAGGAAGGGCTGGAACTCCCTTTTCTCCTGTTACTGTCCTCCTTACTGATATTTTTTCATGTCTCATCTACCCTGTGAGCAGTCCAGGATGCACTCAAACACACACTTCTCTCACTATTTCTCACAAAACACATGCATCTTACACACTACATAATCTTTTCAAAATAAAGAAAAACAAAATGCCAACGACTTCAAGAGCCTCGGAGTCCCCTGGGGAGGGGACCATAAATGTCCCCACTTCTGGCTCCACCGCGGCTGATAGATACCGGAAACGCAGACGCGAGCAGCGGGTCTGATTCTGCTACTGCCTATTCGAGATATTCTGGCCTCTGCCTGACTCACTTTTCACTAACTTCTGCAACATTCGTGGACTTTTCTCAGATTTTCAATCTGATGAACACTACCTCTCCTCTGAGCCTCACCTTCTCTTCCTCACTGAAACTCAGGTGTCTGGAGCAACTGACAGCAAACCCTTTGCTGTACCCACCTTCTTTATACTAAATTTCATTCCAAAGGTGGATGTTGCGTATATGTACCCAACTACCTAACTTGCTCACGTATTCCTAAACTTGAATCCTCTGAATTCTACACCCTATAGTTACGGCTTAATTGCCAAGCTCAAACTAAATACAGTACATTTGCGCTGTATACCTTTTCTCCTAATTCTACTGATTGTCCAAAACTCTTTGATTACCTTAATTATAAAGTGGAGTACATTCTATCCCACTCTCCTTTCGCTGAATTCTCCATTTCAGGATATTTCAATGTTTAGCACCACCTTTGGCTTTCCTCCCATTTTACTGACACCCCTGGTGAACTAATTTACAACTTCTCCATCCTGAATGACCTAGAACAGAGTGTACAGCACCCTACTCGTATTCCCGATCACATTAGAGATAGGCCCGACATTCTGGATTTATTTCTCACCACTCATCCTTCTTACTCTGTCAAACATTTTTCTCCGTTGGGCTCCTCCGACCACAATCTTATATCCGTTCCCTGTCCTATCGCTCCAGTTCGGCCTTTGGATCCTCCCAAGAGGAGACGCCTTTGGCACTTTGGTGCAGCCGATTGGGAGGCCCTTAGGCATTACTTCTTTGATTCCCCGTGGAATGATTACTGCTTCCATGGCTCGGGCCCCTCCAGGTGCATTGAGCGTATCAGGGAGGTGATTCTCTCAGGAATGGAGGTGTATATTCTATACTCTAATTCCTATTAATAATGCAAAAAAACTTTGGTTTAACTTTGCTTGCTCTAATGCTATTTGCAACAGAGAGAAGGGCTTCAGAAGGTACCGTCGCCATCCAACTCCTGACTCTCTCTCAGCTTATATATCTGTCCGGAATCGTGCAAAATCTGATTTTCGACTCGCCAAAAATTCCTTCATCAAACAAAAATATGAAAACCTATCTAATTCTAATTCTTCTCGCTCTTTCTAGCACCTAGCGAAGATCCTCTCCAAGCCAACAACTCAACAACTTTACTTCTTCTTCTTCTTTCCCTCCTCTTTTCCATTCTGACAGCTCAAATGTCGTCTCTTCTCCTGATAAAGCTGAATTCTTTGCTCGGACTTTCACCTCCAACTCAATCCTGGACGATTCCGGTGCTGCTTTTCCCTCTCCTCCAACCTCTGACTCATTTATGTCGGAAATTAGAATCTCTTCTAAAGATGTTTCTTCTGCCTTATCTGGGCTCAACTCTAGGAAGGTGTAAAGTTCTGATGGTGTCCCACCTGTTGTTTTTAAGAACTGTGCTTCTTTGCTGACACCCTGCTTAGGTAAACTCTTTCGCCAATGTCTTTCATCTGGTACTTTTCCTTCCCGCTGGAAGTTCGCTTTCATTCAGTATGTCCAGAAGAACCCTGCAACTATCGTCCGATTGCTTTGATTTCTTGCCTTTCTGAAGATTTTTAATCATCCTTAAAGTATGGGTTCCGCAAGGGACACTCTACCAGCGATCTCCTTTAGCGGGCGTTCGCCCTTGGCCCCTCCTTCTTGCATAAAAACGATAAATATAGTGTGATTACAAAGTCTTCGTGCAACTTCACCGTTTAATAACTTTTGATGTGCAATACACATGATAGAAACAAACTGTAAACGGCATATGAAAGCATAATTACTATAGATTTTTTTTTTTTTATTTCAGGTCGGATCATATTAGGTGTAGATGGTAAAACTGATTGAAAATGGCTACAGTAGAAAAAAAGGTTTAACTGTGTTTAAAGGCTAGCAAAACTGAAGTTCATAACAGCTGGAACTCATTTAACAATTGGTTGAAAAAAGTTTAAGGAAACTGGGTCAGTGAATGATAGACCTTGATCCGGAAAGCCTTAAATCAGTGAGAAGACTGTGGCCGTTGTCCAGGAAGCATTTGAGAGGAGTCCATGAAAATCGTTGCAACGTGCATCCGATCCCGCAATCAACAGTGCGCAAAATTATCAAAGTGAAATTGCATGAATATATACAAGATTCAGTTGGTTCAAATGTTACTGGAAGATGACTACCATTGAAGGTTCTGTGAACAGTTCCAATAAAAAATGAAGAATGCCCTTGGGTTTCTGGACGAGTTGAGATTTTTCTGATGAGGCAACATTCCACATTAGTGGCAACGCCAACCGCCACAATTTTCGCATTTTAGGGAGAGAGAAACCTCACAAAGTCTGGCAACATGAAAGAGACTCGCCAAAAATCAATGTCTGATGCACTCTCAGAAAGTCATGCACCACTGATCCTTTCTTTATTGAAGAACCAACAGTCAACAGTGAACGTTACCTTATAATGTTGCAGAATTTCTTTATCCCTGAACTGAGACGATAACAGCCGGTGCTCCCTGCCATTGTGCTTTGATTGTGTGATAGTTCTTGAGTGAAGTCTTCCCAGCCAAGTAGATCGGTAGAGGTGGACCGATTGCTTGGCCACCTCGTTCAACTGACCCGTCCTCACTGGACTACCTTTTTATGGGTCCATGTTAAAAGTGTTGTTTATTCTTCAGAACCACATATGTCGGATAAACTTATGGCTAGGATCACAAAAGCAATTTATGAAATCACTTAGAAACAACTGAAAAATATTTTAAGGTTTTTGGAAAATTAGACTGAAAAATGTATGGAAAAAGAGGGCAATTATGTTGAGGCCAAGAAATTTATAATATAGTGTGCTAAAAACTTTAATTATGCTTTCCTATGCCGTTTACAGTTTGTTTCTATTATGTGTATTGTGTATTGTGCCTAAAGAGTTATTAAAGTTTAAAGTTGTACGAGGACTTTGTAGTCACCTATATAGGAGGAGGAGGAGACTGTTGACACCAATCAACCAGGGAAGTACTCCGGGGAAGACGTTAGGTAGGAGACAGGGAGTGTTGGCACTCACGTTTCTCCTGTTACTGCTCTCTTTAGCTGATATTTTTTCGTATCTCATCTACCGTGTGAGCAGTCCAACAGGCTCTCAACCACACACTTCTCCCTCTATTCCTCACTACACATACATGCATTTTACACACAACACAATTTTTTTCAAAATTTACAAAAATAAAATAAATGAAATAGCATCATAGGCCTCAGAGACCTTGATTTTGGCTCTCTCTTTCGTACATAGAGGAGGGGGAGTATTTTTGCGGCCGCTCGCCCTTGCCCCCTCCTTCCTGCATAATATATATATATATATATATATATATATATATATATATATATATATATATAAAATGGTCAGCTATTCCTCTAAACTTCAAAAATTTCTAATTAAAATTTCAATCAAATTATTTCAAGTTAGTTCCATTTAATTAAAGTTATTAATTTAACACTATCGATCATAGAACACTTTCATAATTGGCTTTTCATAACTGAATTTCATTATCAGGTTTCATTTTTTCATTTATTCACACGATCGTCAAATGAATTTCAATGAATTTCCACAATATTAATTTTTCAAATCATATATATATATATATATATATATATATGTTGTATCATATATATACCGTGTGTGTGTGTGTATGTATAATCTAGAATAGAATCAGACTACAATTCTTCCGAGTACTTTGGTGTTCATTACAGTTCCGTTTTAGGGAGCGATAAAGAAAATTACATGGGCTCACAGAGCCATGACAAATCTTGTAAACAACATCAGTCTTTGAAGATGATAAGAAAATATTGTCTTCAAAACATTACAGATATTACCGTCTAATTTGTAGAGTTCGGAAAAAAGTTCGTCTAGGAATCCAAAATTTTCTAAATACCATGAAAAATTACTAATTAGCAATGATTTATGGGATTTGTTTTACAAATTTTGTTACTCTCGTTGGCATTTCCAAAGATAAACAGATTATTTACCAGTTAATAATTTTTATGGTTTAAAAATTTTCTGTTTTTAGGCGAACTTTTTTCCGAAGCTGTACATTCTACGACAGATGTTAAAATTATTAAAATACATTTAATAAACAAAAGACTAAAATACTTATTGTTTCCAATCACTATTTACGCTGTATTCTTTTTGGATTTTATAATTTTTATTACTTATATGCATCAAATGTTGAGGGGGGGCGACAAGCTTAACCTTCGTGAAATGAGGAATCATCGCACGGAACATTTGAAAGGTTGAAAGAAATCCGGATTAGAACCGTTTACCGGTTCGGACGCAGTACCGGTGCTGCTTAACTCTTGTTTGTATACTTTTACAAGTGTGACCAAGATAAACTAGAATACAATCTTTACAAGTAATTCAATAAATAGAGTCAAACGTTCTACGACGTTCTATTTTAATAAAGATATTGCTTATTGTAATTTTATTGAAATAATAATAATGTTCATTGAACAAAAACAAAAATACTGATTAGAAAAATTGCTTAAAAGAAGTATTTTAGAGACTTTTGTATTAAATGTATTTGAATAACTTCAACATTTGTTGAATATCATTGTCAATATCATCGCCAAATTAGACGATGAGACTCGTAATCCGTTTTCAAAACAATATTTCCCTATCTTCTTCAGAGATAGATTTTGTTACCGGGAGAGGTGAGCTTGTTTACCAGGTTTTCTTGGCTCTGAGTCATTGTACAGTCAACCGAAAACGTCCTGCGGTAAAACTTCAAATTTATTACTGTTAAATATCAGTAAGAAACATTGAGTTTCACCACGGGTCTCTTTGAATGGACTGTAATTATCTTTTTTTTTTGTCATTTCCGGAAGAGGAATTCAATAAACACCAAAAATATTTGGAAGGGTAGATTATTTTCGGTCTCTCTTCTGGATTATATATATATATATATATATATATATATATATATATATATATATATATATATATATATATATATATATACCGAAATAGAGAAGAGAAAAGAGTTTTCACAACTCCAAAAAAGTCTGTCAAGAGAATTTAGAACTTCCAGTCACAAGTTAATTCCTGAGGCAATTGTTTTATTCTCAGATCGAAAATGTTAATGCCTCATTTAAGCAGATTACAACTGTTAGTGTAATAATAATAATAATAATAATAATAATAATAATATTTAAATTGTATGAAAATCAACAAAGTCATATTCTGGTGGACCGACTAAATATATATATATATATATATATATATATATATATATACACACAGTATATATATATATATGTATGTATGTGTGTGTGTGTGTGTGTGTGCATGTAATAAAATAAACTTCAAAATGTCTGAATGTAAACTTCTGGAATGAGTTCCAAATACATATAATATGTATTGAACTCAGATCGTGTATGAATAAATGCAAATGAGTAATGAATTTCATATTTTTTAAAGCTAAATATATTAAAAGCGGAGAAAGGTCATTTTCAATCATCATTTAAGAACATATAAAAGTCGCGTCTCATCAATGAATAGTAAAAAATGATGAGAACTTTTTAAACAAATTTTTTCTCCATTTCTTATTTTCATTTGGTTCATCATTGTTGAATAGAACAAAATTGAATTTTTAACGTAAATACATTATTTTTTATCATTTCTCAACTATTTATTTTAGTGAATACAAATTATACCCAAAAATGCGACGAATTTTCTATTACATCAAACGTGTTTTTATGCGTTTTTATGCCCATTAAAATTGAAGCAAATAAAAAATTTTGATATATATATATATATATACGTATTATACCATGATAGATATTCGCTTACATACTTTCTTGTCAAATAAAATAAGTTATGACCTGCGTGAAAACACGGCACTAATGTTTTTACAAAAACTTTAAAGTAATACCAACATGCCACGCATATTTGCCGATGCAATTCCTCGAACTATTTTGCCAACTACACATTACAAAAATACATCCACTGTCAACTCAAATACTATAAATTGTAATAGTAAATTTTTATGAATAATAATAGTACAAATGTTTATAAATATTGCGGGTTTAACAGTATATCTAAATTAGGAAAAAAAAAAACCGCTATTTGAATTTTTAATTTTCAATTAAAAGATATGCGAGGAATAACTATTTTTCTCTGAATATTTTTGCTCATTTGAACCCATTCGAAAATCTCCGTGGAATAATAGTCAATGAATGGCAAATGAGAATGGAAGGGACCTAATCACCTCTACGGTCATGTTATTAAGGTATGGGATGGAATAAGAAAAGAGTCCTCTATTACGGAGAACCTGATGAAGTCAATGTGGGAGAAAATGTGTGACGTAGTCAAAAATGATGATGGCTGGATTAAATTTTAAAATGGCTTCTGTTTTGATTCTCCAAAAATTCTACTTTATTTAGGGATAGAATTTTACTTTTTCCGACGAAAGTTTCTTAATACTAAAGATGATGCTTAACTTAGCACTTGCCTATCCTCTGTTGGACGAAGAACCTAAAACGAAACAACGAACCAACTCTTTCCCTAAAGGTTTACGCCCCACGCAAAATGGCAAACTAAAGATTAGACTTTAATTTTTAATATAAGTAAATATTCACTATTTTTATTTCATAATAAATAAGAGATGGAAACCTCGTAGCGTTAAATTTACAGATAAAACGAGATAAAGCAGATAAAAAAGATAAAAAACTAGTATCGATGAAGGTAGAAATAAAGATCAGACTCACCTCATTCGCGAATAAAAGGTAAAATGATACGAGAAAATAATAAAAATTAATATAAGCAAATGAAATAAAAATAAACCACTGAAATAAAATACTAAAATGGCAAAGATCAGTAATATTTAAATTTTTCTTTTTCCATTTTCTTTCTGTATAAAGAGGGGAAGTTCCTCTCGCCATTGTAAGTCGTCCACGCACACATCTTTTTTACCCCAACTAGCAGCACTTCGCGGACGGTTCTTCTGAAGGCTATAACTTTTTTCAGAAGAAACCACACCACACGTACTTGACATCAAAAGATAGAGGACGTCGTCGCGAATAATTTGATGTAAACATCGAACAAATTCGTTCATTACAAAAAAAAAATATTTAGAGCAAAATGTATTATTATGCACACAAAAAAGTTTGCCTTTTCGCAAACTGCATTTTCCAGACGAGTAAATATAAACGTATCAAAAAAGGTCTTACATCACAAATTGTTGAGTAAGTGGCATAAAACTGATTTAGTCTAAGTCTAAACTCTTTGTCTTTAGTCAAAAAGTAAGAAAAACGAAAGAAATAATTTAAAAGTAAATATTTCATATATATATATATATATATATATATAAATTAGAATAAAAATTTAAGTATCCTTCACACCTATTATACTGATTTCCGTCTGATCATAATCATGGTCCTTGTTTTTCTACATTAAACTAATTTAAGATAAAAAAACAAGCATAATTATTATCATTAGACGTAGGCAAATATTCAAATAGGAATATTCATTCCTTGGATATTTTGTAATTAGAAGGAAGAGTCAATGAGATAAAATTCTTCTAAAAATTCAAATGAGACTTGTTCCTAATAAAAGTGTATTGGTCTGCCTGTGATGTCGATAAACAATGTATGTTCGTTTGTACTATTTTCATTCATAAAAATCTACTATTTCCATTCATATTACAGTATTTGAGATGCCAATTCATGTATTCTTTATTATATTTACAAAAGGGCTGCGTCGGCAATTGTATTTGCATTGAGTGGAAGTCTTCGCAAACCTTTTCTGGAAATATATATATATGCACAGCGAATATCCTATTCTGAGTGTCGAATGTTGTATTAATAATTCAACAAAAGTTACAGATTTGGTTGAAGTCCCTTCACTGTACTCTGTTTATGACAAATATTTCTCACAAAACAGTTGTGCACCAAGTAGAGCGGATGCGCAAAGAGAGATCTGGAATCCTAATTGTGTACTTTTAAAGTTACGGAAGAAAGTTTGTGTCCCCAATAAAAACTATTCATAAAAGCCCCCAAAATTACTAATTAGTAATTTTTGCTTACTAATTAGTAATTTATGGATCTTTTTTGAAATCTTTTTTTCTAAGAGTTTCTTTTCGCAACTATACCCCGTACCTTCCTGTTACTCGTATCTGCAGCCTTATTCTGGAAATACATGGAGAGAAACGCTTCGAAAGAACGCTATCAATTTTGGACAGTAAGATAATACAGACATAGATAAAAATACTTAAAAATGAGACAGAAAGAGAAGTTTTTGGTACTCGTCCATTGAACAGTTAAAAGTAAAGTAGTTGTAACTTTGTCCTTCAGGAAGGATTACCTTCGAAGGAAAACGTACACAAAAGTACGTGGAAAGAGGAATTCTGAATGTATTCTTGTTGAAAGAATACTTTATTTTTCTGAAAGGAAATAAATGATTGCGTTGAAAGAATACTTGAATTTGAAGAGATGCTTTGAAGAAACTTTTTGAAATTCAACCGTTGAGTATATATTTTTCGTGAAGTAGACTCTTTTATGTACAATGAATTCTTTTTATCATTCCAAACTGAAACTGTATAAGCTCTTTATCTGAATATATATGTTTGCATGTTCTACACACACACACACACACACACACACACACACACACACACACATATATATACACACCACATATACAAATATATATATATATTATATATATATATATATATAATATAAATATAATTAGAATTAAATTTTTGCCAAACTAAAACACTTTTCTAAGTATAATTTAAATAAGATAAAAAATGTTAACAGAAATAACACGTTGTCCATATTTTCAAGAGTCCCTTTGTATTATTTCCACGTAAAGTGTTGCCAAAAACGTCCATTTTAACTTGACACCTTACGATTCTTGATTTTTATGATGTAAATCCTAAAGGAAACTCTCCCTCTCTGTGCTTTCCACCGATTTCCTTCTTATCAGGTGGAGTTGGGGTTGAAGCGCTGTTCTCGAACTCTCGAACGGAAGAGGCGTGAGAACATTTTGAACATTAAGATAAGGAGCAACGACCTCTTCTTTATCTTGATTAGGGCTTAATTCGACTGACGGAGGAGGAGCTGCAGTCGTTACTGGCATTGTTTTCCCGGTGTTGCCAGGCGAAGGAAAGAGTGGGTTTGTTTCCTGGCTTGCGCTCGAACGCGTTTCACTTGTTTTAGGCTCCTGCGAAGTTATCGTCTGTGAAAGGAAGGAAGATAGGATGGAGGCGCTTAATAGCGTTACAGTTAGAGCTTTCATGTTAAAATTAACATAGATTTAACAATAATATCATTAAAATGTTCTTAACGTCTTCAATACACAGTTATTAAACAATACCAACACAATATTATTTCTATTCAAAGTTAGTATAGACTGTATAAATATTAAGAAATATATATATATATATATACCGGGTGGCCCATAATTCAGGAACCATAGGAATAATTGCATATCTTTTTTCTAATAATTCTTGTACTTTCTAATAATGTTTTTTTTCTTTATTTTCATTTTGATGAAAAAAATTGAGTGGACCTGGTTGGCCATTCCGTAGGACCTCTTCGGCCAATCCATCTGTTGGGGAAACGTTTTATCAAGGTATTGCGAACTTCCGTGGCTGAAAAAACATGCCACGTCGTTTGTTTATCGGAACGTCATCCAGGTACTTCATCAAAAAGAAAATAAAGAAAAAAAGAACATTATTAGAAAGTACAAGAATTATTAGAAAAAAAAATACAATTATTCCTATGGTTCCTGAATTATGGGCCACCCGGTGTATATATATATATATATATATATATATATATATATATATATATATATATATATATATAATATATATATATATATATATATATATATATTAATACATTATACAATACACGAGCAACAGACAGCAGATACACCTTCTACCTGCATTACAATAGATATAACCATTATTGTATCGTATATTAGGTCCGAATCTCATTGTAATAATTTCAAGTGAGGCATTAAAGAGACACGTTTTTACAAACAATAATTTAACATTTTCCATTTATCGCGCCATTTCTTTATCGTTTTTCTTCATTTAATTAAATTTTTCCATTTAACACGTAAAGACACGTTAAAATTAAAATATTCTTCTACTTTAACGTATGAAGGCATTAAGCCTTTAGAGTACCACTAAGTAATAAATTAGAGCAGTTTAAAAGTCGGGGTTGAGCGGGAGTGCTAAAGACCCTGGGTAAAGAAGGATGCGACGATCCGATGGCGTAGAATCGGTCAAGGGTAAATTATTATTCTGACGAATATTTCGATTTATCTCGCCCTTCCTCTTCACCTCAGAGGTGGAATGCTAAAAGTGGAGGAAGTGGGGGAGAGGTTGTTGTTGTGGTGAAATAAATTAAATAAAGTATTAAAGCAGTCCCTTGTGTTGTTCGCAAGTTTAGCTGCATTTTCCATGAGCCGATTTAGTTATTTTTTATTTCATTCCATTATATATATATATATAATATATATATATATATATATATATTATATATATTATATATATATATATATATATATATATTATATATATATATATATTATATATATATATATATATATTATATATATATATATATATATATATTATATTATATATATATATATTATATATATATATATATATATATAATATATATATTTATTATATATATATATATATATATATATATATATATATATATATATATATATATATATATATATAGGGTGGCGCAAAAGTCGCGCATCATAGGAATTTTCAGTGTTGCTTATAATATATTATTTTTTTCTTTTAGGTAGGGGATGGCTGCGAAATTAACAATAGACGAGAGGGTGAGATGTATGGAATACCAGGTACAACAAATCGATGAATCGGTACAGCCGCCATGTTCAACTGACTCATATAACCAATGTATGGTAGATGGCAGCCGAATCGACGTGCAGTGTTGCCAACAATGATTAACAAATTTACTTGAGACAAACATAATCAGTGTAGGTGCTTTAGTTACGAAATTATACGCCGTGTAAACTTATTTTCTGACCGCCCCTTGTGTGTGTGTATATATATATATATATATATATATATATATATATATATATATATATATATATATATATATATATATATATGTCAACATATACACATGCATATGGAATGAATTTCACAATTGAACACGAAATTAATGAATGATGTAAACCCACAAGGAAAAAAATTATTTATACTGCTGAATACACAAAAGGCCTTGAAATAATATGATAATAAAAACCCACTCTAATAGACAGAGTTTATTTCCACAACAGTTTCGATGCCCACTGGCATCCTCTTCGGGTGGATAGAGAAAAACGAATGAACCAAAAACAAGAGGGAAAACAGTTCAGGGACCGTTAAGAAATTCGCACCCTGGCCTGTTTTCCCTCTTGTTTTTGGTTCATTCGTTTTTCTCTATCCACCCGAAGAGGATGCCAGTGTGCATCGAAACTGTTGTGGAAATAAATTCTGTCTATTAGAGTGGGTTTTTATTATCATATTTTGACCTTCACGTAGAAAAAAAGTGAAGTTTTTTGCATTTACCTTGAAATAATATTTTCTTTTTCCTTGTGGTTTGCCTTATATATATATAGGGTGTCCCATAAAATGTCCCTATTTTTATTTGCCCTTATTTTATAATGGATTTATATTTTATTATTAGGGTTTCTTCTTGAGAAAGGAAGCAGACTGATGTTTTTATTACACATATACCAATATGCATTAGGAAGAACCATATGGGCTGAACCATCAAACAGTGATGCTGTTTTTGCAACTGGAACAGAAAATCAAGATCGATGAGTGGTTTCATGTGACAAATTCTGTGACGCAGATGCGGAGGAACGTTTGCAGAGATCCACCCAATAGAAAGACAATACACGAATTGTTAAAAAATTTCAAACAAAAGAAAATGTAAGCAATCAGTATTGTATGAGTGGTAGGCGACGATCCACAAGAACTGCGCAACACGTAAATATGGTTCATGAAATTATTGCGCGCAGTCTGCAGAAGTCAATTCGACGTTTCTCAGCACAAGTATGTATTTCACGAATATCAGTACCGAATTAAACCTTTTTCTGTACATAATTTATTCACAAGCATCTCTGATTAATGTTCAAAACAAAAGCGAATGGAATTCGCAACACGAACGTTAGCGAAGCTAGAAGAAAATCCTGAAGGTTTGAAACACATCCACCTCACTGTCGAGGGAGGTTGATAAGCTTCCAGTGTTGGTAAACTTAAGATCTGGGTCGCTGTTGGATGGTATAGTGTAGTAGGTCCCTACTTCTTTGAGAATGAAACTGGAAAAGCAGTAACGGTAACGCAAAATTCATGTGCCACAAGATTTCTACTTACCACAACTAATTAGTTTGCCCCTCGAAGAAATAACTCCATTACCCCAGATTCACGGTGGTTCCAGCAGGAGGGAGCACCCCCACACACACCTTGTGAAACTCGCAACATTTTGATTAAGCATTTTTCAGGGGGACTAATCTCTCTTCACGAGCCATTGGAATGGCCCACATACTCCTAACCTCATACCCCATGACTTTTATTTGTGGGGTTACTTAAAGTTAGGGTCTATTCTACCAAGCCTAAGACACTTGAAGACCTAAAGACCAAAGTCTATGAGGTAATCAACAATATCCCAGTTGATCTATTTCCAAAAATCACGTAAAAAATTTGTGTAAGGTTGAATATTGTGTTAGAAACAAAATGGCGATTACACTGAACATGTTGTTTAATTAAGATTAATAAACTCCTACGTTTTACCTACTTATTGCGTTTGTCTTTGTGTCGACATTCTATTTTTTTATAACTTAGACCATTTATTTAGAAATAGGGACATATTTTTAAGACACTGATATATATATATATTATATATATATATATATATATTATATATATATATATATAATATATATATATATATACACTTTACGAATTAAATATTTTTTTTAAATTTGATAAAATGAAATAAATAAATCGGCTAAAATATGAAATGCATCTGAGCTTGGCGACAGAAGGTTTTGCTTCACTACTTTATTTTGTTTGGTCCAACAAACGGCACACCACCGCCTCCCACACTTCCCACGCTCTTGCCTTTGAAGTGAAGAAGAGGTCGAAATAAGGCGAAACATTCATCAGGATCATTTATTCCTGACCAATTCAATTAACTTTTATGTACAGAATAATGAACAAGAATTTGATTACAATTATTTCAAACTTTAAAACTATTTTTCAATGAAATTTTAATATTTTTTGTTACACTGAGTAATTCTGGTCTGGGATGGAAATGTTTAATCAGAAAGGTATACATAAACACACACACACACACACACACACACACACACACATATATATATATATATATATATGATGGTGATGTTCAATGTTCGTTTATACACACCTAAACGGCTGGGGTGATCGTCACCAAATGTAGTATTCTCGTACACATTTAAGGAGAACCAGGGAAGGTTTTAGTAACATACCCATCCCTACCAGTCCCCGCCCCTGACGAAGATCAAACTTTTCAAGCTTTTCACTCCACCTTAGACCTACAGTTTAACGTGGAATCCA
Organism: Bathynomus jamesi; assembly: GCA_023014485.1. Taxonomy (NCBI): domain Eukaryota; kingdom Metazoa; phylum Arthropoda; class Malacostraca; order Isopoda; family Cirolanidae; genus Bathynomus; species Bathynomus jamesi. The sequence goes on along the minus strand of JAJOZX010007635.1, from coordinate 51,219 downwards.
AACCACACCGCACCAGTAGCCCAGCGTCTTAACCACTAGGCCACCCACGGTACCCAGTTATCTACCAACTAATTTCTTTATTGTGTGGAAGGATGAACAGCTGGGTTATGCTGCGTGCCGCCTGCCTTGACCGGGTCTCGATCCCGGGACCGATGGATTCGTAGTCAGCGACGCTAACCACTACACCACCCAAGGGCTATATATGTGTGTGTGTGTGTGTGTGTGTGTGTGTGTGTGTGTACCTTTCTGATTGAACGAACTGAATCCCAGACTAGAATTACCGAGTGTTACAAAAACTATTAAATTGTCATTGAAAATATTTTCAAGTACTTTTTTTTAACTCAGAGTTTGAAATTATTTTAATCAACTTCTTGTGTTTCAATATTTACCTTAATTTACCTTATGTAACAGTTAATTTACCTTATGTAACAGTTAATTTACCTTATGTAACAGTTAATTGAATTACTTCCTAAAGGGAATTTGCGTGGAACCAAAAATTAGATTTCCATAAACAAGATCTTTGTTGCTTATTACGTCTCTCTCTTTAGGCAAGCAGAGAACATGCAAATCACATTTTAATTGATCTTTAGGAAGGACTTCATTTCGCTACACACCCACACTCACACACACACACACACACACACACACACACACCATTAAAGATATATTAATTAAGACCCCCTGCTTTTGTTTCAGTATAGAAGTTAAAGTTTTGGGATCACAATCAAAGGCCCTCTTCTCATACGCCGATAGGACATTTAACCAATGTATAACCTGAGCAAATGTACCCGAACCGAACCTAATTTTAACTCACTCGCGAGTCATTGATCGATAGACATTTTCAATTCGTGAAATGTCGAACACACGAATGAGTAAATAGAAAATTTCTCATCATAAATTTACATTCTTTGAAGTTAATCTATTTTCAGTCTTGTGTTGTTACATTTTCTTCATATTTGAAAATTTTGCCGAAAGAAAGTTAGCAATAAATAATGTATTTATTCAAGTTTAAAATCTGATATTTACATCTGGCTTAATATTTTATATTTCATCTGGAACTTGCGTAACGAATGGGTGTAACTGAAATCAATTTCAAATGTATATATAATGTCGTACATAAAATATATATATATATATATATATATATATATATACACACACACAACACATACACACAGTGGCGCTCATAAGTATTCGTACAGAGAAATATTTCAGTTATATTCGTCCTTATCTTTTGTACCATGCCTCATAGGATAGTTATCAAAAGTTTACTGTTCCTTTGGAAAAATGTAACAAATAAATAAATTAGTTTAACTCCAAACATATAATGTAAAACATCAAAGAATTTGAGGGAAAAAAAAAAAATAGTTAAAATGCAAAGGTTTCGTAGATTTACTTACGAAATTGTAAACTTTTCATAATTATCAGATGATGCATGGTACAAAAGATAAGGACGAATCTAACTGAAATTTTTCTCTGTACGAATACTTATGAGCACCAATATATATATTATATATATATATATATATATATATATATATATATATATATAGGCCCTTATCAAATATAGTAATTAACCACTGCCATGGATGAAGTTAACAGGCGAGACTAACATTTTTGAACTAACTTACTAGCTACTTTACACACACACACACACACACACACACATATATATTATATATATATATATATATATATATATATATATATATATATATATGTAAAGTAGCTAGTAAGTTAGTTTAATAATGTTAGTCTCGCCTGTTAATTTCATCCATGGCAGTGGTTAATTACTATATTTGATACGGGCCTTAATAAAAACAGCAAATTACAGTCAGTTAAAATGATAACCAGGAATGATGTTCTTGCTTTCTGATCGAGTTTTGCAGAACATAAATCTTCGCCACCGAAAGACTTACGGTTCGAGAGAGAACATCGTTCGTTTTCGAACCGAAAACATGTTGTTGATATGTTTTGTTTTATTTATTTAAATGTTTGTATCTTCACCCCTAAGTTAAGGAATTGTAATAAAACGTAATCTAACTTCGCTTCACCTGAATTCGATCAGGAGGGAAAAATCACGCGAGGAGTGAAGGAAATAAATGATTAATTCAAATGTCACACCTCAGTTCTCGTGTCGACGGTTTCAGGAACTCTTTCTTCAACGTTCGTTTCACCACCTTCTGCAGCGTCTTTTACTTCCTTCAGTCCTTCTACAGCATCCGTTGGGGAGGCCGCAGAAGGCAGATGCAGACGATCGGAAGACGATGCTTGTCTCCTGTGGCGTTTCCTCAGGCATAAGAGAAAGGCGAGACTCGTGATGAGAAGTAGTGCCAAAAATGCGCCCGTGATGGCACCGACCAACTGATGATCATTTTCCGTATCACTGTCATCTGCTTCTAAAAGAGATCAAAGCTGTATGCAGTACTCAGTGAAGATGTAATTGTGATATGACGATGTGACGATGTAAGTTGTGACGATGTAATTCAAATAGGTTTGATATTCTTATAATTTTCATTACAGACAAAAGAACTTCTTAAAACTTACTCATTCTGTTCTCAGCTGCTCGTAAAGTAAGTGCCTCTAGCGTGACATCACGTGAACGGCCGTGGTTGTTAAAACGTGATAAGATGATCGTGTAATCAAGGCCAGGTGTCAAACCAGTGACTCGAAATCGCCCGCTTTCACCTGAAGCAAGACGGAATAACATATATACATATGATGATGATGATGATAGCGATAATGATGATAATGATAAGCTTATATATATATATATATATATATATATATATATATATATATATATATATACTGTATACCTATATAACCACAAAGAGAAATGGCTTGAACCATGCCCCACTGAATTTAACCCATATTATATAGGAAATACATAGCCAACACAGTTTCATCCTTTCATACACAGTTTAACAAAACGCAGTCAATAGAATTTCTCAATCATTTCAATTAACAAGAACCTAGTATGAAACACCATAGAAGACGAATTTAACAATACGTTATCTTTGCTCAACATTAACATAACTGAAGGAAAGGATAAATTTAACACTTCCAATTACATTTTTCACAACTTCGGAACAAATTTCTTGGGCAACATACCTTCAATATAGAAAATCAATAACTAAGCTTACTTTACCACACCAACCATTCATGTTCATCAAACCTTCCTTTTTCACAATGGAGTCAATTTCCTTGAAAAATTCTTCACAAATAATTCTTATCGAAAGCATCTTTTTCCAATATGTGGTCAACAAATTCATAAACAGTGTGTGTATATATATATACATAGGCAAATGTATATATACATAGGCAAATGTGTGTATATATACATAGGCAAAATGGTCATGATAAATAAATAATTATTTATTTTTAATTTTTTTGCAGGTGATGTGCTGAGATGCCTTTGTATGTGCCATTCGTATGTGCAGTCAGTGTAATGGTGCCTACATAGAGCATATTTTGTGACTTACAAGTGATTGCATAATAAAGTGACCATTTTTGCCTATGTATGGAGACTTTTGACTCACCCTGTATATATATATATATATATATATATATATATATATATATATATATATATATATATATATATATATAACATTAAATATTTCCAAATTTTCACTACAATTGGACCTAAAGAGTGTTAGTGGACGATGACATTCTAATAACCTATCGTAATCTAACAAAACCTGAACTAAGCCTAA